>QNUK01000071.1:1067500-1292500 GCA_013621035.1 Clarias magur
TTTTGTCCTCGGGCCAGAGCAGCCCGAGTAAGTGAGAGATTTTCCCACAAAGGTCAGCGGTGTAGAGTTCTCCGCTTGCGTGTGTTTGCGTGTGACTGAGTGTGTATGTTGTCTCTGGCGCTGGGATCAGGACCGTCATGATGAATGAGACATCTAATATCACCACACTTACTGCTGTTTCACGAGCCAGGCCTGACTCACCCACGCAGCCCTACACAGTCTCTGTCCATCCCGTGGGAAAATCCGTGACCCGGACGGTCACCGGGCAGATTTACACCCTGCCAAATTCCGAGTCGACGTCAGAAAGCCGTTCCGTATCAAACACCTCTGCGAAATTAAGACGTGACGGGGACGGATTTCTCACCGGATGGATGTCTCAGTTAATCCCTTCTGTTTGTCATGCTTTCTGTACTAGAAAGCGTTCGCTTCTGTTTGCCCTCGCAGCCTGTGTGTGTGTGTGTGTGTGTGTGTGTGTGTGTGTGTGTGTGTGTGTGCGTGTGTAATATAATAGCAGCATGAGACTACTGTAAGCTGGGGTAATTTCAGTGCCCCAGGGGACATCTATGAGGTTGTAGATGGGTGATTAGGGTGAAAATGTCATTAAAAAAAAAAAAATCCACAATGGCTTAAATAAAATTGCCATAACTACGTCACTGAACAAATATATAACATGTACATAACACTGCATGCTGTTTGGATCATAAATGCACAGATATGCAGTAGAATTTATATTACTAGAGAGCAGCATTAAGGGAAGACTTTCATGATCTGTCCATTTTCAGGCCACAGGGTTCAGATCTAAACATCGCAGCACCTGCAGGAACAATGATTCCGTGTCCTGTAAAAAAATCTGTCATGCTTTGTTAGTATTTTGCCCTGCCTGTTGGTCAAGTCTTAACCTTATCGCAGAGGCAGCCATGACGTTTGGCCTGGGGTTTCTCCAGGTTCCAGGGTGCCAATCCATCGCGCAACACAAACACACCCATTCACACACTGGCCGATTTGGGAACGCCAGTTAACCAATGATACGTGTCTTTGGACTGTGGGAGGAAACCGGAGTACCCGGAGGAAACCCACCATGCATGGGGAGAACATGCAAACTCCATGCACACAGAGACGGGAACCGAACCCGGATCCTAGAGGTGCAAGGCGGTGCAAGGCGACACCACCGTCCCACCCATAACATAGTTATGAGAGTAAAACCAGTCCTCTGCTAGACTAATGTACTTATACACCCAGTGTTTCACTAGAGCTTGGGTGTCTGCTTCAAGTCTGAAACGCTGGCCTCCCAGGAACTCCTTTAATACCCCAAACATGTGAAAATGGCTTGGAGCGAGGTCAGGACTGTACAGCTTTCACGCCTTCGTTCGCAAGGAATTTCTCCACAAGTCCCGGTTTGACTTGAACACCCCACAGAAACCGGGATTAATCAATTACTGAGGATTCTGGACCTTTTCTTTTGATTTCCTACAGGGTAGAATCAAATGATCAAGTCATTAAGCTGCAAATGCACATAAATGCTGCATCATTTGAAGAAGTTAATGTTCCTAAACCATGCTCTTTAGCACACATCAGATCCTCATAAGGCCACCAGAACGGCGCTCGTCAGCCTCCAAAAATCATAAACCCACATTCGGCTCTAAGAGATCAAACGTTCTGGCTGAACTCCTGGGTCAGACATGGCCCTGAGTAGTATTCGGCGAAGGGAAGCATCCCGTTCCAGAGTGTGTGTGTGTGTGAGACCGCTGCCAGAAGCTCTGCTCCGTAAACTCAGCACTTAGCACCTGTTGACAGTTTGCAGAACAGATGACAGTGACACGCTATAAAAAACACGACCCATGTCAAGCATTAACACGGACCCGTCTTTATTATAGTCCAGGCTGATTTCGGGGAAATTTATGGCGTATTAATTGCCTTGTGTTGTGCAAGATCGTGCTGGAAATCCTGTCCTTAGCTTGACTTTGTTGGAAATTTGCGAATGTGGTCTTGGATGTTGGCGCTGTCTCCGTTCTAGATCGTTCTGGTCGTTTTGGTACTGTATTTGTGGACACCACTGGAATAAACAGCACATGTGTGTGTCGTAATCTGTAAATCGCATTAAGTCTTTCCCATCCAGATATCGCACACACACAGACATCTGTCCTCTCTTATCCATCACACTCCTCCATCAGACTTTAAACAATGACAGATGTTGAAAATCTTCCCGAATTTGTAGGAAGAGCGTCCCTGGTACGTTCCAGCTGTTAAAGATACAGTATACTTGTGTGAAGAAAAAAACAATTCAAAACATGTTTTAGACATTCATTCACAATCGACCATTATGACATACTGTACATTTCTGATATTCTCCTCTGTGTCTCTGTCTCACCCTGTTTCTCTTCAGAGGATCTGGATGATCTGAGGATGGAGGGGGTCACTGGCTTGGTTTCTTCTGGCAGTAAGTTCAGCCAAGGGCGCAGCTCCTACTGCCCCGAACCGCAGGCCAAAGTCACCCTCAACATCTGCTCAAGGTGTGCCAGGTAAATATTTACCCTCAGAGCAACCGCTGGTGCCGTCTCCCCCTGTGTGTGTGCGTATTCTCACAGCCACCTCAGCTTCTGTTTAGCAAGTCAGCCACAATGTACACACACACACACACACGCACACATCAGCTCACTGCTAGAAAACACCCTTGCCAAAAGTCTCCATATAGCGCTTACATGAAATCTATGAGCGTTAATATCCTACTCGTAGACCTCTGCAAGGGGGTCAATACTTTTGAGTAATTCTAGTTTAGAATTTCTTAGTTTCTTTAATCAGTGAAAACATCTTAAACCATTTTAAAGCAAAGTCTGTAGGCGGATTTATACGCCAGCAGTGATTCAGAAGACAGTATAGTTCCAGTTTGGGTTGTACAACGGCCGTTCGAGTCAAACCGGGACTTGTGATGACATTTACTGTACATAAGACTTCAGGCGTGAATGATGATCCCGGCTCGGATCCCACTTGCATGTTACAGGAGTTATTGCCACGCCGCACATACTGTACGGTCCTGACCTCGCTTCAAGCCATTTCCACATGTACAGGAGTTCCTGGGAGGCCAGCGTGTCAGATGTGAAGCAGACAGTCTGAGGAAACATTTCAAGCCTTTCAAGCTCTAGTGAAACACGGGTATAAGTGCATTAGTGTTGCAGGAGATTATATAGAGAAATTTATTCTCTTTATTCTCTCTCATCACTGTCTTCTGTTATTCTGCGCAATCCAAAGTCCCGGTTTGACTTGAACGTGCCTTGTATAACTCGCCTGTGCTGTGCATGTGCTTGGTCATTTACAGGTGGTTGCCGCATGAAGGAATAACTGTTACCGAATCTTTTCTCGTGAACGAGGCCCGTCCTTATCAACACTTGAGCAAATTTCAGCCATCAAACACGTCTGCATTTGTGTGAAATTGTGTGTGTGTGTGTGAGAGAGAGAGAGAGAGAGAGAGAGATAATGGTGTCCTTTCCGTCTTCTATCTCCAGACCAAACATCTTCAGGCACAGAAAAGTCTCCCATTCTGTATCTGCAGAGTGCTGATAGATGTGTTTATCATCCCTGTTCAACTCAGTGCACTTCCTGCTTCAGGAGGGTTGCTTCTCACAGCGCTTGCCTCAGTGTCACGCCTCGGCCCTTTGCCTCCGATACCAGGTTCTGATAAAGCAGTATCTGTTGGACCGGATGGCCGACACACACTGGTGATTTTGTCCTCTCGTGTTTGGGCTTCACTTGCCTCTTCGACTCATGTGCTCATCGTGCATGACCGTTTTATCTGTCGCACACGTGTACACCGGCCCCCTTGCAGGAACCGCTGCAAGCCGAATGCAACCTTGGAGAGATTATCACATGCGATTTCAGTAGCGTGAATCCGAACTTTATCCATCTGGTACTTCGACAAAGAGGAAATAAATGTGTCCTGGCAAAACACTTTCCATATCAACGATTTCAGTCATGTCGCTCTGTCCGTTTACATGATAACGTGAGTGTGTTGCAACTATAGAAATGACAACGAATCACGAGAGCCGTTCGAGTCAAACCTGGACTTTTGATTGTGCTGAACCTACCTATGAGAGTAAAAACTCCTTATGTTTTTATCTATACAATCTCCCGCTACACTACTGCACCTATCCCAGCGTCTCACTAGTGCGTGGACACCATCAAGGTAGGAAGATTTCTCAATGCGCTTGCTTCTCTGAAACCCTAGCCTCCAAAGAACTCCTTAAATGGGCCAAACATGTGGAAAAATGTCTTGGAGGGGGGTCAGGACTGTACAGGGGACGTGGCCAGGTGAGTCCCTGTAACGTGCAATTTTCAAGGATCTGGCGTGGATCTAACTTTTTAAAAAACGTTTGCACCGTTCAAAGAGTCTCATCGCCGTACTGTGCTTGAAGTGTCCTGTAAATGTCAATCACTTTGACACCTTTATTCTCAAGAAATTTCATCCACAACCGAAAGTCCCGGTTTGACCTGAATGCCCCTCGAAGAACATACGATTTATACGATTAATTATAAAAGTAATTCATGCCATCGGACCATGATTTTTTAAAATCTTCTGACAAATTAGATTTGAGGTTTGTAAAGCGCTGTGGTATAATAATGTTAGCACGCATCGCTTTATACAGTTTACTTTGGTGTTTTTGACTTTTTATCTCACTTTCATTCACGTACACACTCTCACTCCTTCTGTCTCAGAGGACATGTGACTGCTTGCTAGATACAAGCAGCATTCCTTACGATTCCCCCTCTCACGCACTCCCACACACACACACACACACACACACACACACACACACACACACACACACACCAAGACCCATTTCAGCATCCTTGTAGGAGGACAATTTACAATTGACATTGTCCATGGCAGCACCGGTCTTCTTTACTGCTTTGTTCCTTGGTGGTCCGAGTTTCAACGGTTTTGAGTTACTCATAATTTAAAAAGTAACCTGACCTCGGTTTCCACGTTGTTGATCTTTTAGAGTAAGAGAGTCTCAAGAATATAAGACCTACATGATCTAATAGATCATAATACATTGAGGTCTGGCTTTTGGTCGGCCAAAACCACATTCGCTGCAAGACATGGTTCCTATGATTTATAGGTCATATTTTGCCATCGTGCACCACACGGACACCTCGAGTGACTAACTCGAGCTCCACATGCTGCTGGAAATACAGTAGGCTCCACTTGAGCTGCTTTTTTATTTCGTCATTTATCACGCATGAATACATTTGACTTACTTTTATCGTTGTTTTTCGTGAGAATTGCAGTCAGCCGACGGGATTTTTTTGCTTTGGTGCAACACCATCGATGACAATCAGACGGCAAACCTCCGAACACGCACCCGTGGACATCAGATCCGCTCGAGGGGCCGCGCTCAGACTTTTCTATCTGCATTTGTGCCAAAAACCTATTTTTGTCATCCATATCTAGGTCGACGTTTTTTATTTTAGTTAAGCAGAAGCGTCTGAAATGGGGCTTTTGAAGATGAGCGACAATGCTAAACACTAAGCCGCCGCACCGCTCAATCCCGAGACCTAAAGGGCTCCAAACCTGTTCCAGCACGGCAGCGCCACCGTGCACAAACCAAGCTCCATGAAGACACGGTGATTTAGGTTCGGATTAGAACAAGGTGCCAGGTGTCCAGTGGAGGCAGTTATAACAGCGAATAGGGAATCAGCATGTGACGGGATGTTCAGGAAGCACTTATGGTGATGTGAGGGTCGGGTATTCACAAACTTTGTAGTGCATTGTGTATTTAAAGAATCTGTTAGACAGATTCGTGTTGTGTTAAGTATAAAAAATACTGTATGCGCTTAAAATGAAGGTCTGACTTGTGCATAATAGAGACATATTTCTGCTTCAAGGAAAATTTTTACTTGTGTATAGGTCCTGTACGTTGCTCTTCTAACTTTGGGGAGGGAAGAAAAATGTTCCAAACCCAACAGACAGATTAGATGAAGCAGGAATACTCTGTAGATCAGATTGTAGAAGACGCACTAAACATTGCATTTGTGCATTAAATTTGTACCTTTTTGTTTGGAACAATCTTTTTCTTATCCTGGGATCAGGCCATCATCACGTACAGAAAAACATATGGGACGAAATGTAAAACAAAGCATCATACCGTCACTGTAGCTGAGTAAAGAATAACTACTGTACAGTACATTCGTTAGCTATTATAACTGCCGTCCTGGCTTAGACGTATCAGGACATAGCATACAGTACACATTTCCCTTAAAGCACGTCCTTGTCAATAACATGTCAGACAGGAATTTCGCTGTCTTTAGCCCGGCGTCGAGGACGTCCTTTGTAGACAAGCTCATTATCTCAGGAGCTCTTTCAGATGAGAGAGGGTGAATGATACTGTAGGAGACGCGGTCCAAATGACACGCAGTCTCATGTGGTTAGTTATCCCGTCTTCCACATTCCTGCGAGTTCCTTACTTTCTTCCCATCGCTCTGATGTCTGATAAGACAAATGGCTTACCTGGGCTGTCTCGACACCTTTTAATGAACGGAGACACGGTGTCTGCGCGCTCGCGTCCAGCCGAGGTTCGCTGAAGTCTTATTAGTGCTTATTTGTGCGTAAGAATAGTGGTATAAAATCGAAAACCTATGTGTCTGTGTGTTTGGGTTTAGGCTTCAGGGGGACAGTCTCGCACCGGTCGGCACTGAGGAGGACCCAGCGGTGCGTGTTCCTGAGCAGGCCGTCCCTGAAATGACGTGTGAGTGAGAGTTTTTTTTCTTACTGTATTTTGTGTATGTACTGTATATATATATATATATATATATGTTAGGAATATTAAAGGAACGCAGTATCGCTTACTGCAACGAGATGCGCCCGCGTCTTTTTCTGAAAAGACACTCAAGCCCATAGGGCGCTCAACTTGATCCAGCAGAATGTGGAGGCATTTGTTCCAACCTGGCACTACAAGATCTAATTTTCCTGTTGCTTTCTTGCTCGATTTGGAAGCCACCATTGATGGACTGAGCTGAGTGGCAGGTCTTGAGTATCTCTACCTGAGCGTGGGGGCTGTGTGTCTGTATGTTCCCTAATGAGCGTGGGTGGTAAAGACCTGCCCGATGTGTGTTTCCTGGAACAGGTCCACTGCCTGGAGCGACAGATCCTCCGACTGCCGCCGAGCTGGAACTCCAGAGCTCCTCTCAAGTGTCTGCTCAGGTAAGCGATCCTGACCAAAGGCAGAAATCATCCGCGTATCGCGTTAACGCTTTTTGCCTATATGTGTTGCCGCAGAGGCAGATAAAACCACCTCATCGTTCTTTCCTACAAAAGATATTCCACTCCGACATATCTGTTTTTCTCGCTCTATCGCTGTTAGCTCATTAAACGATCCTCATGGTGGGAGGGTTTGGGATCCGGGAGCTGTCACAGCCGTCTAGAGCCTTGAACTCTAGTTCAGACGAAAAAACATCACGGTGTTGACACGGACTTTGTTGAGTCATGGAGCAGCCCCCGTTCAATCAAACCTTTCAGAAACGACGTACGAGCTTGCAGAAAGCCGAGACCTCACAGCTTCTTAATTGACTCTCTTTTGTTGCTATGGCTTCGGTGCTCAACACTCCGCTCTCTCTCTCATCATAAAGTGGTTATTTTTCTATCAGCAGCGACACCAAGGCTAGGCGGTGCCGTAATTATAGCCGCCTTTTGGTCCTGGAAAGTCTTTTTAACAGCTTTTTTTTTTCTCTCTCTCTCTCTCTCTCCCTCTCACTCGTGTTGTGTGCCGAGCAGATGGAAGAGGGCTCCAGACATGCTGGCAGCGTCGCGAGCGCGAGGCCTTGTCTCGTCTCGTCTCGTCTCGAATCCTATCGTCTCGTCTCGCCTAGTGCTACCGCACTCGTTCCGCCTGCTCCACCCAAGGATCCTGGCATCCCGCTTGAAAAGCATGTCACAGAGTAAATAATGCCATGTAGCCAGGCTTAACACTGTACAGAGCCGAATGCACACACAGATCTCCTTTCATATTCATACAAAGACAGACTCTCTTTACATGTGGGTTTTTTTTTTGTTTTTTTTTATTCTGCCGTTCTTTCTTTCCGATTGAGAAAAGGAGACCTTGGTGTCTACAGGTTAAGCAGTGCCAGAGCAATGAGGGTAATCGCTTCCATATGCAGAGGCAACCGTGAACATCTCAGCTCACCTACTGATATTTTTGAAGCCGTGATGTGGTCGTCGTGCATAGAATTGCTTACTTTGGGCACAGATTGAAAGGCAAACGCAATTTGTCTTTTTGAACAGCGTATTAGTTTAACTGGCCCTGAAGGGTTTCTCCCACCATCATCGCGAACGTCGCGGAAAAACACAACGTAATGCTGTTACGGATTGAGTCACTTCTTGGGACAACAATAGTTTGTACAGTGTGTGTTTCGTGTGTGTGTCAGATCTCTGCTCCCTGTCATGCTGGGGTTTCACAGGCGCACTTAACAACGCTGATGATCACCAGTTTTATATTATGGCGAGCCCTCAGAAGAGCACTCAGGGTTGTTGGGTTTGGATCAGCCTCTAATCCAAAGTCGAAACGCTTTGCTATGGTGTGCGGGGTGTGTGTGTGTGTGTGAGATGTGAATTTTGTCCGTCTCAGCACTTTTCGCTTCACAAGATCTACGAAGCACACAGAACTTGGTTTTATAACGTGCATAAATTTAATAGAACATCGATCCAGGGCTTTTCACTTCGCTATTAAACGGCAGAGCCGCTAACGTCCCTCATTAGTCGCTCATTAAAGCTTGAGCAGAGACGTCCTCCGAGCAACTCTCTGAGCGGTTTTCAATGAATTCAAGCCCTATAGGTATCGCTCGATATGTTTAATTAATTCCAAAACGACAGTACAAGGGGAATAACTTATTTTTTTTATCTGAAAATAGTTTTAAGGTTTATTTGTGCAGACCATCCATCCTTCATCGGACCTTCAATCCATTCTCAACAGGTATAAAATATCGTCCTTAAACGAGATGTCCTTCACGACCCTGCTGTGCCTGTTGTGTTATATAAAACACTGCTCATTAATAGGGGTGTTTTATTTGGCCTCACTACATTATCGACGTAATGCTCCGATGGCATGCTATAGGGAATTTTTAAACACATTTTTTGCTACTTTTTTTGCCTTCTTGCTCAGCCTCGGAAAAGACCAGGAATGAGGACCTCGTCCTATACAGTACCTAGCTCTTTTTGTCTACCCAAGAAAAGGTCCACTCGAATATGTTTAACCCTAGCCTGAACCTAACCCCTACCCGCGCGCATACCCGCGACCACATAACACGTGCATACCCAGGAGTAACCATACGCCCTTGTTAACACAGAACTCCGTGTCTCGCGAACACGACATGCGTGTAAATCGCGTATAATAAAGGACATTCTTTTGCATTGTTGGGGAAAATGGAAAACAACAGGAAAAACAAATACGAATGACCTGCCTTTGTTGGAGCCAGAAAACAAATGGGATAAAGGGAAAAAATGTGCTTATGTGGTTCAGGGGCTTTTTCTATAAATATAGCCACTCATTCGCTTTTAAGAGAAGCAAGCTGCGTTGTGGTAATTGATTGTTTAAAAAAATGTGTTTTTGAGCTTTTTTAGTCTCCCCACTCTGCTAATCACAACATTATGCATCGAAATGTGCCGTTCATTTTACACCCAAAAATGTCTGGAGTGAAAGAATAATATGTCAAGGTGTTCGGCCATTTGGGGAACATTTACACCGATCAGCCATAACATTAAACCATCTAGGTTTAGGTTTCCACTTAAACCTCTTAGACCTCTTAGGGTGTGTTGTGGTGTCTGGCACCAGGGCGTTAGCGGCGGGTCCTTTAGGTGTTGTGGGTTGTAAGGTAGAGCCTTCGTGGATCGGGGTTGGTTGTTTCTCTCGTGTGTGCTCAATCAGATTGGGATCTGGAGAATTTGGATACTGGGTCAGCGACCTTGCGACCTCTGCCTGCTAAGCTCCATACACAGCAGGCTGTTTTGCGCTAGGTGTCACACCTTTACATTCATGCCATTTGGCAGACACCCTCATCCAGAGCGACTTACGTTTATCTTATAATACATCTGAGCAGTTGAGGGTTAAGGGTCTTGCTCAAGGGTGGTGCTGAGATTTGAACCTGGGACCTTCCGAGTTACCCCTTCCTCTATATAGTACCTTTCGCTCACGGTCAGTGGTTTGGGTGAGTCCTGAGTGTCCATGATCCTGTCACCAGTTTGTTTTTGTATAGTTGGTGACTTCACCTGCCATAATGTTATGGCTATTCAGTGTATAAAAAAATAAAAAAAATTTAAGTAGCTGTAAAAAAAATTAAAAAAAAAAAAAATCAACCCCATAGAAATGGAAAACCACAAAGTCAGCTGTCATGACATTCTAACATAAACCAGCTCAGAAAGTGTCATAACACAACCTTGGGTCAACAGCAATCTGTTGCTCGAGTAAAAATTGATGAAAGTAGTCTTTGTGCCGGCTGACCCCACTTGGACCAAGCCTTCGTAAATGTTTATAAGGTTATGTCAGTTGTCATTATGGGTTTAGGTTGGGTGTCATATACTGTACAGTGGGGTTGAAAAGTGAGAGACTACTATTGGAAAAAGCCTCAATTTTCATTCTTTTTTTTTTTTTTAAATCACTTAAAACAAGAATTATACACTATTATGTTTCATAGTATTTGGTACTTCTATCCTTTTTTGCTTTAGTGGGAGTTTGTCCAAAATATCATGTTCCATTTTAGATCAGTATCATGCTCATCCCAGATTTTCAATGCGCTCTCAGACTTTTGGACCCTACTGTAGCCATGTGAACACTGCTTCCCTTGTATAAAACCATCTAGTGATCTCTGGGGGCAGTGAGTCGAATCTTTCATCATCTACATGTACATACGTCCTCTTCCACGTGACCCAGTCAGTCATGGTTAAGCAGACCATCTTGAAGCTTCCTTTGCTGCCTCAGTGGTCTGCGCTTAAAGAGACCTTTCCTCCATTTACAGTAGCAGTCAAACGTTTGGACACAAGTTTGGATTTTTTTTATAAACTATAAAATCAGTCAGTTGTTATTTTCAACCACAAAGTTAAGCTGTTCTGGAACAGTTCTTACAAGAACAGGATTGTCAAGTTCATTTGCAAAAACCCATCAAGCACCATGATGAAACTGGCTCTCATGAAGACCAACCCAGGAAAGCAAGGCCAAAATGAACTCCTCCTCTCCACCTCTGCTGCAAAGGAGAAGTCCATTTAGAGTCACCAACCTCAGAAGTCACCAATAAACAAATAGCATCTCAGGTTAAAGCTGTTATGAAGACTTTACAAAGCATAAGTAGCAGACACATCTCAATGTCAACTATGTATTAAAGGACATTATTGCACATTTGGGACGCCTTTAACATGGTTTTACAATGCAGAAAGAAATAAAGTTGTGTCCAAAGCTGTGCGCAAACCTTTGACTGGAAGTGTACACTGCCCAAAGTCTTATATCTCATCTCCTTCCTTCAGGAGTTTCCTCCAGGCATTCCACCTGAAACACAATCAGTCCCAATAGGATCGGCCAAAAGCAGGACAGTAAATGATCTTCGAGTTGTCTGGTTGATGTCTAGGAAAGGCTTCTCCATGTGAACCAACATCTTCCAGTTGCGTCCAGTTGTCGCTGGGACAATGGCTTCTGGCTTCTCTGCCATTTTTATAAATGTCATCGGCTGGCAGGAGACCTATACTACATTAGCTTGGTGCTTCTGTGGTCCTCATCATGGCAGTCAAGTGGTTGAGCTACTAGGCTACTAAGCAGAAGGTCAAATCCCAGCTTCACCAAACTGTTCCAGGACCCTTAAACCGTCAACTCCTCAACTGTATACTCTTAATACACCTCCTTGGCCAAGTGTCAAGCGAATGAGTAATAGATTTTACCAGCATTGCAAGTTTGATGGACTGAGTAGAGTGACAAACTGTACTGTACACTGCCTGGAACAGAAAATGAATATTTTATGGTCCTACCTGCCAGAAGTCAGTCCACATTACAGTTCTCTCCGTCATCTGCTCCAACCTTGTCCAAGACCCCTGCTGCCACTTCTCAACAGCTGTCCTCACTAGTTCCTCAACAAGCCATAACTTTCTTTCCTCTTCAAATTTTCTACTTGGTGACTAAACACATCAACAGGCCTGCTGTCTTATGTGTTCTACAGAGACTCTAAAACAACTCTAAAACAACCCCTGCCTGAGTCACTTTGAGGGTGCTTGACTCCCTATACTGCATTACCCTTCTTGATTGTACAGTATGACCCAGGAAGTCCTCTTTTAAGGACATCAGAGGCAGCAGTTTGTTTCCATGGAAAACAATGCTGCTGAGACTTTTGGCATCCCCTTCCACCTCCAGAGAAAAAGACTCTCAGTTAGTAAAGATGGGGCTTGGTTAATCAGCAATGGCCACAAGATCTTTGGAAGGATGCTGGTTGAACAGCTGTATGGAAGGAAAAGTGTTATGAGTGTTATGAATTTCATAACATTTAAACTTTAAAAAAAATCCGTCTATATGTTTTCTTAGAAAAATGGTCTTGGGAGTTCTCCATTTAGTAAAGAGCATCTTACTAAAGAAATTAAAGATGGAGTACTATTGTATATATACGGAAGCGCCCTGTTGTTGAATATCCTTCTCCCTGTTTAAACATTTGAAAACCTTTGCACTGATTAGAATACCAAACAGAAAGTGCTTCCTTCGCTGCAATGCACCGTACAAGACCGTTTCTCTGCTGTTTCTGCTCACACTCAACGTGTTGACTTTGGTGCCAGATGATTCTGCCAGATGCAGAGCAAGCGTTTCACTAGCTTTGTTTCTACCCCATAAGGATTTGACCTTTAACCGCTGTTCATCATGCTGACAGCTTTTTGGATATTTCACCATTTCCTGGACAGTTTCTTGAACTTTAGAACACCCCATCTTGGAAATTCACTTTGACGGATGAAACACACACAGGTTCTTGCTCAAAGCTTTGGTGAAGTAATGTCTTATTAGCTCGTAGTAGGTGTGTGGATGGTGTTAACAAGTATGTGGAACGGTTGGGGTACGTAAGGGAGAAGTTTGGGCACCAGTCAGGTTCTTCAGGTTCTTCATGTCACAAGATGTCAGTAATGTAAAAAAATGGAATTTAGCAACAAAAAAAAAAAAAAAAAGATGAACGTATAGACTAATAAAGGCAGTGGTTGCTCAAGTGGTTGAGGCTTTTACTTGGGTTTGAGGGTTTGAGCCCCACCCCTGCCAGTTCACTACTGCTAAGACCCTTAACGCTATGCATTCAGTGGAAGGGTGTCAACAGGAAGGGCATCTGACAGAAAACCTGTGCCAAATTAAATGATCTGATGTAGCAACCCCTAGACGACCCCTACTAGGCGAAACTTCATTCTTGGCAACGATTTTATACATAGACTTCTACATAAAACATCGTACTTTAAAGTTAAGAAGGGACGAGTATATGAACACTTTTCGTTTCGAGTTTATAAAAAGAGTTCCTCATGTGTTCTTTGAAGCGTTCAGTGTTCTTCACTTTCTAATGGGACTTTAACTGGAAACCTCACTAAGAGGAAAACATCCTATTTTCAGGTTTTAGATAGACGTTTCTGGGGTTTAATCTTGATTGACAACCAAGAAAAGATTAAACCTGGAATTCAAAATGGTTCCTCTAATCCTGGCAAATCTGGTGAGGAAGTACTGTTGTAGCCCAAAAATCAAATCTGCACCGCTTTGGTGTCAAAAGTTTCATCCCACAGCCACAAAAATGTCTTCATACACACTGACGTACACATTTCTTCTGCCGTACCATAATAATTCCCACTGAATGTACACATAGCTCTTGACTGAGCTTTGCGTTTTTGTTGCTCTTATCTGTAATACAGTTGGACGTCTTGGATTAGCATGGAGACTCATGCATAATGCAGATACATCAGATAGTAATTGTCGCTATCCTCCATGCACTCTGCAGTCTTGACTCGTCCCAGCGCTCGAGAGCTTCTATTAACCGCGCGCTCGTGAAGCCAAGTCGACCGGATTTAATCAGCCCACGTGTTAGATTTAATTTCCTCCTGGAGCGTTTTGTTGGAAATTTGAATGAATGCAAGAAGCATTGCGAATGCGGTCACGAAGCATTTCGAATCTAATTGTGCCTGGGTGAAATGAGTTAGAGTGGAAACCGCATTTGCATTTGTTAATGAGTGCTTTGTGAAAGATGAAAGCTTGAAATATGTGTTGGTTGTTTAAATACAATTTCGTTTTGATTAGCGAAATGTTCCAGCCGTTCCGTAATACAAAGGAGCCAGAAGTCGAGGTGTGCACAGTATGTTCACTTGGGCTGATAGACACAGAGCAGCCATAACACGAAAACCATGAACGCTACCACCTGGGTTTTTGGTTCCCCTGTGCCACCAGGGCAGGTCTGGGCCCTCAGCGGGGTGTCCTGTGGTGTCTGGCACCAGGAGGTCAGCAACAGATTATTTGGTGATGTGGGCTATAGGGTGCAGTCTCTGTGGATCTGATTGGTTTATCCGGTGCATCGCATGGCTACTTGATTGGACTGGGATCTGCGGTGTTGCACTGGCGGGGTGTGGTGCACTGGGTCTTCTGGTGCATTTCTATCATAGCCAGAATTCGGCAATGCCTACTGCATTGGCTTCTCTGAAGGTTTGGACCAGACGAGCAGGCCTTTGGTCCCCGTGGGCATGGGCAAGCTTTGGGGGAACATGATTCTGGTTTATAGCTGGTGCTCAGTTCACCTGTCAGTGGTCATAATCTTACGGCTTGTTGGTGTATAGTCAACCGTGGATGATTCATACAAATGAATGATGAGGTGAAGATGGAAGCATGTGATCCTGGCACACTACTAGTCTGTGGTTCCCCTTGCCCTCATCTGCCTCATTCATCCCTCTGATCTACTTCTGTTTGAAGCTGTCTGCACTTGTCACTTCTCCATATGATTTGCGCTTTCCAAAAACAGCTTAGCAAGTCTCTCCCTCGCTTCAGTTTATAATCTCACCTGGATACTCTGGATTTGTACTTAAGGACTGCTGTTGAAATCATAAACTTGTCTGAGGACAATATGCCCATACACAAGATCGCTTTAAAACACCTCGCTCTGTTTGATTTTTGACGAGGATGAGTCAAAAATGATCTGTACTCTAGTTGTATTGTTGTAACTCCCGCAAACAAAATTTGGACTGATCCTCTAAGGAAGACGAAAGTTTCTTAAAGGGAGTCATTACTGGTGACGAGACACGGATTCGGTATGGAACGGAAACCGAGCAAAAGTTCAATAGTCAACCGTCAGCTGGAAAATTCATCGATGCTTACAGTTTTCTGGGATTCTTAAGGACCAGGATTGGAACATTATCAGGAAAAAGGTTCAACAAGCAACTGCGCTTGTTACAGTGCGACGCTTATTGAAGAGCCTAAACTTCGGATTAAACGCAGAGGACTGCTATCCAAGCACGTTACCAAGGGCATACAGTATAAGATGATCCATGTTTGCACACTTCTGTCCACACCACCTCTGTTTAGAGATGTTAAAGCATCTTCCCTATAGTCCTAATCTCGCCCCATCGGACCTGCTTGGTCCCCTGAAAGCATCCCTACGAGGACGGAGTTTCGCTTCTAGTGAAGTAGTGAAGACAGCGGTGCGCTCGTGGCTCGTGGGAATATGAAAGGTTGTTGACGGATGGACAAAGTTTAGGAGATTATGTTTTTAAAAATTTGTCTCTTCTAAAAGTCCATTAAAATAAATTTTACCGCCGGAATGCGGATCATTTTTGACTCACCCTCGTATTTATTCCAGTTTTAGAAGGGTATTCATTTATAAGCATGTTACCTACGATGCATCATTAATCATGTTTTTCAGGGTTTCGTCCCCATGCTGTCTCAGAGCGGTTTTCTTTGCCGCCGCCGTCGTCGTCATTTGAGCGAAATCCGGATTTGTGTAAAACTGCTTAGCGACAGTATCTAATGTCAAACGTTCTTTGCAAATAAAACCAAACTAAAACTGAATCAAAACACTAAAGGCAACATGGCTACGCACCGCTGAAATCACACACTCCGCATGAGCCAATCAGAGCCGAAGAGAGTCATGTAGGGCAGGAAAACTTCCTATTAAATATAATAACTGCCGCATTTTGTTTCATGGATCAGTTTTCCTGATCAAACACAACGAGTAACGCATATGCGTCCCTTCATCATATGGCAATAAATCATAAAGTGAATTCTGCGAACTCAAAGTCACTCCACCGCAGGCAAAACAGCAAGAATCATAACGAAGTGCTTTTAAATCCCCCTGCTTATTTAAAACGTCATCCTGCAGCCAAACAACAAAACCTCCTGTGAACTGGTTTTAAGAGGGCCGGGGCCGTGTGGCTACTGGTGGAGTCTAGATTCGATTCCCATCTCTCTCTCTCTTTCTTCTCCTCTCTGTCCCATCCCTGGGGATGGTGTGAAGTCGCGTGATATGCAGCATTCACGCTTTTTGTTCTGAACATGTTGTAAGCTTAAACTGGGAGTCTACCAGTGTGTGTGTGTGTGTGTGTGTGTGTGTGTGTGTGTGTGTGAGAAGGTGTGCATGCTGGCATGGTTATTGTGTACCTATGTGTATAATGAGCATCATGTATATAACTTCATGTAATACATACAGTTCGTGCAAACATATGTAAAAATGTATACAAGTGTCTAAGAGAGCTGTTCGAGTCAAACCGGGACTTTTGATTGTGCGGAATAACAGAACACAGTTCAGAGAGTTAAAACTCCCTTTATTTCTCTAGGTAATCCCCTGCTACACTACTGTCCTAATCCCAGTGTTCATGATCTGACCGCCTGCTTCACGTCCGAAACGCCGGCCTCCCAGGAACGACTGCAGAGGGCCCCGTACATCATCTCGTACATCACCGTACTGCGCTTTCGCTCAAAAGAAATTCCCGGTTTGACTTGAACACTCTTATTCATGTTGGTTTTTACATTTAGATTTACATCTAGAATGTGCGTGGTTGAGGGTGAGGCATAATAACATGCCGAATCTGATTGGACGACCAGGGGTGTGTATATGACGTAAGTCTAATGGTTGAGACATACGAAACGTAGCATCATACTGTATGCTCAAGTGGCGTCCAGAGATGGTCATTTGTCATTAACGGAAGGAGTCTCCAGTGTCAGGTCTTCAAGAGAAAGGGATCAACTGTTTCTTCTGTATAAGTCAGGGATCAGGGCTACCTCAGTGGTTAAGGCATTGGACTACGGTTCGGAAAGGTCCCAGGTTCAAATCCCAAACACAACCGCAGCCACAGAGTTGTCTCGGCTGGGCCCTTGAGCAAGGCCCTTACCTCTCAACTGCTCAGGTGTATAATGAGATAGAAATGTAAGTCGCTCTGGATGAGAGCGACTGCCGAATGCCGTGAATGTAAATGTATAAGTGAGAGCAGGAGCTAACTTGATTCATGCACACGTTGCGCAATATGATATGTGCATATATATGGATTAAAAAGTATGACATCATGCGTCAGTGCATGCAGCCACCCTTGAACACCACCGTATTATATATACGCATTATACGGTGTAGTCTAGCATGATGATTTATGTGGAGTAAATGCATAATTTTATGTAGAGCATGTTGAGTGTGTGTGTTTGTGTCCTTGTGCAGCTCTCTGCAGCAGGCCATTTAAAGCTCTGGCTTTCTTTCCTGGTGTTTCCAACTGTTTCCAGTGACTGTGGCCACAGTCGAGCACGCTCGGGGGCCGTTATGGCCGAATCGGTGTGAGGTTTTAATGGTTCACTTGCTCAATGTGGCCTTTCGGCCTGGAGTTGACTTGACTGAGGCTGGGAATAACCGGGATCACTGCTCTCTGCTGGTCTCTACTACTTACCACACACACACACACACACACACATACAAATGCATATAAATGTACCCACGGCCACACGCAAGCCTCTCCCACCCACATGCATACCGAAGAGATCTTCAGATGTGGACGCTTGCACAGGGTTCTCATGTTGACTCCACAGCATGGATTTCATTTCCCAAGGCATCGGGTCTCCCAGTCGGACAGAAGCTTCTCCAAAAGATCGTCGAAAGTCCAACTCGCAAGCGCGCCAGCTCTAGCAGATCTGTCGGGAAACGCCGGGTTTCGTGTTTGGCCGGTAAACAACTCCGGTCATCTCCAGCATGCGAAAGTCCTCCCTCATGGGGATCGAAGACGCTTGACTCATCGCGGTCCGCATCGCACGCACACGTCATGATCGATAACGACAGCTGCCATTGCGAAAGCCACAAGGATGCTTAAGTGGGGACCGCTACGCTTTTTTCCAGATCATGATGTCACCGAGGAAAGTCCTCGTCGAGTCGGAGCGCTCGGTGATCCCGCTGATATATGAGCCGGAAAACCACACGAGAAAACACTGAAGCGGCAAAAAATAAAAATAATCGAGGATTAGAATCTCCGCAAACATTACCATCGAAATGCATGACTTCAAATCTGGCTAGTCATAATTCACTAAATGGGTTGTGTGAAGGGTTTTGAAAATGACGATTATTGCTGGTTTAGAAGACGAAGACGGTGGTGCGCGAGGGAAAAGTTTTTCGAGTTTTCCACATGTTTAGACAAACGACGGGCCGTAAATTTCGTTCCCGTCAGACTGTGTGGTCTCTGAGGTGTCTCTTGTTTGTGCGTGGCTTGTCTGGATCTCTCCGAGGAGACCGAACGTCCCCATGATGCTAGGAAAATGTGAGCGCTCGGAGAGCGAGTAGAGCTGCCACGAGGTTCCACGAATTCCTGTCCGATGTTTAAGCTCTGATCCGATGTGGCTGTGCGTCCTGAGATGCTTTTCTGCTGAACACGAGTGTCGAGAGTGGGGATTTAATACTGCGCATGAAAGCAGCGGATCAGACGGTTCCTTTCTTGGTGGGCGATTTGATCGAGTCGTCCTCGATCTAGATTTACATCGAGCTTCTCTCTTTACATTGTCTTTCTAAAGTGTTGTAGCAGGACCCCTGCCGGGCACCGTGCCAGCCGTCCTTAAAAACCGTCTTAGATTTTAACGGTCGCTGAGACAAAATCCGCCCTGTCGCTCACACGCGAAACGGTCCTCGTTACCCACGAGCGCTTTCATCTCCGAGCTGTGCGGTTTTCACTGTTTTTCTAGCGCTTATTAAAATTACAGTGGCCTCATTACGACGAATATGCTTTCTTTCGCTCTATGACATGCTCTCTGTCTCTTTTCTTGTGTGTGTGTGTGTGTGTGAGACAGCGCTACCCTGTGTGGGCATCGGACGCCAAGCCGGTCAGAGGTACGAGCCCACAGGCGCAGAGACGTGCTCTACAGCTCAAGGAGCTTCTCTTTTCGAAAGAGCTGGAGACCATGGGCAAGCACCTTGCTGGTTAGTATTAAACACACACACACACACGCACACGCACACACATCAGACAGGCGGCGTCTCTGCTCTCTCACTTCCTGACAAAACCCTCTGATTACTCCAGCCATCTTTGATTAATTTCCCAACACCTCTCAGAGCAGTCAAGGAGCGCGAGTGACGCAAAAGGAGCTCGAGCGGCGCACAGCACACACGGCGCGTTCTCGGGTCTGCGGTAAGATTAAGACTCATGAGAACTCGTTTGATTATTAAAAGCACAAGCGCACACAGGATTGGAAATCTCGGAGATCTGACATGTGTTAAGCATTCGTTTGTTTATGGCGGTCCTCAGTTTTTTGCGGGGTTTTTTTGCTCTTTTTTTTTTTTTATCCGGTTAGTACAGGACATACGTTTCAGAGGTCTTGAGAGGGATATGAAACTCCGTGGGAACACTTAAGGGCTTCGAGTGAGCAGGATCGCAGCTGTGTGTTCTGTTTATACCACACCTACAGTACTGTACGTGTGTGTGTGTGTGTGTGTGTGTGTGTGTAATAGAACTCTTACCCTGTGCTACTTTAATTTTCCGGCCGTTTTACTCTCATTGCAGCTCTTCAGAAGCGGCAGGACTTGACAGGGTTGGAATGTTCATGGTGTTATTTTGAAACTTTATTATTATGCACATTAAAATAAATGAATACATAAATGTGGCTTTAAGATGATCAATGTTTTGGTATCAATGAAACCTAAAGGTCCCATATTTTACTATTTAACGTAACTCAGGTCTCAGAGCTGCCCCGAAGTGTGTGTGTGTGTGTGTGTGTGTGTGTGTGTGTGTGCGTGTGTGTGTTTTAATGCTCCAGCTGAAATAACCCTCAAATAATGCATTTTTTTTAATAACTTAAACCTCTTGAGAACTAACCGATTCAGCGTCTGAGCCACGCACCCCATCCGATCCCAGTACACTGCACGGCACACACGCACACCACGCGCAATTTGGGAACGCCGGGGAACCTAACCTGTGTGCGAGGAAATCCACCAAGCACAGGGAGAACATGCACAGACCCGAGGTGGGAATCGAACCCTCAAATCCTGAGTTTAAAACCTTGAGTTTAGGTCTCTAGTTTAAACCTCAGCACCACCAAGTCGGGCCCTTGAGCAAGGCCCTTAACCCTCAGATGTGTAATGAGTATAAAACATAAGTCGCTCTGGATAAGCGTGTCTGCTAAATGCTGTAAATGTAAATATTAGCGAAGGCCATGATCAGCTTTTAGAGGACATTCAGAGGTCTACAGTATGTACAGTATGTACTGTTTGTTGTATATAAGGTACTGTATGTGTAATATTTGGTGGGCGAGTGTAACGGCTCGACAGAATTCCCTCCAGGTCCTCAGATGCCATGGATTTATTTTGTTATTTTTCCACTCTGCGTTTTTATCTAAACACAGATTTCCCCCCGAGGAAGTGACTTTGAGCGTCCGACAGCCTAATTCACTTCTTTCGTGCTTTTATTAGCTGTTAATGCTTTCCATGTTGAGAGCTTGCGCCGTTTCTTTTTTTGTGTACTGATTCCACCCAATTATGTGGTCAACTAAATCTCTTGGCTAGTCTTTTCCCATTTACGATAAAGCAATGAATCTACAGTATGACTTTTATTAGTATTATTATTATTATTATTATTATTATTATTTGCTTACTAACTTCTGTGCAAGAGCATTTTTGGCAGATCCGGAGGAGTGATGCATGCCGAGTAACTCCAACCGTCTTTCCGTCTTTGCAACTACGTTCCCCATGACTTCTTTTTCATCTCATCCTCCCACTCAGAGATGAGTTTCATACTCATTCGAAGAAACAGTCAATTCTTCCCCCTTCAAAGATACTCAAAAAAAGATTCGATCCGATCCTCTCCCGAGGTTAGATTTCTTCCCCCGTCTCTTTAAAGTCATCCTCTCTTGTTTAATCAGTCCTCGTCGAGACCGAGATCGGATCTGATTTAGCCACACGCCACTCAGTACACAGACATAAACAATTATTCCAGCCAGCCACGATGATGTGAAACTTTTCCAGAAAAAGAAAATCATTTCGGTAAAGTGATACGAGTACGGAGAACGAGAACGAGCAACATGATAGACGTGAGGGAGAAGAGTCCAAGATCTGAATCAAATTTTATTCACATCTGGGACTGGAATTCTGGCATGCCATAGAGCGATATTAATTACAAACACGATCATTAATAACACCGAGGTGCCAAGATCTTTGTGTGGAGTTGTATTTAAATGAAAACTGAGAATTTGCTCCAGCTGTCGGGTTTTACCACGGGATAAAGTGTAGACTATTAATAGTCTAAAGAAATCTGATCTCCTGGAAGCTGGTCCGGTTTTAATTAGTCTTTGGTTCAAGCCAAAAAGGACAAAATGTGCCGTGCTTGAGTTAATGAAATTTCAAGATTTTTATTGCGATTACTACGTGTGCTTACACACTTTAAGATATTTATAGTTGATGCACAGAGGTGGAATTCATTTATGGTTGGTTTGTGAAAATCTGGAAAACGATCAGGTCTTAAAAACTTTCACCCATCCATCCATCTCGGAACCTCTGTAGTCCAACTAGGGCCAGTGGAGGCCAATGGTGACCTTGGTGTTTATTTCCATTTTTACGACTGTGGTAGGATCGAATGACTTCTACTCGGGTCAAAACTCGCCAAGAGACGCTGGTAGATTCTGGTAAGTTCCCAAGTTGAAGTGAAGTTAATTTTACTAGTATTATACACAGATTCAAAAATCAGAATTGGGACAAAAAGGTGATTTGAACATGATAACTGCTGATCTACTGGGATTTTCACACACAACCATGTCTAGGGTTTACAGAGAATGGTTTGAAAAAGACAAAGCATCCAGAGAGGACAGTCTCTGGTTAAAAAATACTTTGCTGATCCCAGAGGTCAGACGGTTCAAGGTCATCAAATTGTTACAACCGGGGTATGCCGAAGATCATCTTGGAATGCACAACACGTCGAAGTTTGAAGGAGATGGGCTACAGCAGCAGAAGACCACACC
This sequence comes from Clarias magur, assembly GCA_013621035.1. NCBI lineage: Eukaryota > Metazoa > Chordata > Actinopteri > Siluriformes > Clariidae > Clarias > Clarias magur. The sequence continues at coordinate 1,089,922 of QNUK01000071.1, forward strand.
AGGTGCCAGTCCTGTCAGCTAAGAACACAAAACTGAGGACTATAGATGATTGGGATATACAGTACAGACCAAAAGTTTGGACACACCTTCTCATTCACAGAGTTTTCTTTCTTGTGTTTTTTAGCCCAAACGCGTCTCTTCTGCTTGTTGCCTGTCCTTAGCAGTGGTTTCCTCCCAGATATTCTAGCATGAAGGCCTGATTCACACAGTCTCCTCTTAACAGTTGTTCTAGAGACGTGTCTGCTGCTAGAACTCTGTGTGCCATTGACCTGCTCTCTGATCTGAGCTGCTGTTAACCTGCCATTTCTGAGGCTGGTGACTCGGATGAACTTCTCCTCCGCAGCAGAGGCGACTCTCGGTCTTCCTTTCCTGGGCCGGTCCGCATGTCAGCCAGTTTCTTTGTAGCGCTTGATGGTTTTTGTGACTGCACTTGGGGACACTTTCAAAGTTTTCCCAATTTTTTCGGACTGACTGACCTTCATTTCTTAAATGAAGGCCGCTCGTTTTTCTTTACTTAGCTGCTTTTTTCTTACCATAATACAAATTCAACCTCTTTGAATGAGAAGGTGTGTCCAAACTTTCGGCCTGTACTGCAGATGAGTCTTGATTTCCGTTGCGTCATTCAGTTGGTAGGGTCCGAGTTTGGCCTAAACAACAAACAACCCTTGGATCAAGGGTTCAGGCTGCTGTTGCTGTGGTGGTGTAATGGTGTGAGGGAGATTTTCTTGGCACACTTTGGGCCCCTTGGTACCAGTTGGATGTGCAGCAATTGTGTGATGATATCGTGTCAATATGGACCAAAATCGCTAAGGATTGTTTCCAGCACCTTGTTGAATCTGCGTCATGAAGAATTGCTGACAGCATATACAGTATATACTTCTAAGTATCTAGGGACACTAGATGTAAGCTAGTAAGCTAGTAAGGTCAACCCCGATACATTTGAGGTTTTAGGCACTACACATCAACTACAACTCTAGGGACACTAGATACCTTATTCCTTATACTAGCCTTTAGTTGGCCATTTGGGTTTAAGCCATTTTGTTTTCAGAACTTCCTTTCTTGTTTGTTATATAGTGCTAGTACTATCCTTTTACAACTTGCTGCACCTAGACATAAGTATATTTTTTTTATATTGCCGTCTCCAAAGAGCTCTATGTAAGAACAGATTCTTAGCACCAGTGAGGGCTTCCCATGCTTCCTAAATCCAGATTTAACCCTGACTGTTCCCACCGGAGTGTGTGGCGGAGTCATTCCCCAGCGTATCCTGTTTACGTCTGTGATTGTTTAGCTGTGGTTTTTCCATGTTTACAGCATAAACAAGATTATGCGACTTATATAAACACAACCAGCCTTGCACCAGAGCTAGGTAGCTAACTCCAACACTAGCGTGTAGTGGCTTCTAATCTTGCTAACCGGTAGATAAGTTCGGCTAGTAAGGTCAAACCTGATACGATTTAGTTTTTAGACACTACACATCAACTACAACTCGAGGTATGACTGTCAGCGAAATAAAAAATGCATTCATGATCTATCCCACTTAGAAGGGGTACATTCTGAATGCGGTGCCAACCCATCCTGTCGCATACAGTAAGTGCACACATACACACCAAAGTACGCCAAATCATATACTATAAGCAATTTGAAACACTACCCACGTACACCACATGGGCTTGTGTGGAGGACCCGGAGGAAGTTCTTGACACATAACTCCACACATAAGGAATAGAGGTAAGATTCGAACCCCCAGTCTTGGGCGTGTAAGGCAACCATGGCATCGGGCTGTCATGTCAAACATCCAAACCGCTTCAAAAAATCCCTAGTGTTTACGCAATTACATCACTTTATTCCGTCATTCTTCACTAACTGTATTGATTTACAATACAGTAACTGACAAAAATATAACTCCGTCGGGACTGTAACAAATAGCAAATTGAGTTCCGAGGCCAAGTAAAGTCATGTTTCCCCTGTTTTTTTCATACCGTACTTGTCATTTTAATTTAAACACTTCATTTAACTGATTTGTTTCGGTAATAAAGTCCTCTGTGCTGTCGCTGACTGCCATCTCATCGGGTGCTGAACATTTTGCAGTGAGTGAAACAGCGCCCCCCCGAAACGCTATGTGTTAAATTTGTGGTGACATACGGTATTGCAACCCCACCAAGACGAACGTCATGTCATGCGTCACGCGAACAGCGGCTTACAATTAAATGTGACGGGAGGAAGTGCTTGTGGTAGTGGTAAACTTCAGTTGCTATTTTGATGATTTCTCATAATGCCTATTGTGCCTGGATTGCCTGGATTTAGCTGTATGCGCATGCTTATTGCTATTGCTGCTGTTTACACACAAAAAGTGAGGACCGCGTAGAAATTGCACATTTTGAACGGGGTTTAACAGGGTTTGCTGTTGCTGCTGATACTTTATGATATGAATGCCTCCTGATTGAGTTTATACAGTAATTGAATGCTTCTTTTATGTATTAATGAATTCATACTGTACACAAAGCGGTTATGCATTTGGGTCGGGGACAGGGTAGTTCAGAAGTAAGTAGGAAAATGCAACCCACCAAACCCACCAAGCACAGGGAGAGCATGCAAACTCTGACTCGACCCCGCGACCCTGGAGGTGTGCGGCCACAGTGCTAACCTCCACACCGCCACACCACCACACACACCTGAATAATTAATCAAATAAAAAAAGGTGTCTCATGAAGCAAAATGGATCGGAAATCTGGACTAACTTACACGGTTTCTTCTTCGTGTCTCTGCATGTGGAGGACATGTGGAAATCACACACACACCGCACCGCAATTGTAATCTCAAAATCGTGTCACGAGCATAATCATTTTTAGGCCTGCTAGAAGGATCGTCGGTTTACTAAACACTCATCGCACTCACGTATTCCGAGTTCTTGCCTGTCATGCATGTGTGCGACCCTGGAATTCTCAATACGAGTCCTATTTTGGAACACAGACCCCTTCCGTGAAGAAAAAAGCCCAGGAAAAAGAATGGCGCGAATCACACGAAAGCATACCCGAGAGCGGCCCAGATGTCGTTTCAGAGAACTGGGAGGAGAAATGGGCCGCAAAACAACAACATCTGAACACCTCCCGAAGCCAACAAGTGTATTTCTGAAAAGCCGCGGCTCTATTAAGCGTGTTTTGAACGCACAACATTATAGGAAGCAGCCTCTCGGACAGTTTACACAGCCAGTAAATACTTCTACCCGGCGCTATTTAAAAAAACTTTGGAGCAAACAGCAGGAAATGATGCTCTCAGGCTGAGGAGTAAATATGTCAGGGATTAGACGGCAGCCGCGTGCGTATCACCACAAGCATAAGCGGATGTGCGTGACCTTAAGAGTGTTGACTTTTAAACAGCTTGAAAGTTCATTTATTCTGTGTTTTTTTTTTTTTGGAATTCTTAAATCTGATTGGTCAGAATCAGATTGGTTGATTAATTTAACTTAAATTGCAAATGCACTAGTTTTACCCAGGGACTTGAAGAGAGGAAATTGCGCCTTAAGAAATAAATGGATTTTTTTGTCTATTTTACAACATTTGTCTGAAGCATCTGAGTGTGTGACTAACCTAATTACCTAAGTCTCCTGACTTGTAATTACCCAAGTCTCCTAGGATAGGCTCCAGGCCCCTCGCGAGCTTGTATGCAGGATAAAGCCGTCTAGACGATTAGTGAGAACAGTTTTTGATATAGTGATGCATTTAACATTATGCATACCTACAATTTATGAAAGGCGTCTCCAGTGTCAGTGATTGTGCAGGTTTGTAACATGGGGGTTTGTGCTTTGCTTACTACAAAGAAATGTTATAACTGAAAAATGACTTACAGTATAATAATCAACTTTCATGTGTTAACGTTAACTATTACATCACACCACACTATTTTATTCCTCACTTCATTTATTTTTACACTGCGAAAAATGACAAATTCAAATTCTATCTACAGTACAATTTCTCATTATAATATTACAATAAACAAAATATAAGATTACTAAGCCTGTTTCCAGAGATATCACGTTATAACAAGCAAATTATGTAATTTTCTCGTTTTGCAAAAGAAATTTATGGCAAAAAAAAAAAAAAGGAAAATCTTCCTAAGAACAGATTTAATCTTAAGAATAATCTTATATATTCCTATTATATAGAAATAATCTTATATATTCCTATTATATAGGAATAATCTTATATATTCCTATTATATAGGAATAATCTTATATATTCCTATTATATAGGAATAATCTTATATAGTTTATATTAAACTTAAAGTAAAAAATAGATCTTTTTTTGGGGTGTACCTCTTAATTAATTCGTGTAATAATCCATTTTTATATCCAGTATTTTTCTCCCATATCATCTATTATCATCTGGTTAATATTTTTTAGTACGTTTTTTTCCCCCATTCCGAATGTAACGTTTTACTCCTGTTGATTCCAATAGCAGTCCTGAAGCCTCAGCGTATGGTTTATTTTAGGGTTTTATCCTCCTTATACACACCTGTTTCAACTCATCAACTCCTTATTACGTTTTTCCTAAGCAGACTCAGGTGTGCAAGGATGTTTAAATCACAAAAAATGGCTTGTTTAAAATGTTCCCAACAGGGCTGCGGTTTGGATTTGGCAGATTAACCTTCGTGTTCAGTGCAGCACTTAACAACGTTCCATTGACTTTGGCGATCTGTTTATATTATTTGCCGGAAAGCTTGAAATATTTCAGTTATTACCAAGAAAAACAGCGCGTCGAGTTCCTGCCATGCTCGGGGATTGGGGATAAGATCGCACGTCCATTTCGGGGGTTTTGAAACACTTTTCAAAACGCTGTAATTTTATTTCTCATGTCAAAATGAACCGAAGGCAACCCAAACATTGGGGTGGGCAATATAAAACAAGCAGCTCAATTTGTACCTGATATAGATTTTGGGTTAGATAGAGTTTTCCAAAAATTTTATTTTTAGTAAATCCCTTTTATTGCAACAGCTAGGAATTAAAAGGAAAACTTTTGAAGGCAGTTCCAACCAACAAAAAAAGTTTAAAGGATATTTTTTATCACTGCTCAAATGAAACTATTATTACCTTGAACTTTGCAGCCAATAAAACAAGGTGTGATGCTACAGGTATCACACACATTACTTTATTATAATTGGTCTTATATGGTTCACAATCAAAATTACAAGTGACTTTCATCCGACACGTCAGTCCCCTGAAATGGCACTTGTGTGCACATCGATACATCTTTGCTCGCATCATCTGGGTTAGAATACATCTTGAGTTCGTGCGATTGCTCATTCGTTTCAAACAATGGTTGCGATTTTAGTAAAACATATGTTCGGGATGTTGCTCTGGAGGCCGGCAAGCAGTTAGCCGGCTGTATTTGTTGACGTCCAGAAGAAGGACGAAAGCCAGACGCTTTAGCTATTCTCAAAAAGCCAGGCTACTTAAGCAAGACAATGCTTAATTTCAGTGGCACTGCGGTATAAAAACAAACGTGGATGATGATGAAGAACGTCTGTGCCACAACTTCTATTTTCGGTATTAATTTAATCTTTGCGTGTTCTTCATTGTGTCCTAAGGGTATACAAACTTTTGGACTCGATGCTATCAGTTAAGAATCTGCATTCATTTATTCCATTATGCACCTAATCCAGTTTTATTGTCTCCAGAGGTGGAGAAGGACTTGGCCAAGCTGGCTGAACAAGGGAAGCTCAGCAGGAGTCCCATCAGCCCTCACAGCAGCCTGCTCCTGCCCGTGAACCCCCACAGCGCCAACGCGCTGCCCATGCCAGGCTTCAGCTCCAAGCCCAACTCGCCAAACAAGTCTTCCATGCTGCCGCTCTTCACCAGCCGGACTCAATCTCCCAGCAACCCTTGCAGCCGAGCCCCGACTCCGAGCAGGCCCCTGACTCCCAACAGCCTCATGATGCGCTCAATACCCACCGCTAGCCACGGAAACCCAGTCCGTATATACAGGCGCTCCAGGAGCAGACCGGTTACCCCGACTGGACAAATAACGCAACCTCTATTGACCCCGCCAGGTCTCAGCAGCACGGACAGCTTCAGTCTGCGCAGCACACTGTCTGAGGTGAGCAACATGAACCACGTTGCAAGAAGAGTCTAAACAAGATTCAAAACCATTCAAAAATTGTATAGACAGTATTACAGGGTATTAAGGAGACATCCAAAATATGATTTGAACAAAACATGAAAGTGAACTTTCTGATAGGATCATACTGTATAACACCATTTTTCATAATACTTAATGCTTCTTATCTTCTGATTCATGCTTAATTTTTTTTTTTTGGTAAATATGCATACGCGTTTATATTTTTAGCAGATAAATACAAGCACATTTTCTAAATACAATTCCATTCCTTTATATGTAGCGTCCGTAACTTTTTTTTTTTATTTTTTATTCAAACCTTTCATCCAGATGAAACTTGGCTGATTTAGCTTTCACATGAAAAGTCATAATCCTGAAAAAAAAAAAAGTCTACTACTGTAAAATGCTAACTTGTTAAGATTTTGCAACATAAATTTGACATGGTTACGGACACTACACATTTATTTGCTTTTTACGCTTTTAACCAAAAAACTATTTAAGCAACCATTTTTTACAGGTAATATGCTTCGAGAAGCTTATGCCAGTTTCAGTATCAATACTCATAAAGAAATATGAATAATTGTCATTTTAAATTATTCTTGTTTGAAGCGAGGCGTTCATGGGGCGCATAGAATCATTTCTTCGGAACAGCTGAAATTTTTAGGACAACCGATTGGTCGGTTCCATGTTGCATAAACTTCAGAAGTAGCTGCTTTGGCACACACCTCTTTTGTATTATACTGTATGAAAAACAGAAGAAAAGAATTGAAATCCACTTTCTACTTTAGATCCTACACAGTCCAAAAACCCCTTTTAAGACTCGTGGAAGAAATTCAGCAGTGAAAAAGAAGCAGTTCAAGGAGACTCACTGACTACTAATCAGATTCAGATCAAATAATTAGCCATCATTTAGTCCCAGTTTTATTGCAGTTTTAACTTGAAATGGCTCAGCATGACCCTATCATGAATCCTAATGTAATAACCGATCTCATTCGGAAGCTGTGGCTGGATTGCTGGAACAGATTTGTCTCAGTTTCAGGCATATCAGTGTTAAATCCTTCTCAGGCAAGTTTATATGAAGCTGTGCTGCAGCAGTAGAGCTCATGTAAAGGACTTGGGAAGTGTGTAAAGCTTGTAAACCGGAGATAAGATACGTACAGTATACAGCCCGGTTTTGTCCATCCTCCTGTATCTTATTCGTTTTTCAGTATTTTTCATCACGGGAGTACCGTTAAACCCGAAGCCCTTGATTAAGCGCTATATTCATCACTAGCAAGAGTTTACAGTTTCACCTTAGCTCCTTAGCACATCTAATACTTTTTACTGATGTTATGAGAAACATCAGGTCACTTTGATTCAAGCCACCTGGCGTGCCGTCGAAGTGGAAACGGCTCTTAAGCGGCGTGCCTCGCAGATCGGATGTGCAGGAGCACAAGGGATGGTGGACAATTTGTCTTTCTTTTCTGCCTTCCTGTGGGTAATTTAGGCCTGAAATGTAGCAAAGATGCATGACTGCATCCTCTGCCCGGTAGGCCTTGGACCACCGTCACCTTATAGCGCTGAAAGACGAGAAGGCATAAAAGTGCACAGAAGGGAACGCGGTGTAATTTATTTATTAGCCGGTGGCCCTGAGGACTCGACTCCGAGGTGCACTTTAACTCAAAGAAAAATAAAAACCATCTGTAGAAGTAATGCGTCTGTCGTGCGCGCGAGCCAGCGCTCTTCCTTTCTGCTTCGAGTTTGCTGCTGATGAAGATCTCAGCCTAATGCGAAGATTGGGCTTTTCCGTACGCTAATACACCGGCGCTGTTGGACTCATTCGACATGGACCAGACTATTTTTAGTCCGTTTATACAATATATTGATGAGCTACTACTAAAGTTTCCATAAGTGCTATTATTAGAGCCGTAATTGATATTGGAAACAGACAGTTTACAAGGTTATGACTATGACAATGTGATTCAAAATAGCTTTAAGTATTTAAGTATAATGTTCATTTCTATCCATCCATCCAGGAACCTCTGTAGTCTAACTAGGGACTGTGAAGACCAATGGTGGCCGCTGTGTCTATTCCATTTTTTCATTTATTTCCGGGCAACGTTCCCTTGTATTCACACACTACGGGCAATTTGGAAACGCCAATTAGCCTAATTTGCATGTTTTTGGACTGTGGGAGGAAACCGGAGTACCTGGAGGAAATCCTATCAAACATGGGGGAAACATACTGTACATGCACACAAACCCCGAGGCGGGACTCTAAGCTGGACCCTGAAGGCGCAAGTCGACAGTGCTTAACCACTACACCACTGTAGAGTTCAAAACGCTGGATGATGTGATGCAGCATGACACAAGACACAGACACACTCCCGAATAAATAATTTGTCTTTAAAAAAAAAAAACTCTCTGGTCGTGGCCGTCGTGTCAGGAGATAATTCCACCTAAATCCTGGTTGAGCCATAAATGAGCAAATCGTCCTGTCTGTTGGTTGGAACATGCCTACTTCTCCACAGGTACCACAAGCTAGCTAGGCTAGCTTGATCTCCAGCTAGCATTAGTTTATATGCTAACGTCACTTCGCATTTGTTTGAACTCCGTCATCCAGACCCTACCATCCATACCATGTCAGCTCAGGCATTTCTCGTGGCAAGTTAAACTACAACGATTCCTGTCAGCTGGTTAGCTACACCTGCAACGTAGCTCATTCAGATCACTCAAATGCGGCCATGCCACAATTATTAGATTTTATGGCTTATTGCACTTTTAGCTAATGGGTTACATAAAACTTCACACCCTGTCCAATTGTCATGAAAGGAAAATCTAGCTATAGAAAACAAAACTGTGTATTTCTTTTCGAAAGTTGGACATTTTAACATGGGGTCTATGGAGATTGACTCACTTTCGGAGCCTAGTGGTCATTTCAGGAACTGCAAGTTTTAGCACTTCCGGGTTGGACTCATTTTTCCAACCCAAAGGATGCCGCTTGGTCTATAATATCCTGCCCTGAGTTATTTTTTTATTAATATACATTATACAGTGGTACCAACGTTCTTCAGATGAACATTCATATTGCGAAACGCATTTTCCCAGAGGAAATGATGTGGATAATCCATTCCAGCCACCCAAAATGATAACAAATATTATCAGCTTCCAACATTATAAATCATAGTTTTCATCTAAAAACAATCAGAACATTTAGAAAAGTTTGACTTCCCACCGATGCGAACAAATTTTGAACGGCTCCCGGACGAACGTGCAACTTATCCGGTGTTCGGTTCGGCTCGGTTCATTCCTTTGGATGCCAAAAATGCTTTGTATGCCGAGGTACCACTGTATTCATTATACAGCATACGTTTTATCCATTTATACTTATATATTTAAACCTTATTATCAGTAATCAGTTCTACCACTTTAACATAAAACTTGTCTTAAAGGTTGACAAAATGTATCTGTTAATGTAACAGCTGAATTATGACTTAGGTCACGCATTCTGAACGAGCTACTTCAACCCAAACACCCCAAGTGCCCCTTTCTAACCAATCAGAACGCAGGAAATGGGACTGCCCTCGAAAGCAGTTTTTTTTTCTGTTCTAATTGCCTGAAATGATGTCATAACTGGCATCACATGCGTCACTTTACTGAGTGGAACATCCAGCAAAAACAAGTTTATTATATCACTTACATTAATTTCCTCACCTGCCTCACTTTTTCTTTTTTGTCTTTCGTGAATTTAACCAGACCACGTTAAATTCAGAGAAAGTCTTCTGTCTTAAAGACAGAACTTTCAGCTTAACCACCGACACTGGAGACTCCTTTTATTAATTCAGACACAACTTTCGCCATATAAATCAATCCGCATTTTGGTAAATCAGTATAATGTTCTGAAGCCGAAACTACGCTCAGAGCTGCTGTTAGAAGAAAAACAATAATCTAATGAAAGCTTACAGTAGTAACCCTGTGCCATTCCTGCCCATGGCATATGTAATGTATGAAAGTGTGCAGTGCAACATTTTCTTTTTATAACTGTAACCTAACATAGAATGAATTTTTTCACTCCTGTGTGATATTTTGTTTTTGTGTGTGTGTGTGTGTAGGATGAGTTTTACCGGCAGCTGCAGGCCGTCAGACAGCCTTGGCTCATCCCCAGTGACACTGAGAGTGAGTGTATGGAGCGTCCAGAGCAGGACAAGTGTGAGAATATTAAGGCTTTCAAACACATTTACATTCTCTCTCTCTCTCTCTCTCTCTCTCTCTCGCTCTCTCGCTTTGGGTTGCCAGAGATTGAGGTCCTGAGCAATACACCTGGCCCTATAGTAGCATGGTCACAGGTCATTGTAGCCAAACTTTAACTGGATGTATGGACGGATAGATGGAATTTCACACCCAACTTACAAGATGAAAAAAAAAAAAAAAACGACATGCAAATTCATATCGCATTTAATGCTACAGCATCTGCTATTAAGTTCAGACCGGGATCCTTTTTGGTCCTAGATTTGGAATCAAGAAACAGTTTTACCCACATTAACATGGATTTGGTGGTGTTTGCTAGCGATAGCGATAGCGTTAGCTCTTTCAGCGCTTCTGTTGCAGAGGAGACGACGCTGTGGAGTACGCATGGCTTTCTCTTCCTCTGTCGTGATGACTTCGTAGCAAAAACACGAGCGGGATCTTATACACACCCCGTTTTTATTCATCACAATGATTAGCACGCAAGTAATTCAAGAGCGATACGCTAACGCGACGCACTTCTAAAGTAATCGACGGCGTCCGAGAGGAGTTGAGGTATAACCCGCGTGCCAGTTCCTTCTTCAGTGTGCCAAGGCGTTTATGAAAGCTGCACCTTGTTTGGCTTGGAGCCTGAAATGCAGCAGACGCTTTGATAGCGTCCATATTGTCTAGTGGATTATGGCTTAGGTTTCATTTTCAAAGGGAATACTGAAAGATTTAAGCGCGCGCCAAGTCAGCAACGGGTTGCTTCTTTGCCCGAACCGTACCTCGGCATCGTTAATATATACCGCCGGCCTCGATTTTCTCCGCTCGCATGGCACGGCCGGTGCAGCGCGTCCTCCAAGAGACGTTTGTCTTTTGATGACATTAATGTGGTTTTAAATCAAAGTCCTGGCTCAGAAATGGCTTCTTCAGGCTTGTGCATTACGTAAGAGTGCGCGTGTGTGTGTGCAGCTGATGACGTCTTAATCTTAATATGTATCGTATTTAAGGGATTGCATAACGTTTGTGCTAGAGCAAATGGCTCTGGTTAAGTGAAAAGGTCAGCATTTTGGCTTAAGCTTCATTTGTTATTGAATATTAGAAATATCAATCTTTTCTGTTCTGTTCTCAAAACCACCAAAACACCAAACTGATTAGCACATCCAGTAAACAACGTATCCAGATCTGAAATCACAAAACTATCAGGACAGCGAATTCATTTTAATTAACATTTAGGAGGGAAAAAATACATCTAAGGAAATTTTTTCAACTTAATTTCCAATATACTTTGTCCCAATATACAAGCTTTCGTATTCCCTCATCAAAAATGTTTTCACGGCTGAGCTGCCAGGCATGAATGCACCACTGTCTTCATCAGAAGTGAATGTTTATCCTCATAGGGCTGCTTTCAAACAGGTAAAAGTCCAATTGAGTGAGATCAGGACTATAGGGAGGATGCTTCAACACCAGTGAGTGTCGACAGTGTGGGCAGAAGTGTGCGGACGTGCCATCGCCACGCAAGATCACGACGCCCTCAGATAGCAGTCCTCTGAGTTTAATCTGAAGTTTAGGCTTCGGCTCTTCAATAAGCGCCTCACTGTAACGAGCACCGTTGATTGTTGAACCGGTTTACTGGTGGTGTTCCAATACTTCTGGCCCTCGAGAATCCCAGAAAACTGTAAGCGTTGATGAATCTTCCACCTGATGGTTGACTTTTGACATTTTTCTCAGTCGGCAATTGATTACGTTTCCCTTCCATACTCTGCTGTTTACTCTCAGACTCGTAGTGGTGAATTCATCATCACCAGTAACGATTCTCTTTAAGAAACTTTCACCTTCCATACAGTATCGCTCCAAATTTCGAATTCGAATTCTGAATTTACGATCTAAACGGAAAAGTGCTGATAAAACACCATAGAGGCCAATAGAAGTTTTTATATAACTGGAGTGCGGATCATTTTTGACTCACCCTCGTAGAAATCGCGGGTCTAACAAAAACTTATTCAAAACTGAGCCTGCATATGAGAGTTGATCCAGGGATATGCTGGACTAACCTCGCAGGCATGTACAGTGAAGCATCGGCCGGTATATAATAAAGAGAACAAGGCAGGGTATTAAAAGGATGCAAGTCAAGAGCCAGAAAGTCCCTGGCACTGCCAACCTCTGCCAGACATGGCCGTGTGCTGCCTGGCATGCTGAAAGACGTGCTCGTTGAGTCGATCAGCAGGGGTTCACTTACCCCTCCTTTCCTGCCTGTGCTTCCATGCCAGTGGTTGGTTCTGAACTGGTGCCAATGCTCGGGCTCGGGCAGTGCTCATAACCATATCCTGTTATTCCGGAGACTTCCAGAACGGGCTAACCACTAACCCTGAAAGATGAAAGATGGTCGTTGGTCTTTCTCTGTGCTTTATTGTGGTTCGTGCGTTTGACCTAAATCCTAACGTTAGCTTATGAACGACCTGCTGTGGGCTGGAGCGTGTGTGTTATGCAACATGTGCGACACACTAAAACACCAACCACAAAGCAAATATTGGTTACATTTCCCAAAGGATGGCCTGGATCACAGATTTCTTTAATAGCGTAGCATTGTAGTGAATAACATACAGAATAGAAATCCCTTTATAGAAATCCCCACCCCTGGAATCTTGGTACAGGTATTTATATGGTATTTAGACTCTTCATCCACCCATCTGTCCACCTGCCCATCCATCTACTTATTCATAGTTCACATGCTTCTATCTATCCATCCATCCACAAAAAAAAAACAGTTGAATCCATCTGTCCAAATAAACATGCATTTACATTACATGCATCAACCTGTACAACCATAGATGTTACTATTGTACCATCCATCCATCCATCCATCCATCCATCCATCCATCCATCCTGTAGGTGCTTCATTGTGTTACTGCTGCATTTATATTTGCCAACCCATCTTCATCCAACTTTTCTTCTCTATGTCCAACCACATCATCCATCATCCAATTCATGCCTCAATTCATCCATCCATCTATCCATGAAAACTGTATGATACTGATGATTTCCTGTTTTTATGCTGCGTTTATCCTTGCCAAACCATGTTTCATCCATCTTTCTTCTCCATGTCTAACCACATCATCTACCGATTCATCCATCCATCCATCCATCCATCCATAAATACATGTTGTAGGTGATTCCATGTCTTTATGTAGGGCTTATAATTAGCAGTCCATGTTTCATGCATGTTTAAATTTTATGTCTTTCCATATCATTTATTCATCTAGTCAAACTTTCATCCATCCATCCATACTATAGGTTCTTCCATGGTTTTTCCATGGTTTATAGGTTCTTCCATGTTGCATCACGTCATACACCCATACATACACACACACATACATACTGTAGGTAATTCCATGTCTTTATGCTGGGTTTATATTTTTTATCTTTTTTTTTTTTATCTCTTATATGTCTTACCATGTCATCCTTCCTTCCATCTATCCATCCATCCATAGTGGAAGTGCATCATGTGTTTGTGTGGGTTTAGACTTGGCAACCCACGCTTCAGGCGTTCATTTCTCTGTGTTTCTTTGATCCATCTATTTATCCTTATTCAATCTATCCATTCTTTCATCAACCCATTTATCGGTCCTGCAATGGCTTCCAAGCAATCCATCCATTGACGGAGCTGTAAGAACATTTAGACCATCATCCTTAATCATCCATCATTTCAACCTCCACCCAAGATCTATCCACCCATCAATGCATCGCTTCGTACATCAATCCATTTATTCTGTCCTGATTATGAAATGTACATTGTTAACATTGTTTAACAGGATACATTTCCCTGCCCTTGACTGTTGAGCATTATTCATTAGCCTGTTCCAAACAGATCATTCACCTATTTTTTCGTACGATGGTTCCTTATTTAATCTTCGCCACTTTCGCCCGTTCGCAGGTAACCCTGGTGGAATGAGAGATGCCAGTAAGCGCTCAGTGTTTTCAGGTAAGTCTACTCAATGTTTGAGTTGTGAAAGTCAAAGCAAGCCAAAGAATCACGACATCACGTGTGTATGAAAACAGACGAGCCATTTAAGAGAAGAACGTTGATCCGCAACACCCCCCCCCTCACCGTCGGTCAGTGATCTCATCCCGGACATATCTCACTGCCGCTTGGCATTTTCCTCCAAATTAGTCATGAATGAGTCAGTGGCCGCGCCTGCCTCCGTAAAGCTGCCCATTATTACCACGTCTTTATTAGAAGATCTCGAGCCCCTGCAAGAGTCGGTGGCGCACCAGGCTGCTGGCGAGGCTGTTCGATGCCCATTTCCATTGACTCAGGCAGCTCCAGAAGCAAAGTATTGAGGGAAGCGTCTGGCCGCCTCGTCTGCGGTCGTCGTTCTTATGGGTGGGGTGGGGAACGCGATGGGTGGATGTTACGAGAGGTTTCTCCACACGACAAAAACATATAAATCATAATTACACGTCGCATTGGATGCAAATGTGTGTTCAACTTTGAATGTTAAATTTTGAATATTAAGGGTATTTTTGTTGCCATCAAACACTGTTATTATTATGTTTATGAGTGAATTGAATTCCATCTCAGAACATCTGAATGATTATTACCGGTGATTCCCCCCCCCCCCCTTTTCTTTCTTTCCTTTTTACAGGCTTATAACGAGACAGCTGCAGACAGAGACCCACTCATATTTATGCAATCTTAACGGGCATTTTGAACATTGAACATTGTGAATAAGCCAGAGAGTTATTTTTTATAATTCCTGTTACAAACGGAATACAGCATTGTGTACTTTTTTTTTCCACTGAGATTAATACTTCATATTTCTTAGAACCTGGCACATCTGTATGCTAAAGTACAAATACTTGAAATCAGAGAATGTAGTATGATGATAAGAATGCTGTCTGTCTGCTGTGTTTGATTTGTCTGCCTTTTTTAGCATGCTTTCCACTTACTGAATTATGGAAGAAAATCTTGAAACATGGCCTTGCTTTGAAGTTATGTACATGATTTTACGTGCCAACTGATAAAAAAAAAAAAAAAAGAAAAAAAAAAGAAGGTATTTTTGATAAACATTTTCAATAAAGGAAAACGGCAGCCTTGTTTGGGCGTTAGCTGGACACGAGAATGCTTAAGCTCGGTAGAGAAGCGCTCTAAAGCCGGGTTTACACTGTATGGTTTTCAACCCAGTTTTCTCCTTGCATTGAATAATCACACTTCGTTAGACAAACAAGATGACCTAGTATGGGAGATGTTATATCACTGCATTAAAGAAATAAGTAAAAAATCTGTCAGTGTTTGAAATGAATGAGCAACTATTTTAAAGCTAATACGTGGGATGTTCAAGCCAAACCGGGACTTTTAATTGTACAGATATGACAGTTACAAACTCTCTTTATTTATCCATACTGTATATAAAAACCCCCTGCTACACTAATGCGCTTATCCCACTTGTATACCATCAAGGTAAAAGGTATTCCCAGTACGCGGGAGATATGATCGGATTGCCTGCTTCACATCTGAAACACCGGCCTCCCAGGAACTCCTTTAATGCCCCAAATATGTGGAAATCACTTGCAGCGAGGTCAGGACTGTCCGGGGGATGTGGCGATCACGCCCAGCCGAGTGCCTGTAACGTGCAAGTGGTGTTTGCGTGTACAGTTCCCACAGACAGATCCGTCTCTTCCACAAGTTATCCATCGATTTTCAAGCATGACGCCTTGGCCGAGATCATCACTCACGCATGTACGGCCTTCTTTAAAACGTTTGTACCGTTTGAATGTTTTACTGCAGATAAGAGTCTCATCATCGCGCTGGGCCTCAATTGGTTTCATGACGTCATTTGCAAGAAATTTCACCACAAGTCCCGGTTTGACTTGAACGCCCCTGCTGGTCTAAAAGTGATTCGATCTTCACCGGATTATCCAGAGCTCATGGCTACAAATATGTTAAAAGTCATTTTAAAATATATACAAAAATCATCCTTATTCATTAAATTTGTACATTCTTCCCGTTCTGGATCGCTTTTCTCTTAATCAGAACTAAGGAAACTGAATTTGACATAAAATTGGGTAAATATATATATATATATATAATATATTGAATCATCTCATCCAGTGTGACAGAATCATACAGTGTAAAAGAGGCTTTATTCTGTATCACTGCCCTGGAAGACCAACACAGCAAACACTCTTTTCTTCCTACAATGAATGACAAAAGTAACACGTAGAACACGATGAGATTTCTGTGTTGTTTTGTACCAATGATGCACTACACATATAGCCTGCTATACCTTGTATGATGCAAATTAAACAGATTTATACGGTTCCTGCTCTTGTCCTGTGTGTGTTTTTGTACAGATTTAAAATGGCTGGTTTGTATCACCCATCGCTAAGAGCTCAGTGCCTTCTGGTGTGACACATTGAAAATGTCTTTGTCCTTCTAGGTCCGCCATGGTCAAATACAGTATAAATGCTGATATTGCAAAATGGACGTGTCTATAAGTTGTAGGGCTGTGCAAACTTTTGCACCATACATTTTTCGACAGAATTTCCTTGCTTGGCCTCCGAGTGGCGCAGTGGTTAAAGCGCTCGCCCTATCATCCGGAGATCGCTAGTTCGAATCCCGAGTGATGCTGTAACCTCTCGCAGCCGGAGGTCTAGAGAGAGCTGATTGGCCGAGCTGATTGGCCGAGCTCTCTCAGAGGGGAGGGATGAGAGGTACATAGTGCTCCGACATTAATCACGGCTCTACAGCCAGTCAGGGGCGTCTGTGAGCTCGCGCGGTGGAGGGAGCGGATAGCGCTGTCCTCCGAGTGTGTTACTCCGCCCCCAACGGTGTGCGAGCGAGCAGTTCGAAAAGATGCGGTCGGCTGGCATCACGTGGTTCGAAGGAAACGCGTGATAGTCTTCGGCCCTCCCGGCTGAGTGGTAGTAGTAGCCTTAATGTGGGCGCCCCCTAGTGACGGGGAGGAATTGGACACGACTAAATTAGGGAGAAAATCGGGGAAAAATCCCCCAAAAAATAAAAAAAATAAAAAAAAGAATTTCCTTGCTTTTTTTCCAATCCACTTTGTCCACACTTTGGGGACCAAACAAGTCCGATGGAGCGAGATCAGGACTATAGGGACCTGCTGTAACATCTCAAAACAAAGTTTTTTGCTGACACGCATTATCATGCAAGCTCACGACGCACTTGGATATCAGTTCTCTGTGTGTAATCCTGAGTTCAGGCTTCATCTCTTCAATAAGCGTCTCACTGTAACGAGCACTGTTGATTGTTGAATCTTTTCCTTGATGATGTTCCCATACTTCTGGCCCACGAGAATCCCAGAAAACTGTCAGCGGCGATGAATTTTCCAGCTGACGGTTGATTTTTGAACTTTCTCTCGGTCTGCGATTGAGGATGTTTCTGGTCCGTTTCCTCTCGGGCCTCTCGTAGTGATGAATCCGTGTCTCGTCCCCAGCAGTGACTCTATTTGAGAGACTTTCCCCTTCCTTAGAGTATCCCTCCAAATTTAGCTTGCAGATATCCAACCGCTTCTGTCCCGTCCACTAGGTACCACCCTCAGACCACAAAAAAACGAACCAATCACTGCACGCTGCTCTTCTTTCATGCAATTCGCACTTGGGGCATTCATTTTTGCTCGCATTTCCGCACACCAGTGACTGGGGAGAGAGTGGCCTCGAACAGGAAAGCGCTGATAAGACGACGTAACCAAAGTGCGGATAATTTTTGACTCATCCTTTGAACACCGCTAGTTGGTGCTACAGAAGCAGTGAAGTCAGAAAATGAAAAGGGAAAAAGAAGCTCAATCTCCTCACGCAGCACTTTGGAAGCACGCGGAATAAATTTCATATTTAAACAACTCTGAATTTTGAATGTGACAGACTATTGATCAAAGCCCCCGAGACGTCAGACGCACGGATCCTGCTCGAGCTTCAACTCTGAACCTGGAGCCGATCCTAAGCAGACTGTGAACTGATTTCATTTGTTTGAAACCGTTCGAATAAGGGAAACACGAGAGTCCAGCTATTTTGTTCCTGGGCAAGAATTTTAGTGGAAAAGATGCGTTCGTATCTGAACTGCATCCAAGTCACACTTGGTCTTTAACCCGGGCTCCACCACCGCTGACATATTTTACAACAATCACACATTCATGTGACATTCACTGTATACTCTGGAAGTTTTACTCCTCTTTAGAGTCAGTTAAGCCCCACGATTTCTCCATCAGCCTGACAGATGTTGTTTTCAGTGCTGACGCTATTGAGATTTCAGCAGCTCTTGTTTCATGCCTCAGGTTCTTCAAGTCGTAATGATCTTGGCTTGCGCGAAAGGTCAGCGCGGCCTTAAATAAACGGAAATCAGCTGGATGCGCCTTCCTCTCTGCACGATAAGATTTACCGAAACCGGTCTCGAACTTAGAAACCTCTCCCAGGAATCTCTGGATCGCTCCAGGCTGCGTCACCTCCCTTTTTCATCGCAATCCCTCAAAAATATCGTCGGGGGGTGTGTGTGTGTGTGTGTGTGTGTGTGCTAATGACCTCATGGTCTGACCGACAAACGGCAGCCTCGCGCTCGTTTTGCAGAGCGGACTCGTTTATCCGGACAGGAGCGTGAGATCACCAGGCCGGTGCCAGCATCCTACCAGGCTGGCCTTCTCCAAACCCTAACACAGCTTTTCAGCAGGATGTGGGTTTTGAGAAGACTCAGTGTGTGTCGGTTATGAAAAACGGCTGTGATCGAACGATCAACATAAATCGCAATTATATTAACTGTGGTATGTGTATCATCTTATTCAGGTATTTCCCTTATAATGTTTAGACTGGTGTTAGGAATGAGGGATGTGGTTAGAGGGTTCGGAGAACATACCTCGCTTTGGATCGACGTTATTAGTTGTAACCGTTTGCATGTGTGCCATTTTAACAAGTCAGTGATTTACTGCTTCACTTTTCCTCGTTCTGGAGCATCGTATTCCTGGTTTGAGCGAACGGAAATCGGCTAGATGTTATTCTCAGTTCATCTCCGTGGAAGTTAATACTTTTATTGCTTTCTTCTGAATCGAAGTGTATTACTTTGGCGTTGGTTGCAAGCACAAATTAAGCGTATTGGGGACTTTTTGTTTTTGATTTGTCCAAATTAACATTTAATGTACAGTATATGTGTATAATTTAGATTGTCCCGCATGCAAGGAGATAATAAAGCACCCCAATTATTATATATTTTTAACGCATGAGGAGGAACAGCTGCCAAATATGCAATGAAATCAACATTTGTTAAAGGATGAAAGAAAGGGAAGTGTGGTGGTGCAGCGTTGCCGTCTCACAGCTCCATGTTTCCTGGCTTGATCCTATGGAGTTTCTCATATTCTGAATGTGTTCGTCTGCACAGAACCCTGAGTTTCCTTCCAACTTCAAACACATGCAAGGAGGTGGATTACTCACTCACTCACTCACCGTTTTGTACTGTATACAGGGTCGTCACAGGGGGTCTGGAGCCTATCCAAGGAGACTTAGTGCACGAGGAGGGGTACACCCTGGACGGGTAGGGCACAAACTCAACGCACATACTCATCTACAAACTACGCTAATTAGCCTAACCTGCACGTCTTTGGAATGCAGGGGAAACCGGAGTACCTGGAGGAAACCCCCCAAGCACGGCGAGATCATGCAAACTCCATGCACACAGACCCCAGGCAGGAATCTAACCCAGGACCCTGGAAGTGCAAGACGACAGCGCTAACCACTCCTGCACCATGCCGCCCCCCAGAAATTGGATAAGCTAGACTTAATTGCCCCTAGGTGTGAACGGCGCCCTGTGATGTGACATCCTGTCATTCCATGACCCAGGGTGTATTCTTGCCTTGTACTGTCAGATAAAGATGTTTGAATGAAAGTAAAAATACAAAAAACATTTATGTTAACAAGACAAATATGTTACTTAATTAGAGCCTCCGGTGGTGTGTTGGTTAGCCCTGTAGCCTTGCACCTCCAGGGTCGAGGGTTCGAGTCCTGCCTTCAGGTCAGTGTGCATGGAGTTTGCATGTTCTCCCTGTTCTTGGAAGGTTTCCTCAGGGTATTCCGGTTTCTTTGGGAGATTACGCTAATTGGTATCCGCAGATTTCCGGCAGTGTGTGTGCATAAGCGTGTACCCCGCCATGGACTGGAACTCCATCCAGGGTGTACCCTGCATCGTGCATGGAGTTCCCTAGGATAGGCTCCAGGTCGCCAACGACCCTGTACAGATCACATTAGATAAAATCATCCAAATGATTCCTTTCCTCATCTTTAAAGCATTAGCAAGCATGCTTGGTCTAATATTACAAACTAGTTCAATGCTAATACCTTGCTGGGGTTGTCTTAGCATTCGTACCTGCCTGATTGATCCTGCTGAAAGTCCAGTTTCTGAAGAATAAAGTGAAAGAAAAGTGAAAATACTATTACTACTCCAGACTTAGCCTCCTGCTCAGCCTACATCATCAGTGTTGACTAGCTCTTCCAAATTCAACTTACAATTACCCTTACATCTTCTGTTTAACCCCAAGGGGAGGCCTGTAAAAAAGCCACGCACCACCCAGGAACACCGCAGCATCCTTATTAAATTATTGTCATATTAATCCTCACATAATGTGTATATAAATCTACGCGTTATGCTTTGAAGCTGTGCACATGACGTGCTGGCCCCGTGCTGGCCCCGTTCTGCTCCCATGTGCTGCATCAATCCAGTCTGCACTGTAAAGACCGACTCTTCTGGTCAAACCCAGCTCTTACGATGGTGTAGGGAAATCATGATTTCACCTGCTTCATGAAACGCCCTTTAGGTCGAAGCTTTAGAGCAGCAATGCTTGGCTGATGGTGTATACATACTGTGTAGCACACTTCCAAGCAGATGTTTCAAGCCGTGCCAAGTCCTAAGTAGACATCAGCGTTTGATCCCGAGTTCAGCATGTAAACATCCGGACAAAAACTGCATGTAGAACACCAAAAGTTTGTCAACAGAAAGAGCGCAGGAACCAGCTGGGGATCTTTGATTGGTTCAAACTTTATGTTCTGGTATAGGGTTCTAAGAGCTACATATACTGTACTGTATGTACATACACATATACTGACTTGGTTTAACAATAGAACAGTTTATAATTAAAGAACATGGATCTAAATCAGAATTGAGTCGAGCCTTATTTGCAAGGGTGAGTCAAAAATTTTCCGCACTCCGGTTATATTAAAACTTCTGCTGTTCTTGTTGTTTCCATTCAAACCTACTCTCTACGCAGGTGTGAACATGTTACATCACTTCATTTGTAACTTCGGTGCGAGCAAGAATGGATTCCCGACTTGTGATTTGCACCAAATAGAAGCAGCATGCAATGATTCTTCATGTGTGTGTGTGTGTGTGTGTGTGTGTGTGTGTGTGTGTGTGTGTGTGTTCAGCAGCGCTTGGATATCTTGGATACCCTAAGGAAGGTGAAAGTTTCTTAAAGAGACTGAGAGTAAACAGCAGAGGTTGGAACGGAAACATCCTCAGTCGCCGACCAAGATAAAGTTCAAAAGTTGACCGTCAGCTGGAAAATTAATCAATGCTTACAGTTTTCTGTGATTCTCACCCCAAGGGCCAGTATTGGAACATTATCAGGAAAAATGTTCAACAATCAGCAGTGCCTGTTACAGTGAAATGCAGAGGACTGCTATCCAAGGATGTTGTGTTCTTGCATGACAATGCACGTCCACGCACTTCTGCCCACACTGTCAACACTTTGCAAACACCTCCCTATTGTCCTGATCTCATGCCATCAAACATTTCCCCTGTTTATTCATCTGAAAGCAGCCCTATGAGGACGAAGATTCACTTCTGATGAAGAAATGAAGACAGCGGTGCATTTGTCGCTCACAGATCAACCTGAAACATTTTTTAATGAGGAAATATGAGAGAATGTTGACAGATGGACAAACTTTATTGAAAAGCAAAGAGAAAAATGTTGTACAGTGGAACCTTGGATTACGAGCAGAATTCATTCCGGAAGCGGGCTCGTATTCCAAAATACTTGTAAATCAAATCAGATTTTCCGATAGGAAATAATAAAAACTCAAATTATTCGTTCCACAGCCCAAAAAAATAAATACATAAAAATAATTAATACAATCTATAAGTGAAAATAAAATAGATTAACCTGCACTTTACCTTAAAAAAAAAAGTAAAAATTAAAAATAAGTAAAAGTAAAAAGTAAAAATAAATCACAACAGATAAGTGTTTCCGTTTGTTCGTGCAGGCGCCGTGTGTTTGTGTGTGTGTGTGAGAAATTAGAGAGAAATTCTCTCGCCTCGCTTTACACAGTAACACTCCTCCTCCCTCTCCCCACCTCGCTTTCTAAGTTTCACAACAAACACAATGGAAGCACCGTTTTAATGGAAAAAAAAGAAATCTCTCTAATGACACTGGCATGAGCGCATACTAACGGAATCACTGCGGTAAAGTAAAAAAAAAAACAAAAACAAATGAACCAGCACCTTACCTTTCAAAAGAATCGCGACAGAGCGGAGTCTCTGTGTGCGTGAGTGAAGCCGGGGAGGGGGTGAAAAGAGTGTGTGTCCGTGTGTGTGTTTGTGTCGGTGTCAAATTACGTGCACGCACACATATAAGAGATGCTGAAATAGAGAGGGAGATGTTGCTTATACCAGTAAGAAACAAGCACTAAGACCCAGGGGAGCAGGGGAGATGATTACCCACAATTCCACAGCGCAAGGGTGACGTTCTGTGTCAAAATAAGAGGCCCATGCGGGAATACATGATACTCGGCAATCGTAAACCAACACTTGCTCGTTTTTAAAATCAAAATTGATTAAACATCTTTGCTCGTCTTGCGGAACACTCGTAAACCACGTTACTCGCAATCCAAGGTTCCACTGTATTTGGCTTTTTTTTTATTTAAAAAATGTTACATACAAGTACATGCTACTGCTTCATTTTTTCTAATGACACAGACTTCTAAAAACCACAGTTTATTAGGAATATTGTATTTTAGTGGTATTGTTCCTCTCAATTTTTATAAGAATGGAAAAAATATTGGTCTTATACTTGTTATCCACCAGTCTGCTCTGACACACTGTTTAGGAAAGTATTTTGTGGTTTTGGACACAGCTGTTCACTCCTACTGGGCTAGAAAACGATCTGTCCTTTTGATTTCCTTCACTTCTGATGAAATTGTTGTCACTCGTCCTGACGATTCCCATCTGATCCATCAGACACATCCATCAAGAAATTAAGAACAAACAAGCTTTCGGTTTTGTCCGTGATCGTAATTTAGTCACACAGCCCTGTGGTGTTGCATTGCTGTGAGGTCTGTAAGTCAGCCTTAATGCTCTCCTTAAATTGGATCATTCATCATGCAAATATTCCAAGATTGGAAATCATGCTGAACTAATTACTAACTGACTTCGCCTACAGCCCTACACAGACGAAACAGGATGTTTACATGGACATTTCGTGTGCGTTTCATTAAAAACACAGGCATGCTCTTTCTGCAGGCATTATGTAGACTTTGATAGAAAACACAACTGTGAAATTAGTGCAAAGAGAAAACACTTCATAAATAAAATATTATCTGGTGTCCAGGGAAATGGTTGCCGAGAATACACGAGATACTGCATCTAATACACTTGTACCTACAGTATACCATACAAGCCAGGGGGGTTGGGGGGGGTGAGATGTCATCAGTGGTCCAGATGTGTGAAGGGTTATTTGTTTATCTTTGGTAACCACTTACCCTAGTCAGGGTCGTGATGGATCAAGAGCCAGATCCAAATGTTTTTAGGAAACTGGGAAACTCGGGAGGAAATCCACACGGACACAACAAGACTCTACAAAGACAGGAACCCGAAATCAGGTTAAAACCTATGACTCTGGAGGTATAAGGCAGCAACCTGGATTTAAAAAAAAAATAGACATTCATATAAATGTTATTATCATTATACCAATATAATGTTTGTTCAGTATAACAGAATGATGTCAGGCAGCTAGACGATTCGGTCTGAGAATCTCCAAAACAGGGGTGTTTCCAGTATGCAGTGGTTAGTACTGTACAAAATGTGGTCCAACCAGTGGTCAACTGGTTCATGGACACCCAAGGTTAGATGACGGACAAGGCTATCCTACCTTGTTTGATGCAATAGAAGATCTACGACTATCTAAAACTTCAATGACTTTCAATCCTGGCTTTGATAATAAAAAATAAAAAATAAAAAAAAGATGTCAGAACACACAATGCTGTATATGGGACAATAGACCCAGAGACTGGTCAGGGTGTCAATCCTGCCCGCTGTACACCACTGAAATCACCTATGACAGGCATGTGAGAATCAGAATTGGATCATGCATTGGAAGAACTTGGCCTCGTCTGATGAATCATATGGATGGCCAGGTATGTGTGCATTGCTTATTTGTGCAGAAGATGGCAGCCGAGTGCACTACGGTTACTTTGAAACAAGTATTATATTATGGGTGCTAGCCCATGTCTGCTACAAGTGCTGGTTCAGAGTTGGTTCAATATCGAACCTCCTAAGAACTGGATTTGTTTTTCCATGGGCTAGAGAGCAGAGGTGGGTAGAGTAGCCAAACAATTCTTAAGTAAGAGTAGCTGTACTTCAAAATAATATTACTCAGGTAGAAGTAAAAAGTACTCATCCAAAATATTACTCAAAAAAATATATAAAAAAGAAGTAAATAAATGTAAAAAAAAAAAAAAGTATACAGTGAAAAGACTACTCAAGTACTGAGTAACTAAAGAACTGACTCAATCGCAATGTCTGATTTATTTGTTTGAGAAATTATGATAATTATGTATTAGTATGTGTATATGTATAATGCCAGGGATGCATCATATTTTTTGGGATGCATAAAAATGTACAACACGTGAGTTGGCAATTAATTCTGTACTGAAATATACTTGTATATTCGTAGACTGTTAAAGTAACATTATATGTACAATTAAAGTTAACATATAATCACACAAACATGAAAAAAAGCATTCTATACTCATCTCAAATTCCCACTCGTAGCAGCATGGATTTATGGTCGTTCTGCAAAATTAGAGAATGATGCAGAAACTTTTTTTTGCGCATGCGCAAGAGCGCTTACTGTATGTAGGACGGATTCACAGGTAGGATGAATTTATAGAACACCGGGTGAAGGTTTGTTCCCCACTATGCCGCCTGACCTGAATGGTAGAACGAAGTCATGTGATTATTGTTGCTGCGTCTGATTGGTGAAACAGTCATGCGGTCGATCTAACGGCTGCATGTGTAGAATAATCGGTTAGAAAAGTAACGAGTCGAGTGTAGCGGAGTAAGAGTAGCGTTTCTTCTTCACAAATCTACTCAAGTAAACGTCAAAAGTATGGTGCAGTAAAACTACACATAGAATGACATTTTTCCCGAAAAGTTCCTCATGTAAATGTTACTACCCATCTCTGCTAGAGAGTCACGTCATAATGTTACTATATACGTTCACGTTTGTCTCAACTTTCCTAGCTATGCTAAGAGCCCCCCAAAAAAGCTAGTGGCAAAAAACAAAAAAAAATGCTAGCAGCAACCACAACAACAATGCAAACGTCAACATGGCTTTCTGAGCAGTGGGAATTGAACCTGAACCCTAGCGGCCAAGAAAGGAAATGTATTTATTTATTTATTTTTATTCAGGGGAAAAGAAACATCTTCAGGCAAAATGTTTGGAACACATTATTTGTATAAAAATCTGTTTAAAGGAGATAAAACCAGGACCTTTATTTCTCCATGTGCATTTTGTTTTGTGTAAAGTCTCTCCGACTTCAAGCGTATCACTTCGATTCCTCGTTAAGAATTCATCGCAGTGGATTCTGGGTAATAAATGGAGAATAGACTAGAAGGCGCGCGCGCACACCACGCACGCAGGACGCTCTTATTTTATTTCTAAGTCAAGCGCGCGTGTGCGCATGCACGCGGTACCGATCTCCAAAGCGCGCGCGCTGGAAGTAGGACTGCGATGAGGCTGACTTAATGATGTTAATGAGTGTCAGTTCCTTCCCTTAATTAACTCAGCCTGTATTAGACCCAGGCGAAAGTAGGAGTGGGAGGGAAACGAATCAATCCCAAGCTCCACTGAGGTGGTTTTAATAAAGAGAGTTAAATATAGTTGATTTTTTTTTTTTGGTTTGTTTGTTTCTGGCTTTGGGCTACAAACTCATCACATACTGAAGCCCAGCTCTTATTACACTCATTAATGGGCTTCAGCTGTTTAAGCAGGTAAGAGAGACAACTCCATTGTTTTCCCTGAATACACAGTTATATTATGAATGTTTTAATTTCATGTAAAAATCCAAAAAAGGGACTGTGACTTTTTAACTTTACATTAAATTTTTACTTTACATAATCAAACAAAAATCAGGGTGTGTTATAGACAGAAACATGCAATCCTAGATAATGTACATTAGTAAGTGTAAAGTGGTGTTAAAGGAAAATAATGAATGACAGGATGGTGTTTTATTTCTGTTGTGAGTCAGAGCATAACATTCCTGAGCTGAGACCTGGCCACCTAAAGCAACACCAGATCATAACTGACTCCAGAGCCTTGTACTGTAAGCACGATCACTTCAGGCTCTTCCCTTCTTATGCACCTATTACTCAGGAATACAATCAATCTGGACTCCTCAGACCTCATGACTTTTCCATCACTCTAAAGTCCAATCTTTACCCTACCTAGCAAGTTGAAGCATTTTTTGTTACTAACAAGTGATTTTCTTATGCTCTCACAGCTGTTTAGTCTCAGTTCTCTGAGGTCTCATCACATTGTGTTTGTGGGAATGCTGTTACTTTCAGTGTTAAACATGAGCTATGATTTCTAAAGTCAATTGTCAAATTTTCAAAATCCCTCCCCTTTGACGCAACTTTACCCAGCATTTAAACAATCTCTAATTACGGTCATTTTTTTTCTTTTCTCCCCTGACTTTATTTCTTTGCAAAGTTTAAGCTTCATCATTATCCCTCCAGGTTTTAATAATGTGTTAGACCTTACTGAACCCAAGTTCAATGATTCTGTTTCTCTTCTTAGTTGTTTTCTTTGCTTGATGCAGACTCCTTCTGAAGCAGCAACTTAAAAAAAAAAAAAAAATAATAATCCAAATTGAAAACCTATGCAGTTATTTAATCGTGATTCGTTTATACATAATAAACACACAGCCAAGAATTTATGTAGAGTTTACTTTTTAAAATAATTTTCAGGTGATAAATGTTAGGAAATTGCTTCTTAATGAGATTTTGTTCAATTATTTGTTGTTGGCTTAAATATGTACATTTGAATACAAAATGGTACATTTAGCATTAGAGATCGGGGGTGGGGGATTGTTCCGTTAGGTACCTCAGTTCTTTTGTGTGGGAAAAAAATGCATACATTTTTCTTTTAAATAAGTTTTTCGTTTTTTTTTTTTTTTGCAGTTGAGGTGATAAAATGGTGCAGTTCCTCTATGATCCTGCAGGTGGCTCTAAACTATTCACACATGGCAGCATCCTGTGTGGAATGTGTAAAAATTATTTGCCAAGTTTTAGAATTGTAACATACTAATAATAATAAAAAGATTATTGAATCAGAATATTTTCCAAAATCATGATAGTTATAGAATCACAATTCAAATTCTTGATTGGTATTGTGATCTCATATCAGGTGATACAAAAGGAGTACATTTATCACAAAATTAGTTCTTTATTTTTCACACATCTTGATTTACTCTTACAGAATCAGTGGTGACCCAAGAATAAATTTACATGTTTGTATTTATTTATATATTATTCTATTTTCCACTAGGGGCGCTAACCCAGAAAGTGGTCCATTTACCAACGGCTACTTCTTTATTTATTTAAAAAAAAAATTTATGTTGTTCAAATCAGTTGCTGGACTGAGAGTGACTGGAGTGTGGAGCACAATATTGGTCGGGGGAAAATGTCCAGTTTGTACAGGGTTTAATTTAAACAATTAACACAGTTAGATACTTTGAGATACTTTAGATTCTCACAAATCCCAAACTGTTAATGAGTTATCATGGAAACTAGAAGATTTCTTGCCAGAAGGTTCATGCGTATGAGTTCCATCATGTTTACGACATCGTCTGTGTTTGAGAGGTTTTTTGTTTCATCATGTTGCAAGATTCTCAGCGGTGAACCTCGTACTGGAAAATTAATGGACACTTTTTGACCAAGCAGCTGTGAGAATTCGACTGCATCGTGGCGTGATCATTTGTATGTGATCCGACGACGCGGAACAGATGATGACCTCCCTTCATCTCTACTTAAAAGGATTATTTATTATTTTGCTTCTGCTGACGTACCAAGAAACGTTCTAAACACGCGTTGCATAACGTTTCTCCCAGACTTGTGCTGCGTGGCCTCTCGCGTGTGATTTACCAGAATCTCTTAGTCACCGTGTGTTTTTGATGGTGCGGCGAGCGGGACTGGGAACGGCTCCGGTGGTTTTTCGGGGTTATCCTGAGAACCTGATTTGCGAAGGCTGCAAATCACGGAAACGTTTGTGAGAAATGAATAAGCAGAGCGGAGCGGAGTCGCTGGTGGGAGCCGTTTGTTTAAGCGTTCCTCAGATAAGCCATTAGTTAGAACAATGCCCGAGATGTTTCCAGCGGTCCTGGTTTGCGCTTTCCGTCATTTCGCTGTTATAAAGAAGTGTTTTGGAAAGGTTCGTCACCCGATGAGTGTGAGCGATCGTTCTGCCATGGTGTTAAGTGTGTGAACCTGCGCAGGATCAGACCACACTAGGACTGTTTATTCCAGGAAAAGTGGATTTGAAGCCAGACCTTTCTCCAAATCGAGGAAAGGTCAACATGCGTGCAATAAGATCCCCAGTGCTTTCTGTTTCTTTAAACAGTGTGTCAGGCCAGGGAATTGTCCCACACACACACCCTCCCTGCTCACTCGCTTTCTCTCTCTTTCTTTCCCTCTTTCCCCATCTATTGCTCTGTCCCTGTCTGTCTTTTTCTGTTGCCGTTTCTCTTGTGCTCTCACTCTTTTTCTCTCTGACTTTCTCTGTTTCTAACACTGTGTCCCGTACTCTTTTCTTTGGTGCTTGTCTTTCTTTTCAATGTCCTTGTCTGTGTTTTTGTCTTTCTCTGTTGCGCACACTCTTCCTGTCTCTCTCACTTTCTGTCTCTATCTTCATGTCTGACTGTCTTTCTTTTTGTCTTTGTATCTCTGCCTCTGTCTCTCTCCCTCTGTGTGTGTGTGTGTGTGTGTGTGTGTGTGGGTTTATGGCTGTGGTGACTGACCAGTGTGTGGTCACAGCAAACCGCTTTACTGGGGTGTGTTTGTGTGTCTCCCTCACACATTGTGCATGTGATTTTTATGAATGTGTTTTTTCTTTGTTCGCGAGAATACAAAAGTATTTCTGTGCGAGAGTGGTTTTGTTTGTCTACATTTTATGTATCCGAGTTTGTGTTTGATTAAGGTGTACTAATCTTTGTGTGTGTGATTTGTGTGCAACTGTGGAAGTCTTTTTGTGTGTTTGTGTGCATGCTGGTGTTTTCGTTGGTTTACGTGTGTGTGTGTGTGTGTGTGTGGTCTCTGGTTGAGTTCCACACTGACCTCTCTCTGGCTGAGGTTCTTTATGTGCTTTGGTTCACGGCAGGGTTCTACCTCTAAAGTACACAAGCGCAAGCTTACACAACATCAAGCTTTGTGTTGTGTACAATTATATAGATAAAATCTTTTCTAAGGTATATTATTCATAAATCTGTCCATGAAATGACCGCGTCATGTTAAACTGTAAAAAATACAATCTCAAATTTAAATAATACTGTATTATGGAGTTGAAATAATATTTGCATTGGGTCTATATTTACGAGGGGCGTTCAAGTCAAACTGGGACACTTTAATCACAGTGCTGTGTTGAGATCCTTCGCTACAGTAAAGCATTTGAAAGGTGCAAATGTTGTAAAGAAGGCCGTACTTGGTGAATGGAGATCCCGGCCCAGGCCGCTGCAGTCGGTCCGTGAGCTGTACATGCGTATATTCATTCTCCAACACCACTTCAGTCCCATTAAAGGAGTTCTTGGGAGGCCGGCGTTTCAGACGTAAAGCAGGCAGTCCGATCATGGCTCTGGCGTACTGAGAAAACTTTCCACCTTGATGGTGTCCAAGCACGAGTGAAACACTGGGATGAGTGCATTAGTGTAGCACGAGATTATATCGAAAAATAAAGGGAGTTTTTAACTCTTGTACTCACACTTACTCTCACTGCTTCTGTACCGTCAACAGTCCCAGTTTGACTTGAACAGCCTATATGCTAAAATGCAAAAAAAAAAAAAATTCATGTAATGTTACAGCAGGTAGGATTTTAAAGGACCACGAATCCATGTGCCATTCATAAGGTTTAAAAAAAAAATAATAATAAATAAATAATATTATTTAAAAATAAAAAATGGTTCAGCAACATGTGATCTCTTTGACTGGAAATTAGCATTATAGTTTACTATAAACCCATACCCCCTCCCTTCTTGATGAGCGATTGTCCATCTTTATCCAGATGTTCCTCAAATCCAGCACATTTCCTTCCAGATGTTTGTTGCTCATTAGCAGTTTACCGTGACTGAATATCTCGTCAGAACCCAAAATGCTTATTCGGCTTTAACAAAGAGGCTCAACCTCTCCAGTATCATTGTTTTGGATCGGACCCGGTCCGTCAATCTTGCAGCGACGATTAGGTGATCTGTGAAATGTGACGGACAAAAAATGTCCGTCTTCTCACTGTGGCTGTTAACCCGCCAAATATACGGTCAGTTCCAGAGATGTTTCAACCCAGATACTCGGCTGTGTTTGGCCTGTTTGGATTTCCATAGCACGGGACAATTTATCATCATCTGCCTCTGCAAATAAATCACTCTAACTGTCTTATGTCACTGGTGGGGCATGATATGTTGACAGCAAGTCCTCTACATCGGGCTGTGGGGAAATTTCTGCTGATTATCCCAGAGTTCAGGCGTCGAGCTGGAAACATCGTTGTCCCGGTGTCAAGACAAACCACACGAGTGTATCGGTGTTCTCCTTAGTCCTATTAATCAGGGCTGTTCACGATAACATGGCCACCGGTGCCTGGGTGTGACTGACGAACGCTTCCTTGCTTTAATCCTCCCTTAGCGAGAGGAGATCCTTCAAATTGTCTCTGTTCCTGATTCAAAGCAGGCTTCATGATTCATGAAGGCGATTTCCATGCAACGCACGACAACTCGATTGTGTAACTGACAATTAATTTCCACTGGTGACAGGGGGGTGGGGGGGCAGCAGCAGCTCGGAAGTGCTTTCAGCTGCTGGCCTGCACCTGCACACGTCTCGTCAGGCCGGGTCAGATGTGTTTTCATGGGTGTATGTGTGTGAGAGCTCCAGAGAGAAGGGAGTGGAACGGAGTGTGTGAGGTGTTCAGGACACACAACCATTAACGGGATTAACGGGTGTTGTGCGACCGGCGAACATCGCACCACTCTGACTGTTCCTCATCCGAAGCCAAAAGTCTGATCTCAGTTTCTCTTGACGTCTCTGGGATTTTTTTTTTCTCCTCATTCTAAAAACTTTTTGCTCAATTCCAAGCACCCACAGATGACCGATGAATCATCAGAAATGACCTCATGAAGAGCTTTGATTTTGTTCTTGTTATTCTCTGCTTTGGAGCTTCAGCACATCATGTTCTATTGTTCCTTCGTTCCTTTTGAAGACCATGAAGATCTACGCTTCCCAAAAATAACAACTCGGTATACAGTATGCCCAAGTCTCACCCTTGGTGCAGTGGAAAAGCTTATGCGGTCATGAAGACTATCCAGTGCTGAGTCACAATACCGAACATCCTTTCAATGCACTCACTCACCGCACTGTTTGAATTTACTCTTCCTGTGAAATCCTCGCCGGAGACATTGCGTAAGAGTTGCTTCGAAACCGCAGACAATCCACTCTGGACTTATCTCTGCTGCGTTTCCATACTCGCTACTGGCAGGAGAAAGCGCAACCGTGCACTTTAGTCTGTTTTGGCAACTCCAGCATTTGATTACTTTACAACTGTAACTTTTAATCTGTAATAAGAATTCATGGAATAAGCGTTCTCCGGAAACCTCAAGATAGCCCTAGCTCCACAACTAAGAGTTCAAGAACATAATCCAACGTAACCCCAAGCTCCAACCCGTGAGACGGTGTGTAACGAGAGGAAACGCACCGAGCTGTAACCACCACTGCTTTGACTTTCAGGTCGAAGCTGCATCAATTCTGCCATGGTTTTCAAATGCTCTTGTGCCAGTTCAGTTCGGGGCAGCTCTGGATGTGGCTCCACTAAACCTCAGTGTGCTGTGGTGTCCGGCACCTTGACAAGTGGGTTGTGGGGCGGCTCCTCCATGGATCGGATTTGTTTGTTCGGCGTATCCTGTGTGCTTGATCAGAGCCTTAAGTGCCCAGGATCCTGTCACCAATTTGCAGGTGTCTAGTTGGTAGTCATTGTTCACGGCACCATGTCAAGTGGACATAATGTTATTTCTGATTGGTGTACATTTGTATTACAGATTCTGACGATGTGATTGACAGGTGATGGAGGGTCTGCCGTCCCTCATGCACAGATGATGCATCATCAGAGACTCCTCCCACCCAACTTTTTGACCTTGTACCTTCTCTTGGATGGAAAGAGAACATTTACACCAGAATCAGCAGATTTAGGCCCAGCTTCTGTCCCACAAGTATTTACCCCCCTTCGTGATGATTGATTTTTATTATTTTTTTGTTGCATATTTGTTGCACTTAAATGATTCGATTCATCCAGCCAAATGGATACAAAATGCAGTTTTTAAATGATGATTTCAAGGGGGAAAAAAGCTGTCGAAACAGGTTGTGCCACCCTTTGCAACAACTGCAGTCAAGTGTTTGGAATAACTGGTAATGAGTCTTTCACATTGCCGTGGAGGAACGTCCGCTTGAATTGTTTAATTCGGCCACATTGGAGGGTTTATAAGCATGAACAGCCTGTTAAAGGTTCTCCATCAGATTCAAGTCCGGATTTGACTAGGCCACTCCAAAACCTCAACTTGGTACGTACTGGATCATTGTCCTGCTGTATATCCCAAGGTTGAGGTCCTGAACTGATGAACCCCATCACTTTATTGTTGAATCATCAACACTGACCTTAACTGAGGCAAGTGAGGCTTGCAGTTCTTTTAGATGTTCTTCTGGGTTCTTTTTATGAGCGAGTCGTCGTTGTGCTCTTGGAGTATTTTTGGTAGGCAGGCCACTCCTGAGGAGGTTCACCACTGTTCTAAGTTTTCTCCATTTGTAGATATTGTCTCTCACTGTGGTTCACAGGAGTCTTGCTTTGTAACCCGTTCCAGACTGGTGCAGGTCAATTTACTGTACTTTGTTTCTCATCTGTTTCTTTTACATGGCGGCATGATTTCAACAGGTCTGGCTGTAATCGGTCCTGGGTGTGGCAAGTGAAATTTAACTCGGCTTTTCAAAAACAATGTGGCTAATCGGTTTATTCATGATTTAGCATGGGGCGGAGCAATTCCTTTTTTTGCCTTTAATAAATGAGATTATCATTTAAACTGCATTTTGTAAATACCCGGGTTATCTTTTGTGTAATAAATTTGAATCATTTAAGATCAGGAAGGGGCAAATACTTTTACACAGCACTGTATATGAAGCTACTTATTTAACCTGATGTATATAGACCATTTGCACTTCTCATAGATGCTTAACTGCATTTCGTTGCTGAGCACCGGTCCTATGCAATGATGATAAAGATTTCTCTATATGTCTACCTACACATATGTTTGTCTTTGTCTCTGTCTCTCCATCACTCTGTCCATTTACAACCAATGTATTCACGTATGTATTAAAATGTTCTGACAGTTGAATCATGAGATCATTGTAGATTCTGCACAGGATAAAGATCGTTTGGTTGTGTGATACCTTTGAGTTTATGGAGTTCATGCTTTACTCAAATGGACAGATTCGAGAATGTTGTAAGGTTGAAAGTTTTGGAGTTGCAGCAAGGTCTTGACTTGACACGTGAAGCAACATGTTCAACGTGAATTGGCCTTTCATTATTACGTTTGTATTGGGTATCATCTAATGGGTTCCCCTTCAAGTCTGGTTGCTCTGAGGGTTTTTGCATCATATCGGTGAGTTTTCTCTCACCACTGTAACCTCTGGCTTTGTTCTTCAGGGATCTAAATCTAGATATGAATTTCTGTTCAGCTCCTTTGCGCCTGCGAGCATTGTTAAAATCTCTTTCACAGATAAAATTGAAGTGAACTTCTTAACGATTGACAAACTGAGTCATAAAAGGATCTTGGCAGCAGGTTAGCTTTCCAGCCCTTTCAATTCCTCATGAACGAGATGTCAAAAACAGCTGTCTGAAAGGACTCCTCTACGCCGAGTCACCCACATGAGCACTTCGTTCACCGCTTTCATTTATTTTGACGTGGATTACTAGGATGGCGATGTTTCTTCAGCGAGACAAAGTCTGAAACCATTGGAGAAATGACCTCGGGTGTGTTAGACGCAAAGCAAGAAATGACTCGAGACATGTAGCAGCAGTGAAAATATACATGGGACTAATGATGCTTTCACAAGGCAGACTCGCCAAGGTTGAACTCGCAATTAGACTCGCGGAGGAAGCCAAGCGGCCGGTTGGGTCCAAATGGAATTTCGAAGGGTGCAGGTGCAGTTTGTGGGGACAGACTAAGTTTCAGAGCTCTGGATGCGAGCAAATCTTGAATGATCTAATGCATGAGACAAGTGAGGACATGAAGAGAGAGTAATTTGGCTGTGTTTGGCAATCGGACAGTTTCGTTGCTGTTTTGATTGTGGGTGGAAGACGGTTCCTCTTATCAACATACCGTTCCTGAGATAAAGCATTCGCTCCTCTCTTGATTTCTTTAATCCACCCATTTGTTATGTTGCTAAAGTGATCATACACACTGCGGCTTTCTGCCCCAGGTGTCAACAAACAATGCAGTATTGGCACATTGATTTATCATCAGCGAAACTGTTCCTTGGCACACCCAAACGCTGAACTGTTTTTCTTTTTTTTTTTTCCTTCTTCTTCTTGTATAAACGATATGGAAATTATTACACTTTTGTGGTCAAATATCCTTTTTGGATGCGGACTCGCTTCGTCACTATCTCCTACTGCTTCAGAAATTCCGTTCCAGAGACTTTCAGCTCAATATGTGAACAATAAAACATTTGAGAAAGATCGCGGATGAATCCCGCGCGTTGGCGCACGGCTTTGAGTCCGGGTTCGGATTTCTCGTGGTCACTCAAAAATCTCTTCCTCTTCCAAGATCACTGGTGGAATATTGTAAATACAAAGTTACCTTTCATTTCAAGTGGGTGGTGAATATTATTATGTCTAGGTTCTGTTTCACGTTGGTTAATATTTGGCATGAAGTCTGTAGATGTCAGGCAACAATGACTTCTGGACTTGGCTGATGGGTTTATTTTTTTTTTTTGGTTTCTTTTTCTTCTTTTTTTTTTTCCTGTCTTGTCCAGCTGTGTGGTGTTGCATCATTTTTGTCTTGCACGAGAGAAATAACGAAAGGTCTCGAGTCTGCACTCATGGAACGGTTCAGCCAAAGATCTGAAATTTGCACGATTTTTCCTCTTACCGCAAATAAAATCAGTCAGCCAAGACATGTTGACAGTCCAACGTTTCCTAATGTAGGCTAATGGAGCTAACAAGTGAATGGAGAGCATAGTAACCAGTTCATTTATCAAACTGTGGTATTCACGAAGAACGATTTTTGTTCAGAACACATTTGCATTCCATCAGACTTTAAAGTCATTTCTTTATAGGCAAACTAACATCAACCTCAATTGATAAGCTTCAAATGACTGGTTTATTTATTTAAAGGGATTGGAAGTAATAATAACCGTATTGAAAATAAAATGCAGTTTTCAACAAAGGTCACAAAGCAGCTTTACCCAGATAAGGAAAAAAATTGCCTTGTTCATTATTTCAAACAAGTAGAGAGAATTTTTACTGTCAAAAATGGCCAAGATTGCTGCACTACAAGCCCCCAAAATAAATATGAATTTCTTTCCGTTTTATTACGTGGTTTAATAGCAGCAGTGTTTCCTCACTTGTACCCACCTTCCACAAGAGGGCACAGATGATATGACTTCAACCACATCTACGCTCTCAGATTTCATGCGTTCATCCATGGCCCATTTGGAATTTTCCCACTATTAGAGAGGTCCAGCAAGTCTTACTGGAAAAGGCACCGTGTCCCGGTAATGACTTTGCATCCAAACATTTTTTATTTTATTTTTTTAACAGTGAAAGCTGTCTCTAATCACTGTTTGGGTCTCTCATGATGCCGTGACAAACCGTAAAAGGGATCAGTCATCGCTGGCTATGGCCGGCTCCCTCTTACTGTCACTGTTAGGATTTTACTGCCCCCGTTTAACGCAACACTCGTTATCCCTAAACTTAACGAGTGGGCCGGCATACTTGGAAAGTGATTTTGAAGTTGACAAATTTCCGCCGTTTGTTCGGAACGGGAGCACATCTGAGAGCCATTTCCTCGATCCGAAGCCTCAAAGTACGTCTTTAATTCTCACGTTTGGCATTAGAAGGCATTAATTTGAGCGGAGGGCGCCAATGATTGCTCTCTCTCTCTCCGCTGCACAGCTAATTGATACTCGGCTAAAAGGAGGACAAAGTAAACACGGGACAGCTGCATCGTTGCTTCAGCACGGACCAGTCTTCCCATAATGCCCTTCCTGTGAGGTCGGAGGATGGCCACACAAAAGCAATATTTGCCCAATCCATCCAAGCAGAGCTGCTCAATCGGGAAGTTGAACTTTCCCATCGCTTTGCTTTGCTGGTCCTTGTTGGGTTTTCGTGCAGGGGGGGTGGGGTTGTATATGTGAGTGTGTGTGTTCGGGGGATGAATGATGCATTCGAAGCGACTCGTTGGCCCAAAGTGTGTGTGGACACGTATTTACCTCTTTGTTAGGACCTTGTGGGAACGTTCTGATCCTGATTCTTGATTAGTTTAAATTTGTTAAATTTAACAATTTTTTAATTATTATTAAAGAATCAGGTTTAGCTTGAATGTTAAGCAGATTTCTACGTTGATAGATGTGCGATTTGATCTATTATGATTTCAATCAATATTTTGTTTGCATCAGTTCTACTAAGGTTTGACACTTTTTAAATCATTTAGACCTGTGAACGTTAACATGCTCTAAAATTGCTGGAAATTTACCACGACTTTATCAGAAAAAAAACGCTTGCATTTTGATCTTTCCATCTCATGTTTTTTTTAGATTAGCACTTCATCCTATTCTTCTTTTGCATGTATAGGTGGGTGGTGCATTACTGCCACCCACTGGACCGGAGCAGGGAGCAGATCATCAATTTGTATAAATATCGCATTCAACAATGTGAGTTCCACAGCAGATCAGTACTTATTACATTTAGATACTTGATACATTTTGTCATTTTTAATGCCTCAAATGTCAAACTTTGTCACTGGGTCAAAAATGCAGAATCAAATCGACAGTCACCATTTACAAAACTACCAGAAACGTAACTTTACTCAGCTATGTGCCAGCTAACCTACTCCTATATCGCCCCAGTGACTTCAAAATCGATCATTTATTTTTATTCTTTTTTTTTTTATTTTTTATGTAGTTGCTATTTTTGTGAAAATTTATATTATATATTAATATTATTTTATGCTGCAGTTCCTCTGTAATCCTGCTGGTGGTGCACTTTTAAATAAACTATTCACACATTGCACAGAATCCTATCAGTTATTTCCTAAAATAAAATCAGGATATTTACAAAATCATGATGCTTATAGAATCGCGAAACAGATCGAATCGACGCCTGTAAATCGTGATCTCGTATCCCTGATTCCCAACCTTACAAACTAATAAGGTTCGTGTTTTAGCATCCTTAATACAAGTTCAGATAGCCTTAGACTACAGTTTTTGGTAGGAGATGTAAT
This sequence comes from Clarias magur, assembly GCA_013621035.1. NCBI lineage: Eukaryota > Metazoa > Chordata > Actinopteri > Siluriformes > Clariidae > Clarias > Clarias magur. The sequence goes on from QNUK01000071.1 coordinate 1,128,249, forward strand.
GTTCTGTCTGTTTTATCATAATAATAAAAATTTCTATAATGAGTAGCTTCTTTATTTTCTGTCGACTGCTAAGTGAGTAAATGAATCAATTCTTTTCATTAGTTTCCGCTAGGCTTATGTGTATATGAATGATTTAGTACAGTAGTCGCGTGTGGTTAACGTACAATAGGTGAACGTAAAGTAACTAAATATCTATATAGCTAAAGCAATTGCATAATGTAGTTCTTTTAAAATGTATATCGCCAGTTTTTCCGTTGGGTTCGTCTGATCCTCGCGCTGCGTTTAACTCGTTTGTATTAAGGCTGCCACAATTCAAACATGAGCACACTAGCTGTGATTGACAGTCCGTGCTATTTCAGCTTATATAAACTCTTAACAGTGTCTCGAGGGCAGGCTTGGCATTCGACACAGCGCACAATCTGTTCCTTTAGTCACCTCATGGTGTTTGAACGTCCTGGCTTCAGCGTCAGTTTCTGAATTCATTACTATCAGTTGCTAGGCTATGAGTGTGGCCTGTTTGCTCAGGTCTCAGTGCCGAGGATGGATGAGGGCATCAGTGGACAGATGGGTTGGACTGACTTTTCCTCGTCTCTTTGAGTGTGTTTGAAGAAACGGCGAACCCCCCCTCCCTCCCTCAGCGGAGTTAAAGAGAATCGTATTTGACAGGGTGAAATACACGACCGCGGCGTAAACGACACAGATGGAGGTCTATTGACGGGAGTGTGAATGTCCCTCCGCTCCGGTCATTAAAATGAGCTCACCTGGCCGGGCGCCAAAGCAAACACCCTGCCTTTTATTATTGATCTGCTTTGTAGGATTTTAGAAATGTTTTTTTTTTTCTTTTTTTTTTCTTTTCTTCTGAGCACCAGCACAGTCGTGAAATCTTGAGGTTTCCGAATTGAAATAGAAATGTAATATGGAGGATGTTGGCGTGATGATTAAGTGCGAGTCAGACACGGTAGCGGGCCAGACAGACGTGCCCGCGTCTAAGTAGAGCTCGCGAGTAAAAATAGCCCGTCATTGTTCAGTCGGCGCTGAAAGCCTTTCAGAAAGGTTATTAACCAACCGGCGTACCTTTTTGTAGTGAGGAAGTGAAGTGAACCAGTCGGTGTGAAAAGGGCTGTAAGGAGTGTGTTGAGTTGGTGGAAATACAGCAAATGGAAGAAACGAGCTGGATGTTCATACTCCTCCAGCTGTCTGATTCCACAATTAGGATTAGTTTTATTTGGAGAAAATAAAAAGTAGTAATCTGTGTTTATCATGTTCGTCTTTTTAGATACTTTTAGATAGAGTTCTAGATAGCTAAAGATTTGCTTGGTTTGTTCATGAAACAAAGTTTATCGGTTTCTCTTTTAAATTTGCTTAATAATTGTAGTATTTTCACGCCTTGTGGTAAATGATGTCCTCATATGAGTATTTGTGCATACAGGTAGATGAGTACGTACATATCGATCATTTAGTTAATGTTAAGATTGGATAAAATCAATCGGACACGCCTTCTAGTTCCATGGTCTTTTCTTTCTTTCTATACTGTAAAATAGTGATGGGAAGTTCGAATTTTAGTGACTCGGTTCTTTGAATCATCAAAATGAACGAATCGTTCTTGGAGTCATTTAGTTCATTTCGTTCGTTACCTCTGCAGCAGAGGTAAGTTTTGGTCTTTCTTTCCTGGGGAGATCTTGGTGGGTTTTCAAATGCACGTGACAATATTGGTCTTACAAGAACTATTCCAGAACAGCTGACCATGTCTTTTAGAATAACAACTGACTATCCTAGACCAAAGTTTTGACTGGTGGCGTACATGCAAGGTGAATCGTCCATTTGTTTATTTTCAGAGAATCTGGCGATTCCATGCATCAACATGTTCCATTCCAAATGTAGAGTCTCTACTCACTATTGTATTCGTTATGATTTGATGTGGAGGACGTTATCGACCGCTTGCACACACAGCAGCACTGGTGGATACATTTTTAAGCTATAAAACAATCCTGGGCAAACTTCCAGCTTATATTTGTTCCCTTTTCTGTCTCAGCTCTGGTGGACTCCAGCTGCTCTCCTGTAACTGGTTGCTTTTTAATATACCTATTTATTTTATAGGTTTGGGGAAAACTGCATTTTCGTACACTGCCCTTTGGGATAAGATGCAGAAAGGCATTAACAATGTTTGTGATTAGGCTTTAAATGAATCGTAAAAAAATGTTTGTGATTTTAGATTTCTAGAATAATCCGTTTATTGTCATAGATTCAAGGGCGGAATTGATTATTCTGATTCTCATGTTTTATACGTTTTATATCTTAGTTAGAGGATCCTAGGTGGACTGTTCAATTATAATTTATTTTTGAGCATTTAAATTTTCGTCCACTACCCGATTTGTCTCAAGCAGCTATATTTCTTACAGGTTGAAAATATTGAAATTTTGTGTAATGTAATGTTGTTTACATCTCATTTCTTGTACAAAGCAATAATCCTTTTTTTTTTTTTTTTTTTTTTCCGCTGCTAATCATCTGCTTCATACTCCAGTCCAGTGGGTGGCGGTATTGCACTGACCATATGTAAACTCGAAGGAAAAAAAGCGATACTCTCTTAAAATACGACTATTTGCAGAAGATGAAAACGGAATTTGACGTTTTTGTTGAGTAACAATAATTTGGTAAAAATTTAATAAATAAATGCCAAGTAATTAAAAAAGGGTGAACTCATTTTTGATCAGTTAATTGATCAGTGAGGTAATGATGAAATCGTGCAGCTCTAACTTTGTTGTGAATTTGCCTGCCTATTACCTTGGCCAGATTAAAGATAAGTTAATTCTTTTTATTTTTGGCGCAGTATGTGATGAGCCCGATAACGTTTTGCTGTTAACTGTGTTAGACTGTGCGATAACGCGTTCCCAGATCGTAAATTCTCTCTGCTCACAGTGCATCAACCAGTCTTTTGCTATGGTGCTTGTAGTCATCTCATGGACTTCACATTCTCTGCAAAATCAGGCTGAATCCCCGGCTTAAGACAACGCTTTGTTTGGGTGCTTATAATGCTATGTGAAAAAAAAAAACGGCACCAACAAAAGCTAAACTAAAACTCTTGTTTTCGCTTTATTTAATCCAAAGCGTTTAATTTCATTTCATTACAGTCCGAATGTCCCTTCAAGTTTCTGACCCATTTTTCGGACCACTCTGTGTCGAGGTCGGTGAAAGCACGAGGGTGGTGTCGAGTTTTCTGAGCGGGTCGTGGAACCCCGCAGACAGGTGCAAGGAGCCGGGTCGATAGGTCAAACACTTTAACCTTTTCCAACATGCTGGAAAGTCGTCATCCCTCATCCACGAACCGTGTGGGTTATCATTCTTCTATCTTTAACGCTGTCTAGGCATTGAGGATGTAATTAAAGGAATCAGTCGGACCACATACAGTAGAGCTGTTTAGACAAAGCTTTTTTTTTTTTAAATTTATATCCGTCTAGTTCTTGATCTCCGTTGATGTTCAGGATCATGCTGGGAAAAGGTGAAGTTTTAGAGGCATTGTGTAAAGGGGTCTTTTTAAAAACAAGCACCATGTCGGTGTGTTAACATCAGGGTTAAACTAACAGGGAGGTTAAAAGATGACATGAACCATGTTTCACGTGTTAAAGCCTTCTATCCAGACCACTGGGAGTCGAGAGTGTTATTCTTTTCTCCCTGTGCGCGTTCTTGCAGACGGACTGTCAATCAAACCTGCCAACTTTTAATTAATAACACAATCTTTGCATCCCAGTTGCATCATTTATTTATTTGTTTTTGTTTGTTTATTTAAATAACATTAAGATTATTTACAGTTTATGTTCTCTCAATAAACACTCAACACTTCTGGCTAATATACTGGCCAGCTAGTTAACTGGTAATATACTGTAGGTCAATTAGCTACTTCTATAAATCTTTATTTTTTTGGGGAATTCCAAGAGCGTCTTAATGTTTTGGGAGTTGTTTATTATTATTATTATTATTATTATTATTATTATTATTATTATTATTATTATTGTTTGTCTTGACTTTCTGGTTAGAACAAATTGGTTAAAACAGGATTTTAAAGTAGCAGCACTGGGGAGGCCCTAGAAATTCTTACAATTCATACTTTTTGGTAAAAAAAAAAAAACATTATATATATATAGGACAAAAGTAAGTTTTCATAACCCATAAGAGTGCAGACTCATGTCACCTTCAAGGAATGTTATGGGGGATAAAACACAGACCACATGGAGCATATTTTAAAAGAGTTTTTTTTTTCCCCCTGACAATTGTATAGTTAAAACAAATTGAGAAACGATTGATGTCACACATCAATTTGTTCAAGAAATGCAGTCAGCACAGGTTAAATATCAAATTCAATGTTATTCAGTTATTAAATCATTAGAATTGCTAATTGGTATGAAACTTGCATTCAGTAACAACAAAACAAGATGCATGACAGTCACATGACAGTCACATGACTGCACCAGGATGTTCATTAGACATCAGTTCATGAGTTAAAGTCGAGGATAAATCTGAATAATTTTTCTAGAACATCTAAAGAGTTTGTGACGCCTGGGCTACAGATTTGATGAACCACCTTAAAAGTCTGACATCAGAGTTAAAATAAAGATTTTTTTTTTTTTCTTAATTCATCAATTACTCAAACTCTTAACTCATAAAACTTATTTCTATATTTCCTATGGACTGTAATTTGATACAGTAGCGGTACTGAGATTTTTATTTCAATTTGATTTTAGTTAAATTAATTAGTTTTTCTTTAAAAAAAAAAGTTTGGTTTAGTGAAGTGTCCCTTAAAAAGATGAACTTGTCAGTAATATTGGTTTTCATTCAAGTAAGCAATTATGTGCTTAGCCATATGATTATGATTAATGAAGATTGGATTAGATTCAACTTTTTGTCAGATGTTCCTATGGTACAGTATACTGAAGTATAATTGCAAGCATCCATAAGTGTGAAAGGCTTTTATTGACAAGTACATTGTTTATGTAAAGAGTCAGTATTTGCAGTGTTGACCCTTCTTTTCTAAGATCTCTGCAATTTGCTCTGGGATGCTGTCAATCAACATCTGGGCCGCATCCTGACTGATGGCAGCCCATTCTTGCACGATCAATGCTCGGGAGTTTGTGGTTTTTTATTTGTCCGCCCATCTCTTGAGGATTGACCACAAGTTCTCAGTGGGATTGAGGTCTGAGGTCTCAATTTCTGTGTTCTGTTCCCTGAGCCACTCGGTTATCATTTTTGCCTTATGGCGGGCTGCTCCTTCAGGCTGGAAAATGCATTGTTTGTTACCAAACTGGTCTTGAGAAGTTGCTCTCAAAGGATGGTTTTGTGCCATTCTTTACTCATGGCTGTGCTCTTAGGCAAAATTGTAAGTGAGCTCACTCCCTTGGCTGAGAAGCAACCTCACACATGAATCAAAGAATGCACTTCTTTACAGGTGAAACATCAGGGACAGACTGATATTCTGCAAAAGGTAGAGGGATTTTATTGCTGAGGACTGGAGTGAAGTCATTTCTCTGATGAATCCCCTTTCCGATTGTTTGATGCATCAGGAAAAAAGCTTGTCCCGAGAGGAAACGGTGAGCACTAACCATCAGTCCTGTGTCGGGCCGAAAGTAAAGCATCCTGGGACCAGTCATGTGCGGGGTGGCTTCTCAGCCAGGAGTAACATCTGAGAAAAAAGATCTGAAAACACTGAAGCAGCTGACTTTGTAAAAATTCTTATCTTAACTTTTGGTACATGTTCTGAGCTAACGAAATGCAATATGATGACGTACAGGTAATTAACAGCCTAGCATTTAAACCCCTTTGTTCAGTAAACATTTGACTCTAGTTCATTCTAAAAGATCTCGTCTGCCAGGTGATGGGTAAAGCTGAGCGAGTGTTTTTTCCCATTTTGGATCAGGGCAAGACCAGACCAGTTGGTTTTATTCTCCAAATGAGTGCAAATTTTGTTGTGAATCATAGCAGAACAGTAAGTGTGTGTGAACAGGATGCAGGCGGGTGTGGGTGTGGAATGAACACAGCTGGCCAGCTCGGGCTGTTTTCTATCTGGCGAAGTGGAATCCGTGGGCAGCAGATACAGTGCACTCCTCTCCGAACGGACGGAATGCGTCTAATAGGTCTAAAACTTTCACTGGAAAGGAAGATGATGACAGGGCATGGAGAGGATCAGTCCGAAGGTTATTTTTAAAACCCATACCAAGGAAGTTCGGGCAGAGGGATGTCGTGGCCGAAAGTCCTCCGTATATGGCAACACTCGGTTAAATATTTTCACATTGTTTTCCTAAGTGCAGACCTGACTCATCTGTTTAAACTGTGTTTTTTTTTTTTTTTTAAAGCAGTGACTCTGTGAGATTAGATTTTTAGGTGTCATGGGGTGACGTGATGGAAGATTCAGATCTACTGTTTGAAAAGGCAGATGTCCCGAGACACAGGAATGACGCTTCTGTGTGCTGACATCATCGCTGATGAGCTATCTGTCTTCCAAACATCTGATGTCCGATATTCATGACTTCATACGGTCATAAATTATGCGAGCATTTCCTTTCCTTGAAGTGTTTGGCCTTCCTAAACAAGTTTTAGTCGGATTGGCTTCCCATATGAAACGGAAACGCTGTGCTGTATTTTTTACAGATTTTGAATAAACCTGTATTACTCATGCTGGACAGATTTGCTGTGGTTATGGTTTGCTAGATCAAAATGCGTTTCCCCAGAGTCACTCGTTCTGTTTGTCAAATTCAACTGACCACATAATGCGTATGGAAAATTCAAGAAATTTTATGGCAATGCAATCGTTACAAGAATCCATCTGGGATTTTAGTCACTGATGTGTTTCAATTGGATGTAAACAGATGGGATGCTTTTACGATTACCGCGGTTGTAAAGAGTGGCTGGTTTACGTTGCTCTTCGTTTAAGCAAGTCCACTCATGTTCCTTGGACTTGTGCCACTCTTGTTTTTTGTTTGTTTGTTTTTGTTTTTAAATTATTCTCTTCTGTTCTAGCAACAAATGCTATTATTAAAAAAAGTTACAACATAAAGCGTAAAAAGGTTTTAGATTTTTGAGGCTAATATACTCGCCAGCTAGTTAACTGGTAATGCAGGTCAATTAGCCATTTTTCTTTTCCTGTGCAGGAAAATCTTTGATGCCAGCTAAACTCAAATAAATAATTTTTTGTTGTGATTTTTTAAAAATATTTTTTTATTGATTAAAAAAAATATTTTTTTATTTATAGGAATAGGAGCTTAAGAATGTTTTGGCAGTTTATTAATAATAATAATAATAATAATAATAATAATAATATAATTGTCTTGACTTTGTAAACAAGATGGATAAAAAAAATTTTTGAAGGATTTTGAAGAAGCACCACTGAGGACGCACTAGAATTTCTTCCAAAAAAAAAAAAAAATTTGAGGTCATGTTCATTAGATGTCACTTCATGAGTTAAAGTCGAGAAATCTGAACGAGGAACTTTCCAGAACATTTTAAAAGGTTTGTGATGCCTGAGCAGATTTGATAAAAGGAGGAGGAAAGCCAGACGCCTTGCTTTAGCATTTTACCCGCTATTGCTAGCACTGCTATGAAATCCACGTGCTGCCGGTGTTGATTGATGACACACATGCACAGACGAAAGTACGAATCCCAAACTTGAACGTTCTCGTATATCTGATCTAGGAGCACATACTGTATGAAAGTGACCCGGATCTGATCTGAAAAACATCAGATTTGGGTGTTTCAGTTCAGGCTGGTAATGTGAATGTAGGCAAGAAGACAAATGTCCTTATTTATTGGACATTTTACTTATCTTTGTTTTAACTTCCTGCCTTTTGATTTCATCAGTGTGAGGACTGATCTGTGTAATGACAAATGAATAATGGTCACTCCATTCATTTTTTTTTTTTGTGCAGCCACAGTATGAAAAATAAAATCAAAAACGTTTCTAACCATGTAACCCTACATGTTAAAAGGCGTTTCCTACTGTAACCTATTTACAACCAGTGATTAGACTCATTCAAGCAATTCCTGTCTCCTTGCTTCCTCTCCTTTCCTACCTGGCTGCTATCACCTTGCTCTTTCTTCTAGTCACAGGCTGTAAAATGCTAATGCTAACTCATTACAAGTGCTGAGCAAAATTTGAGTCAGGCAGTCAGTGTTTTCAGATATGCATGAGGCTCCTGTTATTAAGGCGCCTCCTGTTTAGCTGAATGACTTAATTATCAGTAGTCTTCCACCACAGGAAACTGGATTTAACACCCCGCCCAACACATACTGTATACACACACACAGCTGTTTTCGGTCTTTCTGCTAACGTTACACTACAGCTCCCATTTTTCTATTAACAGTTTTGCGAATAGTGTAAGTCTTTTATAAGCACTCAAGTGGACCGACTGCTGTCTTTCGGCGTAAAGAAATCATTTTTTCCCCTGACGTCCGTCACGCTCGCAGACGACAATGCATGGTTGAAGTCTGGCGGATTAATTTGCACCCAGACTAGCGTTTAACAAATGAAGGCTTATGACATCCATCAACATGATTTACCTCCTGGTTCACCTTTCTTAACTCCACAGCAATTGGATTTTGATGGACTAAATTTAAAAGCCCATAAACTCCGGTTGCCACAAGCAGCTGGTAGGAGTCGGTCTCTCGGGGATCTCTGAAAATAAATTGTCGCGACGCGATACGGGCCCGTCGGGAGGGCCTGCGCAAACTCCCCATTCAAGTCTTTTGAGCTCATCGGGGAAAAGTGATGGCTTTTGAAAATGAATGGGCCAGTTTGTTTGGGTGAAGTCTGAGACGTGTTTTATTTGTAATTACAGCGTGTCTAGCTTAGCATGTGCTTAAGATTTATGGCGATAATCTGAACGTTAAACCACATGCCCCTGGTTATTTGTAATTTTGGCCCTTATGCTTGGTGTTAAAAGAACTGTTATGAAATGTTTTTGTCTGATGGCAGGATGGATTTTGGTGCCGATAAATCAGAATAAGAAACCATAAGAGACACTACATGTAAAATATATATATTTTTTATTTTATTAATAATAATAAAATTATATAATTTGTATAATGTTGTACAATGCTGTGATTTTTCTTCATCAATATTTCATTTTTAGAGTTATATATCTGAACACAGCTGTTCTGTTCTTAACCTTGATTTCTATGTGTTAAATACGATTAAATATAATAAAAATTGTTTAAAAATATTTAAATGTATAATAGATTTAGAATTTATTATACATATGTAAAATTGCTTAATTAAAATGGCACAATTTTTAATAGAACTTTAATATGTTCAAAGTTTTTTGCATGTTGCAAGTATAGGATATATATATATATAATATCTATCTATCTCTATATATATATATATATATATATATATATATAGTATACTAAGTACTAATGTCTAAAAAGTAAATATATAGTAAATAATCAGTTATATAAGTAACTGCTAATGTATAAAAAGTAACTAACTGCTAATGTAAATCTTTAAAAAAAAAAAAAAATTATTGTTACTGAAGTTGAGTTTGTTCCTTTTTTGCTTCAAAAATCAACAAGATATTCAATGTGGCCAATAAATAACCTCACTGTTATTACCTTGAATGTGAAGGCACTGAATGTGACGGCTTTTTTATGGCTATAAACTGCAAAAACTCAAACTTTTTGCGTTTAGAGAGTGTTTAGTCTCCGATGTGAGCCAGGAGTTGGAGAACTGGGCTGAGGTCTGTGGTGCCAGGCCTGGTTCTCAGCCTGAATCGTGAGGTGTTGGTTTAATTTATGGCCATTTTTTTTTCTTTGTCTGTTCAGAGAATCTAAATATTAGAAAGCTGTAGGTGAAGCAGGCCAGTCCTGGTTTAGGAAAGAGCAATTTCTCACCCTTATGCCTTTTCCGATGTCTATAAAAGCCCGGCGTTTCGGTGCCAGGAGCGCTGGATAAGGTGTGATTCTGTTGCGCTGAAGGGCCAGCTTTCCCCAGCCAGCTCTCATTTCCCCTCTCGCATGTTGCCATTTTCAACATATGCTAACAATGTTTATTAGCCTGTTGGCTCTCGTTTCGCCAATCGCCACTTCCGTTAACGTAGCCGGCGTGGCAGGTGTGTTGAGTAACTTGCAGTCGGAAAATACTTTAAAATGCTGTTTAAGTGCGGTTCTGGCTGGAGTTCTTGGACATCCTTGTGACAAGGTTTCCAAATTTGCTTATACCACCGCTCGTTAATGCGCCCCTACCCCCCCTCCCCCCCCCCCCCGCCTGACATCCCTCCCACGTCTTTCTGAACGAAGAGCTCTTCCATCATCCTTTATCCTGAGAGCGGAGATGTGGGTCAGATCTGCTTGGACGAGTGTGTCAAGCGTCATGCTTGTGAAATCGACACACCATAACAAAACTCTAAAACAAAAGCGGGTTGCTAATGGAAGGTTTTAGTCCGGGTCGAAGACCTGCTGGGAGTCGTAAAAGCGTTGGCGTTTCAGGATGGCGCAAGCAGCCAGTACTGCCTGGAGGCGCTTCTCGGGATTCGGGGCTATTCCGACAAGTGTCGCACAGATTCATCCTGTGAGCTCATCATGAACCTCTGAAAGACTTTTGATCATACAGAATCTTGATTTTTGTGTTCCATGCAAGTTTAGGTCATCACCCTTACATGGAACACTCCCATGTTTTAACAATGGGACGCCTGTTGTGAGACTGCTATATACAACATGGCCGTCTCCCTGATGCCATCATGAGCCGTCTCAGAGGATGCTCCCGAGCACGCACCCATGCACCTTCTCTAAACAAACCCTCATGTTGATCGCATCCAACAGACAAAGGAATGCGGCAAACGTAGCCGTGCGCTAATCTGATCCCGATGCCTGCCTCTGCTTTTCTGTCATCCTTAAAAACTGCGTGTCCTGAATCACAAGTTTATCTCTGATAAGGGAATCTGCTTCTTTCTTCTGTGGAGAATTCAATTTACACAGTTGACCGAGGCATGTTTTCTCTACCCTGTGCACTGGAGCTACAAGGCTGGCGAAGCTATCTTGCAGAAAATTTTAAAACATTTTCAATAACTATCTTCCGCATCCCACACCTGGTTCTTTGGTGAATGGTGGCTGAGGGTATAGTAATCTGCAAACCTAAGTGTGTAACTGAATGCCTTACATTGTTATGGGATGTCCATCTTTTGCAATTATCATCATAACGCTGCTTGCATTTTGGTATTTGGTAGATGCCTTTATCCAGAGTGACTTGTATTTTATGATGCATGTTGATGGTTAAGGGCCTTGCTCAAGGGCCCAACAGGGTTAACTTGGCAGTCGTGGGATTTGAACCTGGGGGCTTCCGAACCGTAAACGAGGAGAATGCAAATTCTTCACTTTTCACCCCAGTTCCAAGTACTCTCCGAGTACAGAGAGAAATAATAATGTGACTATTACTGTATATATTATATATAAGCCTTCATCTTTCATTTTCTAATATGGTCAATGAAGGTCCAGTGTTTGTCATCTTTTTCACTGCCGCAACAAGGCTGTATGGCCAAAAGTATGTGGACACCTGGTCATCACCTTTCTTTATGTCTGAGTCGAGTTCAAGACGATCGCCCAAATTACGTGCGTACAGCTCGCCTTAATATGCTTACGGGGGGGACGAACGCACGCATGATCTGAAGTTCTGTTTGCCATCAACAGAGAGAGCATGCTCAGTGTAAACTTTTGGCCAGGTGCCCTTGTCTCGCATGTCCCATACACGAAAAGAAAAAAAAGAGACCCAGAGTCAGACAGATTGTAGAAGGTACATTAGCAGTTTCCTGTAAGATAAAGTAAACAAGTAGACACAAGCTAGATTTGTATGTAATTTTGTCATATAGAAAGTAATACCATATAATAAATGAGAGGGTGCAATGAGGGGGTTGTTTTCTGGACAAGGAAGCATGGAAATGTTCACACAATATCAGAAAACCTTACAGTGGGTCTTCCACAAACAATGAAGCATAGAAATGTCTGGTGCATATAAGGGAATTGGAGGCCCTGAACGTTTGTCCCAGCCTGACGGTGCCTCTGGGCACAGCGCGAGCACCATGGAGGACATAGTTTGATGAAGTTGGATCGAGAACCCCTGCTCAGAGTCCTGACTTTCAACCCTGTTCAACACATTTGGGATAAACCAGAATACTGGTTCCTTCTGGCCAGCCAGTCAGCGTCTGATCACACTAATGCTCTTGTAACTGGATGAACAAAAATCCCTAAAATCTGTTGGAAAGCTTCTCGGAAGAGTGGACGACGTTATAAGCGCAAACCGAGACCAAATCTGGAATGGTCTGTTGAAAAAGTTTATATAGGGGCCACGGATCAGGTGTCCAAATACTTTTGGCAGTGTCGCTCATCTTGTCTGGAGTCTTGGAACAGTCTTCTTTTTATTTTATTTATTTATTCATTTTTTTGTTTCTCTTTAAACTCTCTCTTAAGCTCCACACCGACTTTCCTAACCATACGGGACAGTGATTCTCCTTCTGTCCACTATATTAAGAGAGCCGGTTTGTTGATGATGCAAGCTCCAAATAGACTTTAATTGCTCCTGTGTGTCCTACAGGCCGATGTCGGAGGCAGTTATTGCTCTGTGGTAGCGTCCTTGCAGACCCGAGCCGAGGAAATCTCATCCCTGGTCCTTCCACGTTCTGTTTTAACTGTCTTGCTGTCCTGCAAAACTTCCAAACAAAAGCCGCTGGCTAAAAGATCTCCTGACGGACTACCAGGGGAGTGGATGTTTCCAAGTTTGGTTCACTTACGGCTTTTTTTTCCCCCATCCGTCTTAACTGCACCCTATGGTATGCTTGCACTGACATAAATTCTGGTTTATTTGTTTGTCCTTTCTGGAGTCGGTCAAATTTTACCCAGCTTTTCCAATCCTAGAGGCTTTGATTTATTTTTATTTTTTTCTTTCGTGTGAGCCACTACAGGTGAACAAGGTATATGATTGATTTTTTTATTTTTTTAAACATTTTTATTTTAGAGGCTTTTTTCTTCCATAATTGTCACGCTTAAATGATTTAAACAAAACAAATTGTAATATTGAACAAAGATAACCCAAGTAAATACAAAATGCAGTTTTCAAATGATTTCATTTGCCGGCAGCAACCGCAATCAACCTGGCATGAGCCTTTCATATTGCTGTGGAGGAATTTTGGCCCACTTTGTGCAGAATTATTTTAATTCGGCCGCATTAGAGGGTTTTCGAGAATGAATGGCCTGTTAAAGGTCATTCCACAGGATTTAAGTCTGGACTTTGACTGAGCCACTCCGAATCCTTAATTTTGTTAGGTTTTTTTTATTTTTTTTTTATTACTTTTTCCACGAGTCCAGCTTTGGCTGTTTCGACAGCTTTTTCCCCTTAATAAATCAGCCCACCATTTAAAAACTGCATTTTGTATTTACTCGGGTTATCTTTGTGTAATTATTTAAATTTGAAATTTGATTCCAGTCATTTAAGTGTAACAAATGTGCAAAAAAAAAAAAAAAACAGGAAGTGGGCAAATTTTTCAATGCATGCATTGAAAAATGCGTGCATGCATTTATATATATATAGCGCAAATGTTTTAGGTGTCATATTACCTGTAGTAAGTTTATTATGTCTGCATTATTATGTATAAGACAATTCTTTACAAAGATGCACTAAAATGAATGAATAATTAACATTACAGGCATGCCAATCTTCTGTAAAGAAAGCGACATATTACACGAGAGACCAGTTTTCAGATGGGGAAAAAAAATGTCGACTCCTGGGTTTCGCATGAAAATAGAAAGGATCGATTGTGACGAAGTTACCAAAAGAACTCATTATCTCCAGCATGCTCAGTAAAACCTAACAGCTGTTTTACTTGGAATACTGCACACATCTGTATCGGACACTACCGCTTATGTTTAAGCAAAGAGTTTCCACACAATATTGACCGTTTATTACTTAGAGCTTTTTTTTAAAGATTTTTTAATAGAAGTTTCTTTTGTGAAATTTTTATGTAGAAATGTTTTCAAAAGCATCATTGCATTTGACTTTTATTTGGTTGTTCCCAAGACTTTTGCACAGTACTGTAAATAAAACAGCTGTTAGGTTTTTAGTGAGCAGGCTGGAGAATTGAATACATTATTGATTTGTTTTTTTTCTTCCCCTCTATCTAAAAACTGGTCTGTCATGTAATATGTCGCTGTCTTTATAGGCATGCAAATATTCTTCTGTAATGTGTACGTATTTATTTTTCATTAATTTTAGTGTATCTTTGTAGGTCTTGTACATTATAATGTAGACATAATAAACTTGTACAACACAATTTGTACTACAGATAATATGGCGCCTAAGACTTTTGCACCGTACTGTGTGTATGTGTGTGTATATATATATATATATATATATATATATATATATATATATATATATATAGTATACACACATTTATATTTATTTTTTATTTATGTATACTATATCTTTATAAAAAAAGATTTCTGTATTGTTTAACCAATAATAGAACATAGAGTTATAGAAACCCAATTGTTGCATTAATTTTGCCCCAGTCAGTATAATTTCTTTTTTTCAGCCCCCCCATCCAGACTCTCCCTCGCATTCCTTCTCCTTGTCTATTGTGTGCATCATGAAGACCAGCTACAACACCCTCTCTGTCCATGTTCTTCCTGTCAGCTCCCTGTGAGCTCCTCTAATTTATGACTCACTTCCTAAACAAAATATAGTCACCAGGCTAAGTGCACATATCTGCAGACCTCGGAGAGGAAGACGAGGGGGGAGGGGAGGCTTTTACGGCACTTTGCTTTGGGCGTCACAGCAGGTATAGACCGAGATGCTGGGGGCCAGAACTCTGAGCGGCTCGGGCGAGCTTAATGGAGCCCTTGTGACAGGAGCTGACATCTGGAGGGTGACGCAGAGAGCAGACACCTGAACGCAGCAGCCGCCGCCACCGCTGAGCTCACAGTTTATTTTCACAGACAAACGAGCGCGTGTGAACGAAATCAAAACGCTCGGGTCAAACCCCGTCCCGCCAGGACATGCTCCCGTCTTCGGAGGGACTCGTCTCCTGATCGATTTATGATTTGTGAAGAACTCTGCGTCTGCCAAAATAAATTGGTCGATGTTCAGATGTGAACCCGAGCTATCGGTCAGGAATCTGTGAAGCTTGCGTGACCAAACATGGTAGCTGTCATGTCGTCTCCTTCACCTGCTCGGTGTTTCCTAAAGCAATGCAAAAATAATCCCTCGACAGGTATACATGTGTGTGTTTGGAAGAGCATGCATCTGGGAGAATGTAAAGGATCGGGTCGTGTTTGATTTATAGAACATGCGATGCAGCTAATGTCCGCTTCACTCCACTTGTGAAAAGGTGTTAAGATACAGATGGATGTCAGGACTGTTATTATATCGCTTATGTTTCCCTATTGCTGAAAACTGGAACAAGTGGTGTGGAGTTTCACATCAGAGCCTGTGGAAATTTGCTTCTAGAAAGCCTCAAATCATGTTTCTGGACCGACTCAGACGTTTATATGTACGTTCATTTTTACTGATTGAGTCTCAGACGAGTGTTTCAGCAAGAAATCTCGCCAGATTTCCCTTTTTTACACGAATGATTTCCATCAGGTGGGACCTGCTGAGTGTCTGATCTCTCCCAAGTCTTACACACACTGACTCTCTTGGTTTTTGCTGACTCTTTCTGCCTGTCGGTCTGCCTGTTCTTTCTTTCTTTTTCTTTTCTTTTTTTTTCCCTTGTGACCATTTCTGTTCTTTTTTTTTTTTTTTTTTTTTGCCTGCTTTTTACGTGCTCGCTCTCTCTCTCGCGCTCTCTGTGTTTCTCTGCTTGCTTTTTCATTCTTTCTTTCTGACGGTCTGTCTCTGCCTGTTCTTTTTCTTGCCTGCTTTTTCTTTTTCTTTCATTGTTTTATTGTTTCTTTCCATTTTTTTTCTTTCCTTCTTTATCTGCCTTTCTTTCCCTTTGTCTTTCCTTCTTTTGACCTGCTCATTTTCTTTTGTGACTCTCTACTTTTCTCTCTCTCTCTCTCTCTCTCTCTCTCTCTTTCATTCCACTTGACTGTCTCTCTGCCTGCTCTTTTTGTTCATTCTTTATTCTTTTTTTGTTTGTTTTTTGACTGTTTTCTTTTTGGTTATCTTTGACCATTTTTTTCTGTCTATCATTGTCTTTTTATTTCTTTCCACTCTGTTTTTGTATGTCTATCTAGCCTTCTGCCTGCTTCCCCCCGCTTTTTTTTTCTTTAATTGACATTTTCAGTTTTGTACTTAATTTTTTTTTTCTGTCTTTAAAAGTTGTATTAAGTTGTACATCACTTATTAAATTAAAATATTGTTCTTTATCATCATTATTATTATTATTATTATAACTTATTTCGCAAACTTGCAAAGGTCTTTGAATTCTGCTCTTTTTTCAGAAATCATTCTTTGTTTCTTTCCGATTGTGTGTTTTCTTTCTTTCCCTGTCTGCCTTTCTTTCCCTGCATGTTATTTGTCTTCTTTTGGCTTGCTCATTTTCTTTTGTGCTTTTCGTTCTTTCTGACTCTCTGCTTCTTTTCTCTTCCTCTCTCTCTCATTCCACTCGACTGTCTCTCTGCCTGCTCGTTTTGTTTATTCTTTGTTCTTTTTCTTTGTTTTTTAGTTTGGTCTCGTTCCTCCTCTCTGACCTCACCTGCTGAACTGCGGAATAAACCTGTAACTTATGAAGATGATGATTAAGTTCTGCTTCGAGGTCACATTTGTAAATACAGACTCTTCCTGATATACTAAACTCTTTAACAGCTTCACCTCAGGCAAAGAAAAATTTAATGACGTGGTTAATATGAATATTGCAGGTGAGGGCGACCTCATGTTGAATTGAAATCCCTCCTTTTTTTATTTAGGGAACAACATAGAAACGTTCAGCGATTCCCACAGGGACGAGCCGATGATCCGTTTAGAAACCTAATGAGCTCGTTGAGCCAAGAGGGAAATATTCTTGATCAAAGTATAGTTTGATGAATTCTCTCAGAGCAGTGGAGTAAGAAGCATAAATGACTATATACAGACGGCATTGCTGATGTCCATCTGGAATTAGGATCCGGCCCCTTCGTATGTTTTTGTATATAGTATTAGCGGCTGTCCGGTATAGAATACAGATTCTTACAGCATATAAATTCCTCCTGTTGACACAATTCTCCAGCAAATCAAAGCGTTTCCCGGAGCAGAGTATGTGCCGAGAACTACGTCTGTCCTTCATGTAGGAAATAATGAAGCCTAAATAAGGACACAAATATGTAATAGTGGTGATTTGGGGTGGGGGTTCAGCAGAGGCGGGGGTGTTGGGAACCCTTTCCTGTACTCCACTCATGTGTTTCGTGTGTGTGTTTTTTTTTTTTGTTTTGTTTTGTTTTTTCTTGACGATTTGGATAATCCAGATGTTTAAAGCAGCATGTCCTGGACAGCGCAGGTATCATCAGAGAGATCGTAAATCCCGATGCCGAGAGGAGGGAGCGAACGGTCTTTTCAGATGTTGGGTAGCGTCTTGAATATTCACTAGCCTGTTAAAGCCTTGCCCTCCCGCAGCTGCTTCCATGATGGCAGTAACAGGTGATGTGCTCGACGACTTCGGAAATCTCTCTCCGTATTTTTTTTGTTGTGTGTGTGTGTACAGTGTAGCACAATTCCAGTTCCATCAAAAGCCAAAGTGAACAAATAAATGTTATTGGCATGCCTCAAAAAAAGCTATTTACTGTACGTCGTAAAACAAATGCCCGGAGGCCCATGGAGGTGAATGCGAGCTTGTTTAATGCCAGAAGCAGAACTGCACGGCACGATCCATCCAAATCCGTCTTTATGGGCCAAGTCATCTTGTGCCAAAATGATGGAGCTCTGCAGATAAGTAGATTTACAGGAAACTGAAGCGTGCAGTTGACCTCCTGGAGATTCATCATTGATTTTATTCATGCATATCTTATACCTTATATATCTTGAAAAAAAGACAGTAAGAATTTATAAGTATATAGACATTGTGTTCTGTCTCCCTTCCTTTTGACGGAATTAATAGCATCCCCTTCTCGGTTTAAAGAGCCAGCCGGAACGAGATTGTAAAAGTGTCTGAAGATTTCTGGAAGTCAGCAGAAAGTCAAAGAACAGACAAGCAGCGTGTTGTCCAATATAAAGCCGTCTGGAGCCATATTTGCCGACTTGAGGCCTGGCATCGGCTTCTTATTGGGCAACACGCAAACACAGAGCTCTTTCCTAAACTCATTCCACTGGCCTGGCCTTTCATTCCAGTACTCTGAGGACAAGAAAGGGGGCAAGAGCTCCGAGTTAGCATCTCAGTTTTTCTCCATTTAATTTGCTTAAAGGTTCAGAGAGAGAAGCATCTTGCTGACAAGTTTATTATCTGGCCGCTTCTCCAAGAACGTCTTCCAGGATAAACGATTCTCGCTTTTCCGAAAATGTCTCTTGCACAAGCAAGACGCTCAGTGTGCACCGTGTTACCCATCAACATGTTGACTGCTATAGACATCATTTGACTCTAAAGACGTATCCGTTCATGGAGGTCAGTCAGACATTTATAGCGTTTTCTGGACAAACCTGTGTAATTTAGTGAACCCTCGATGCTCCTGAGTGGCGCACGAGTAAAACTAGTTGGTGCGGAAATATATTTGGTTTTAACTGCACGCATGATGGCTGTCTCGCGCCAGTTCTCAGAAATTAACTCGATGCAATATGCCTGTATGCGGTAGGGGTAGTGTGGTCACTAGACATGTGACGTAAAAATGTCAGAAGGTTTTTAGAAAGTTCTGCAAATACCCCCGACCTGTATGGTATATTTTGATTGCTGTGATATGACAAATATGCTTATTAACTGTTAGCAGCAGATAAGTTGAGTGTCGCCATGTGATTTGAATTCTCTGGTGTGCCCCCTACAGGAATCCTCAGGTAAGACACATAGTGTATAGGAGAATAT
Organism: Clarias magur; assembly: GCA_013621035.1. Classification (NCBI taxonomy): domain Eukaryota; kingdom Metazoa; phylum Chordata; class Actinopteri; order Siluriformes; family Clariidae; genus Clarias; species Clarias magur. The sequence goes on from QNUK01000071.1 coordinate 1,147,202, forward strand.
GAGAACATGGTTTAACAGCAAGTATGATTCTGCTCCTAGAATCCCAACATTGCTGCAGCTGGGTCTGGGTAAGAGCAATGATTATTCCTTGTTCGGTCATTTTTGCGGGAGTTTTCCCAATCGTGGACATTATTTTGGAGCTCCTGTATGCATAAGATCGTAGGTGCTTCTTATTTCCGAATATGTTACACTGCCTTGTCATGCTGGACGAGCAGGTATGTAAAACGATGCAACTATTTGGGTTCACATGTCTCAGGAGCACTCATTAGCCTTCACCCTCGCTGATGGGTATCTGGGTCACATTTTACCCAAAATACACAGCATGCCCGAGTCACTTTTCAGGGGTCAGGGTCGGAACTCTCCAAGATGACCCTTTTCCACCAAGCTGGTTCCGAAGCTAGTTGGTGCCCAATTTCAAACCAGTATTTTTTGTTTGTTTGTTTTTAGACCCACAAAGCACCGGCCCTCAGACCAACGTTCAGCTCAAATGCTTTCTAGTAATGATGGCTCGATCCCAAAGTTGCCTCGCAAGGCCAAGGTCACGATTGTTGTGCTCGCCACTAGCATTGCTGGGAAAGTAGAGACAAACACGGACCTACTGCATAAAGTTTCATAATGACTTGATGATCTAGCCCATGGCAAAACAAAGCCAGTTCGAACCGGCTCTGAACCGCAACTAGACATGAACTAGTACCTGGTGGAAAAGGGGAATTCCAGATCTCAATCAGTTCATTCGGAACTAAACTAAGGTGCTTGGACCCTTCTTGAAGTGTGATTCAAATGCATGTGGATATGTTGTTCAGCTTCATTAAAGATAGAAACTGCTATAATGTACGTCATTTAAGTTGCATTGAATTAAATTTTGGTAGTGTTTAAATTCAAAAAAAGTTGTGACTTTATTGTAAAACTCTAAAAGCATAAAACACTGCGCGTTTTGTTATGAGGTCGGCTGGGAATTTTTAAGTGGAATAATCATAATCCTTTTAAACCTGCCTAATAAAACTCACACCTACTTTATTACTTTTAATTTGTTTAAAAAGAGGGACTGGTGTTTTTTTTTTTTTTTTTCTGCCAGAAAAGAAATTCCCGAGATTTCTGCCTTTCCGTTTGCGGTTTCATATTTGATCTAGAGTCGGCGAGGTGAGCAGATGTGCTCGAGCGTGATTTTTTGATCTCCACTTGGCAGGAATACGACCTGATTATGTAAGAGCCCGAGCCATTGAGGCGGCGGGTTCTGCTAGACTGAATATAATTAGTTCTGTAGGGCGAATACTTGGTGTCCTTGGTGTAGGATATTCCAGAGTGTGTTATAATGTGCTCCATGGTGGGGTCTGCACATGTGGTTCAAGCTCAATAACCTTAATCCAATTGTCTGTACTTTTATCCTTTTATTTGACCTCGCAAGACTCGAGGGTTATATTTATAGCTTCATCTCGCCTGTTTTAACGAAAACGAGCAGATTTCCAGTTTCTCACAGTAGAACTGCGATTTAACGCTCAGCGTCACGATCTGCATCTGTGCATTTTAAGAAGACATACTTGAGGTTGCAGTAAGGCGTGGTTTATTTGGACGTCTCACTGTGTTAATTGCAGAAGTCGCAGTCCTTTTGTGAGTTTCACTTGTTGATGGTTTGTACGGTATTTGGCGTCATCCGTGGTTCCAGTCAGTGCCACCCCGAGCTGTTAATTGGGTTTTAACCTCAGTCAAAGTTCAGGGATGCTATGCTTCCCCGTTTGGGGTTGATGTGGTTGCTTCCTTAACAGCACATTCATCATCCAGACATCTGAATGAAGCGTTCATGAATGAACGATCGTTTGAGGTGTCTCAAGTCTGATGACCCTGGAAGCTCGAATAGTATCCAGATTTAAATTAATGGCAAACTCCACCAACTGTTATTTTCTTGTTTTGTTTGTGCTTTTTATACAATTTATTTTCATCCCGAATATTGTTTGTGATTTCTTTAATAAAGACGTGCATCCTATAATTAGATTTTTTGATTCTGAGCTCACCACCACCACATCATTTATTTATTTATTTAAAACATTTTACACTTTGTCCAGCTGTCTTCATTTCATCAGAAGTAAACTGTCATTCTCGTAGGGCTGCTTTCACGGGAACCAAACAGGTGAAAGTCCGATGGAGCGAGATCAGGACTGTAGGGAGGATGGTTTAACACCTCAAAATGAATTTTTTTTTTTTTGTGCTGAGTGTCAACAGTGTGTGCAGAAGTGTACGGACACACATCATGTAGGTTCACAACGAGCTTGGATAGCAGTCCTCTGCATTTAATCCGAAGTTGAGACTTCAGCTCTTGACTAAGCGTCTCACAGTAACGAGCACTGTTGAGTGTTTAATGTTTTTCCTGATAATGTTCCAATACTGGCCTTTGAGAGTTCCAGAAAACTGTAAGCATCAATTTTCCAGCTGATGGTTGACTTTTGAACTTTTTCTCGGTCGGTGATTAGGATGTTTCCGTTCCAACCTCTGCCGTTTCCTCTCAGTCTCGTAGTGATGAATCCGTGTCCCGTCACCAGTAATGATTCTCTTTAACAAACTTTCACTTGTCTTGGAGTATCGGTTCAAAGGCTATTTGCAGAAATCCAAACGCTTCTGTTGATGCTCTTCTGCAAGTTGGAACACCCTCAGACCAAAAAAAAAAAAAATGCATAATTGTGCGCTGCTCTTTTTTTTTTGTGCAAATCACAAATGGGGCGTCCAATTATATTTTCCAAAGACCAAGTCCAAAAATGCATACAGCTCATGAAATACGTTGACGCAGAATAAGAAAATGTGAACTCGGTTTTGAAAAAAAAAAAAGTCAGATGGAAAGTCGGGGGGGAAAAAAGGAAGTAAAATATGTAATATGTACTTTTTTATGTAGAAAAGTAAAAGAACTTGGATGAGTAGTTATAGGGGAGCATCAACAGGCGGGTGCGATGGTGCTAAATGTACAGGGTAATTAGTACAACCATCTGGAATAAATAAAAAATGAAAGAACTCCCATGGCTTCTCTTCCCCCTCATTTATAATAATAAAACCTTTTAACATAATTTGTCGTCTATGGTGCCTCTAATCCCAATGTAGTGGCAGAGCCCAACTAAGAACAGTCCTTTGTAAAAGTCTTGAGCCACCCCACGTTTCTTCTCATTCATTAAAATGTATTGGTTTAGATTACAGTAAAGAGATGGGAAAAGTTGTTTTACTGTGACCGGCTGCTCATTGGCTGAAGACCTCATTTGAAAAATTGGTTGTTTATATAACGACCTCAGCAGCAACCTCATTTCCCCTCTCTTCCCCTCAGTATCGGCAGAAAACTGACCACCCGACTGATCATCTTTCATCATCTGCACCTGTTTCTCACTCAATCAAAAACTTTTTAAAAAAAATAAAATATGAAAAAATGTATATCCGCTCTTTTTTTTTTTTACTCCTTTGCAAAACTATATCTATTATCATCATAATTATTATAATTGCACATAGTGGTCTAAAATGAGAATTACGTGTTAACAGAGGCCCATTGGAACAGGCAGCACTTCTCACACAAGCTACCGAAAACACACCTGCTATACTAAATCCATTTAAATGTCTTCTCCTTTATAAAAAAAAAAAAAAAAAAAAAAGCACTGACTACAAAGATACACAACAAATCTTATCGTTATCTTTTTGATGGATGCCTTAACTTTTAAATTTGTAACTAATCATTTTTTTATTATTATTATTATTTGAGAAATTGGTTAAGCTTCATCTCATCTCGGTCTCGATTCAAAGGCTTGTGGGACAATTTTCGTGAAAGCGTATTTCATGCAAGTGTATCTAGCGCTCAGGCACGCATCGCCGTTATGCAGCAAATTTGTGGTCGCCGCCTCACTCATCAAATGTAATTGCTATCACGTGATGATGTCATCCACCGAACAACGTGGTTCTTTGTGGCCGCAGCGATGCGGTTCAGACGACATGCTAGAGGATCCCATTGCCGAGAGTGTTTGATTAATGATCTGGGCTGCTTATAAATGGCAGCTGGCATGTTGTTGAGCTGTTTGAGCCGCTGAGCGGAGAGGGAACCGTCTCTCTCTGAGCGCCGAACTGTCATTACGCTCCTCGAATGCCTTTTGTGTAACAGGAATCTGCTGGCTCCTGACCGCTTTGACACAAAGTAGTGTACATTCATGGGGCAGCTACGGGGACGTGCTTGCCTCGCGCGGACTCGTAATGGGTGGCCGAGTCACTTCGATAATGGCTGCTGCTGCTCTCTCCGTTTCAAGAAATGACACCAAAACGAGTGTAATGGTCTCGAGGGAGACTATCTAAGCTATAATTCTCGTGCCCTGACATCTCAACTCCATGCGTCTGACAGGTTGTCTTTCCACATATGGAAAAATTTGCTCTTGATGTAATGTCTTTCATGTGGTTAAGTCTAACTTGGATTTTTTTTTTTTTTTTTTTTACAATGCAGAAACAGTATCTGCCCTGTTTAGACTGTAACTGCATTCGAATTCTAGCATTTTGCAAAGAAGTCTGAATATTGTATCATAATTAGCCTTAAAATATTATGTGGCGATGGTGTTACTAGGTATGTTCTTTCATGGTATTAATGATTAATGCCCAGATCAGTTTAAATCTCAATTCTAATCATAAGATGTTGATGCATTTTATTTATTTTTAAATAGCAGCCCTAACAACAGCGTCGATCGCATCACAATGCTGTTTAGATTACGTTATACGTTCATAGTATTATGTCATCTCCAGTTCCGAAAGCTGTTTCCTATTTCCATATTTTGGAAAGGATTTTAGGGGCAACGATGTAAACATCCTGAAATAGAACAGTTGATATTCCTTGCCTAGCTTTAAAAAAAATAAAAAATAAATAAAAAAAAGGGGAGGTATGGGGATGTCAGAGTGGGTTAAGAACTGTCTAAAACATTAACGCTTAGTGCTGATCTGTAAACTTAACATGAGAAATGTAATTTAAAAAAAAAAAGAAAACATAACTGGAGACCTCAAATGCTTAGTAGTGCCATTGTAAAAACCACACTTGAGTTTTTAATGCACATTTCCACACACACACACACACACACACACACACACAATGCGATGAGAATTCACAGGATTGGAACTAAACAGCCGTGTGGCCAAAGAAAAACCACTTGTTCTGGAGTGCAGAGAAAAGCCTTTGGAGCAATGGAAAAAGGTCATGTGGTCTGATGAGTTCAGAGCGATGAGTGTGTGCTGGGTATGAAGGGACGGACATGAAGCGATGCATAGTGTCCACTATACAAGCTTCGGGGGGCAGTGTTAGGATCTGGGGTTGCTTCAGCGGCTCGGCGACGTCATGGGGCAATAAACTGCAGTCAGCTGACGACCCGAATGTACTGAATGACCAGGTTATCGCATCTATGGACTTTTTCCGCCCTGATTGCAACAGCATATCTTAGGACTCGGATTGTGAAAGCCTGATCCTGGGAGCATGAGGAATCATTTTCACACATGACTCAACTTCCACATTGTGCAAATGAAAGCTAAAGGCGCTCTAATGAAATATTGGCGTGTGTGCCTTTTTCTGGCCAGGTCGGCGTAAATGCTGGAGTTTTTAAAGCCATGGCAAATAAAAATCCTAGCACTTTTAAATTGACTGTGTTCTTGTGAAAAGTCCAGAAAAGTAATGAATTAAAGGCAATGCATTTTGGAGTTATCATTCCGTATAATAAATGAATGTCGTCGGGGGGAAACATCTGGATTTCTTTATGGTGAAATTTCAAGCAAGTTCCGTTTTTCTAAACAAAAATGCAAAACAAGTAAACAGCGTTTTCAAAATATGTTGTGTACTTGTGTGTAAATGATCCTGATGTGAGCATTAGTAAATGCTGTTTGTCTGTTCTCAGAGGTGCGTTAGCGTCGTATGATCCATCATGCACTCACTTCAACATTCCCCCTAATTAGAACCGCTGCCAAACCTCTGGTCCTCCTTAAGGTACATCTAAACATGTTCTGCTTCGAACATACAGACATGACTTTGTTAAACGAAGCTCTGTCACAACAATGTTCAGGATTTAGATATTCAAAAGAAGTTCCCGTCTGCTCAGTAAATAATCATCAGGAACTTTCCAAGCGTTCATATACAGCATCAATCAGTATACACTCGTACTGCTCCGACTCGACTCCGTCGCTCTTGGCAGAGCCTCATCCTAAGCAGATACAATCAAGTTAGATGATTAAAGGCTGTAGAAGCTACCACGCCTCAACAGGTTTGCTCTCGTCAATGTCTGGACATTAAACTGTTCTTCATCATATGAATTAAGTTGGTATTTAATGTAATTATGAAGCAATGTCCTAGTAGTACAGTACTTTCTTCATAGTTTGCTTGCAAATAGCCAGACTGATTTTCTATTTTTAGTTTCATTTTTGGCTCTCATTTTCGGTCCAAACTCTGTACGTGACCAGTTTTGGATAAAGGTTTTATTTGTTAAACCACATAGTGACCTATTTAATCAAGCAGGCATAAAAAAAAAATGCAATAAAACTTGGAGCATGAACCAGTGAGAAACCGTTTCAGATGATCAGGGTAGGGATTAGAACACTGGTGATGTTGAATGGTTGGAGCGGACGAGAGGGGAAAAGAGGTTGCTGCTGAGGTTGTTACATAAACGACCAATATTTTAAATTGCATATTTACGGACTTGTATATGATTTGAACCTATTAATTAACATAAATTTTAATTATTAAATATTCTAGCTGATGCTTCATTTGAAGATGCTAACATGAAGATGCTACTGTACATGTACCAAGTCTGCCATAAATTTTTCATGGTGCCTACATGCGTATGAAAAATTTTACTTTGTATAAGAGTACTACCTCATACCAGTTTCCTACCAGTGGGAACTGGACTACTGCTTGATTATGAACATGACTAGCTAGCTATCTAACAGATTAGCTGGATATACCTGCTGTATTACTTAAGAGTTAAGGTACTGTTGTTTGCTAGCTATAGATGATGTTAGCGAGCCATGGGTGATGTTAGCGAGCCATGGGTGATGTTAGCGAGCCATGGGTGATGTTAGCGAGCCATGGGTGATGTTGGCTAGCTATCTGTGCTCAAGAGTATGAACTAAAAAAAAATGAATGTTCATTTCTATATATGGAAATTTATTGCCTAATGTAAAAATAGTTAGAACTAAGGAAGGAACCTACCATTTGTCTTGTGTTTGTCAATGAAAGATGCTTGAAGATCTATACTCAGACTACAGGACTCGGGTTGCTCGGCCCAGATGGCCTGTTCATCTGCAGAGCTTTCTCAGGTCAGCCTCAGCTCAGCCAGGTAACATGAGATTGCTGGGAAAGTCCAGAAAACTTGCCTAGATTTCTTTTTTTTTTTTTTCTTCCTCTTCTTCTTCTTTCCCGCTCTGTAGCAAAACATTGAATTGATCTGTCATTTGACTGTGCGTTATTGATAGGCTAATACAAATAGTGCAAGACAAAGTAAAGTCCTAGCTCAGAGTTAATAGATTGTGCATCGATGCACGCAAGTGATAAGTGTAGTTGAAGCAAAATGGTGTCAGGGGTTTTGTTTTTTTATTTTCCATTGCTGTAATGTTGCAGAACTTTCATGCAGATAGATATTCACAAGGGATTTCTGGTTTGTGGATTGCCAGAGTTTGATCATTAGATATTAGTTGACTTTTTTTTTTTACTTCTGGCCTCTTGGTCATTTTTTTTTTCTTTCTTTTTTCCCCCAGGCATGTCGGGGAGGAGTAAAAGGTTTTCCGACAGAGGTGTTCATTTTCTCACTGCAGGAGTGCGTGTAGTCCTCGAGCATCCTGGATCTGGTTCATGTTGTTCATCAGTAATGTGGTTAGTGGAAATGGGTTCAGCTGGAAGCCTTTTGCAGCCTAACCAAAACGGTGTGACTTGGATGCCGTCCCACGATATAACGTTGTGGATTTAAGGCATTTGACACGAACATGAAGCGAAACGAAGGGGCTTTCTCAGCCTTTGTTCTTGGGTTTTTTTTTTTTTTTTTTTTAGTTTTTTTTTTTTGTTCCTTTTACAGCTAAAATGTTGAACTTTGGTCCGCTCATCTTCCTCTTTTTGAGTTAAAGAAATTCAAGATAGTGTTTTGACTATTAAGAGAAGGCGATTTTATATGAGAAGGGACTTGTATGGTGGATGCTACATATAATAAGGATATAATGGAAAGGCTTAAAGAAGTGAGAGAGAGAGATACTTTATTCATCTCAAGTGAAAACTGTTACAACAGTTGATCACAGATTATGCAACAAATAAGAAAAAATCGCACTAAGAAAAAGGTAATGTTTTAGAAAATAAAACTTAAGTGACTGTTTCTGATCAATATGAACATACTGTATTTGTTTGTAACTGTTGGCGAATTGGCGCACACATTTTCTCACATATAGTATGCCGAAGAAGCTCCTTCTGAGGTTTATGCAACATGGAAGTGGCCAATCTTGCTTCCCTAAAAATTTGAAATGGTAACTTGAGTGGTTTTTGGAGAGAGAATTTTATATTTGGGGCAAAAATGGCAATTTTTCAGGGTTATACTGTCCCGCTTCAAACAATGATGATGTAAAATGCAAATTATTCAGGTTTCTTTAAGTACTGAAATAACCTGCAATAATATGTGAGACACTTAACACTTAAAACGGTATATTTCATGAATTCCTTCATGATCTGATATTATTTGCCTTTCAGGTGCTAACAGTAAAACTTTGCTTTGGATCTGGTTGCATCACACCATCCCATGATCGACGATTTTCTTAACCCATGGTGCGTTATTCCTCATCTCTTCGGTTCTCACCTTGTGCAGGTGGTCATTTCTCATCAAAATGCTTCCAATAGTTTCTTAATGAGACCAATTTTCATGCAGGTATGCAGGAATGCTTTGCTGTGGGTCCAACTAACAAAACCAGTGGCATTATAGCACGGGCCCCTTCAGACAAAAAAAACAAATAAAAAAAAAAGTTCTTTGATGTCTTTGGTTATTTTTCTGGTTGACAGATCAGAGCAGATTTCTGAAATGATGCGCTTTGATGATCTGCGTAAAATTGCACCTTCGCTCCTTACAGTCCTGACCTACAACCGTGAAGAATTTATACATCGAGTCGCAGAACACCAGGGAGCCCCATGAGTCTGTTGTCAAGAGCATGTCATTTGGCGGGAACGAGGCGGGGCTTCCAGACGGCATGTCGGGTTAATGTTGGAGAGCTCGATACGCCCGTGCAGTTTCACTTTCACAGGTGGATTGGGACGAGCCGTTTTCTAATAACAAACACAAATTACCTAAGACAAAATAACTCATGTTGGTGATATCCTCTCCGAGGAAATGTGATTGGAAAGAATGCCATGTAGCCATAACGATTAAGCTTGTTTAATATAACAATTAACTGTGTTGAGAGTTTATCAGATATACAGTATCAGTCAAAAGTTTGGACACGCCTTCTAATTCGGTGTTTTAGAATTAGGTAATTAATTAACAACAACAAAAATCTGTTATGTTGTATAAACATGAACGTCTGCTGTTCTGGAACAGTTTTTTGCAAGAACAGTATTGTCGAGAGCATTTGCAAAACCCATCAAGCACCATGATGAAACTGGCTCTCATGAAGACCTTCCAAGGAAAGCAAGGCCAAAACCCTGAAACTCGGCTGCAAGTTCATTTAGAGTTACCCGCCTACTCAACCAGCACCTTATGAAGCTGTTATGAAGGCTTTACGCAGCATAAATCGCAAATACTGTACATCTCTATCAGTCATATTTTGGATGCCTTCAGCATTGCTTTACACTGTAGAAAGAGATAAAGGTCAGGCAAGACCATTTATAAGGTGTGTAAAAAAAATATATATATATATTTTTTAACTAGCACTGTATACATCCATTACCACCCAGTACACTTCCAACTCCGCTGCCTTTCCATTTCTTTCCTCTTGCTAATACACACAGAGTTGCAATGACTTGGCTTGGGCTATAATAAGTCCTAAATAACAGCACAGCCCGTGTGATAACATTACGTTTTATTTGACAAGTTAATTTGTAATATTCAAGGTCTGAGCCTGAGGGAAAACAGTTTATAAAGTTCTGCACCACAGACGGTCTCATTTAACAACATCGGGGCAACAAAAGAGGAGCTTTTCCACTGTGATTTATTGCAATCGTTTCTACTAAATAATAAATCAGCATGAGAAATAAATAGGCTTCATATATAGTGAGAGTGAGATGTTAGGGGGGGAAAAAAACCTTCTGGCATTTCAGGACCGTGAGAGCACCGACTGCTTTTTTTTTTTTTTTTTTTTAAACAAACGTTTGAAGCCTGCGATATGGTCAATTTAACTCGGTACTCTGTGGCCCACCTTCCACATGAGAACCAGCGCCACTCATTACGATGCCACTCCCTGACTCATCCTGGGCTCCGAGCGAAGGTACGGTAAGGATTTCCACGTGCGTTCGTTTATTTTCCGATGCCCAGGGGTTCATCAAAGCTTGATTTTACAGCAAATGGTTTGAAACTGTCACACTCCAAGAAAGGTCTGGTTCTGGTTTTGTGGAGACCTTTGGGTAAGGCCACACTCAGGGATATAATCAATCAGTCCCAGATTTGCTCTGCCCAAGAGAACGCATGCTGAGGCTGCCAACTGGGAGAGCACTGGCGTATCCGCACCATGTGTTGAAACATGAATTGCCTTTGTTCCATGTCATCTTCTGAGCTTGATGTATATTATTAACGGTGGCTGTTGAGTGTTTTTGTCACCATTTGGCTTCTTGTCTCGTTTCTCAGTGCCATGCTGTCTGGCAAAGCTTTTATATCGATGCCACTACTTGCAGCATAGATCATTTTGTCACTTCTGTGAAGTTCGTTAGTCTCAAGCAAACTTCTTTGGGAAAGTTTTAACTCTTTAATGGCAAAAAGCATGCAACAATGAATTTAAAAGAATTAATGAATTACTGTTATTTTTTTTTTTTTTTTGTTACTTTTTTTACTTTTAACATTAAAAACAAGAACTGATCTATTACAGAGGCATTTATTTCAACACAGTTTGCATCTCCCAGGATACAGTGTCTGTTGGGGTATATATTAAAATAAGAACATTTTAAAATCTTTAAAGCTGCTTAAAAACATTAAAACCATGAAAACTGTTAATATGGAAGCACCCATTTTAATCTCTCATTTAAAAGCTAATTGGGTATAAAAGTGAAGAAAGCAATTCTGAGAATTCTAACCCGTCCCGGTTTGTCCTCTTCACACGTGATGGCAGTTGGTCCTGCATCAACCTTGTTCCGAAAAGGAAGTGGAAAAGCGGCGAAAAAACCATGTCCGATCACCTCAGCTGGAGGACCCTTTGGACCTCATGACCTCGCTTTGGTGGTGTTTTTGGATGATCCACCTTTGGCATCCTGTTCGGGAGGGATCAGCACCTCGCCCACATGCATCCTGAAGCCTTTCAAGTTTTGCGGTTTCTGTTTCAGCTCTTCTGCATTATGGAGACGGCGCAGCCAAGCATTGTTTACAGGAATGTCGATCATTTGCCAAAATATGCTTAGGAACCATGGGTTGGGAACTTGGCTGGAGTGCAATACAAAGCTGTCTTCAGGTCTGCCAAATTAACTCATTCACATACAGTACATCACGTTTCCAGGTAGAGATGGGAGGGGAAAGAATTTGACTTTTGATGCATTGTGATTCTTTGGTATGGCAATGGATCACCACACTGAATCCAAAATGTTTTTAAAATAGCTTTGTAATTTGTATATTTTTGCATTTGTGGTAAAATGCGGTGATTTTCGTTATGATTCTACTTGTGGTAATATAAAATATGCACACACTTTAAATTTTTTTTAAAGAAATGTAACGCAGTCTGAGGAAAGAAAATCAAAATGGGATCTTGATAAAAATCATTTTACATTATGAATCGCAATAAAATCTAATCAATATCGTGATCGGTATTGTACCTTGTGGACCCTGGTGATTCCGTTTCCTATTTTTAGGTTCGTATAACCAACAGGCCAAATTTAGCTTTATATCTTATTAATTATTTCATTTTTTTCCTCTGTCATTTGTCAGCAACAGGTCAGTAACCGGTCAGTGTTGTGTAATCTTCTCAGCATTGCTCTAAGCAAGTTGATGACAAGCCTTATTGTCCTCTGGGAGAGCTGATGCTCGTTCTGCCGTCCATTAGCAGCCAGCACCACACACACACACACACACACACACACACACACACACATGCCTGAGGAATGAGAGCCCTCTAAGGTAGGAGTGAAAGCTGATGTTCAAACACCATATGTCATCTACTGATGAGCTTGTCACTTTTTTTCTGCTCTAAAGGGGTGAGTGCTGAGAAAGAAAAAAAAATCTCATCCCCGTGACTTATCAGTCCTGTAATCAGTAATGCAGCCCAAAGTGTTTTCTTTACACCGATACAAAGCTTTATCTGCTTTTCTCAGCGTGAGATGTTTTGTCTTAAGCGCAAAGCTTATCTTTTGCATCATCAGGGACATCTTGAGTGTCCGGGCCCATTCACGACTCCCCATAGAAGCCCAAAACAAACATTCCTGAGAAAACAGCCCGCCCCCCCACCTAGCTGGTAGAAGGGGTTAGTTGTTGCCCCGAGTCAGTTTCACGTTAGCTTTCCGGCTCTGTTTGCTTATTGTAAATCACGAGTGGCACTCATGCCTCCAGGTCAGATTTACTCGGTATTCACTAAGAACAGACTACGAGAAGTGTTAACAAGGTAGCGCCTATTTAGACAAGCGCCTTTTAATCCATGCAATTTAGCTTAATCGAAACAAAAAGAAAAAAAAAATCTAGTGAAAGTCAGTGAGTAAAAACTTATTGAAGGCTCCAAGGAAACTTTTGAAAGTCTTCATGCTGGTTTACCAAGTGTGCAATCAGCAAACCCTCTGGAAAGAAAAAAAAAAAATCTAAAAGCAGGGTTGATTTATGAGGAGTCCCCTAGACTTACCCCCACCTCAGGCAGCCATGGCAACACTGCATCTCTTGGCTGTAGGCGCTCGAGACGGATTAATGTTGGAACTGACCATAAAGCACGGTACTGTTCGGGTTTTTTCGTGGACCGACGGTGTTTGACACGTTACCTGAAAACCTTCACCTTCCTTTCAGGACCTCATGCTACGCCTTCCTGAGGTTTCCATTGCTTTGATTTGAAACGCAAGTTGAAATCCAGTATTCACGATGCCGTTTACGGCCGTCCACATGTTGCACAAGAGCGCAGCATCTGTGTTCCAGTAGAAGATGATGGTTGTGTTCTTAAGAACTGCTATTGAATTGAATAAAGGTTGAACACTGCAAGTCATGTTAAGTCTTACTTTTAGTTCAACCTTTTATAGAGTGCCATCCAAGATGTTTCTGAGCTCTTGCTGCTTTTCTTGTCTTTTTAGTTTATTAAACCTCTGAATATCCAGGCACCTGCGCCAGTATTGCGCTCCGTGTTATTTTCACACGGAGTTGCGACTCGGTAAGCTACCGAGTAACGTCTCCCCCCACGGACAAAAAAATTGGCCAGACCAAACTTGCAAATTATGACTGGTATGTGCCGATTTTCTCCGTAGGCCCGAAGAAATGTGTGTGTGTGTGTGTGTGTGTGTGTTGAAGAAGGACTCCAAAAAACCCTTCTTGCGCAGCACGACGTTATGTTTTTAGAGGTTAGGATTTATATCCGCGCTCGCTTATTAAAAACCCGCTGACCTTGACATGGCAAATCAATACTTCTCTAAACAGCTTGTCAAGTTTCATTCCCAGAGTAAACATGGGACGTAATGAAAAGAAACGAACACATTTAGACCCTTTACAGGAACACTGGTGGGGGTGTAAATATTTCTCTCTCTCTCTCTCTCTCTCTCTCTCTCTCTCTCTCTCTCTCAATATGCAGGAGCAACAAGACTTTTATCAGTCTTTCCATAAACCTTAGCATGTTTGCAGATGATGTATTTAACTCCCAGCCTGGTTTCTCAACACTGCGGCATACTGATGCACATTTTCAGGACACTAAAAGCCCCTCTTCGTCAGTCAATTGACATGAGGACATTCTTTACCAGTGTTTGACTTTCCTTTGCTTGTTCTTACTCAGCCGAGGTAGTGCAGAAATAGTCCAATATGCAGCATGTGGGGAAAACAGATGGGGATATTTTAGAGGGGGGAAAAAGTAAATACTTCAGTGTAGGTGCATTTGAAAAGAGTGCATTAATTGTGCATTTTCTTTTTTTTCTTCTTTTTTCTATGCAATCCATGATTTCTGAAAAGCAAAGTCATAACGTGCTGCTGGAGATTTATATTATAGACTGAAGTGGATGAAGCAGACTTCCTTTATATTGTGAATACTATGTTTTTTGACATGCTAGGTCAAGGATTCTTTATACTTCCACTCAACCCAATCCATCACCTGTCTGTGGTACTTGAGTTCCTCTAAGATGCCCAACGAACACCTGTCGTATGATTTAACGGGGACTTGTTAGTCATTCTTAGTAATGTTTCGACATTCAGACGGATCTTCTGTGAAATGAGAATTATTTGTATTTAACGTCATAATGTTTATTAATGTTACATTTTAATAACGGCAAACAGAATTAAAACATCAGAGTAACGCATTATATACCGCACATGCATTTAAGAAGACAAGGGGAATTTTTTTATTACAATAACCATAATAAATATACAACATGTGTATCAGTAGGCTGTGAAGTCTTGAATATGAACAGTGGTTTGTCTTTCAGATTGTCCAGGCAAGAAATGGACCCCAAATATGTAAAAAATAAATAAATGGATTGTGTACCTTAATTTTCCCATGTTCATAACAGACACATTTCCAACATCCACCTTTTAAAAAAAAAAATAATTTTTTTTTTAATGGAGGTGAGTGAGATTTCCAGTCTGTTAATATTAGTCTTTTGGCAGTGTTCATACTGAGCATTAAAGATTTTGTAAGGTAGTTGCTGCATGGATACAGCCAAATCTTTGCTATATGCATTGAAAAACCAAGAAAAAATGTCTGACTGATATCCTGGCAGTTTATGGCAATACCAAAAAGTGTGGTACCTTCATATGGTACCTTCCAAGAATTTGCACCCATCACGCTGCGCTGAAACAGACCGATAAATCTTGTCCAGTGTGGATTTGGAGTAGTGAAGACGCTGTACGACTTTAAACTGGGTGAGATAGTGTCTGCTGTTAATGGAACGAGTGTATTCTGGCCATCATTTCAATCCAAAACAAGGGTTCACACAGGTCATTACCTAACTCACTACTCCAGGCCTTTTGTAGATAATCAGTAGACACTTTAACATGATGAGTAAAAACAGACACGAGCACTGAGGCCAACTGTCCGAGGCACCAAAACATCAATGAAGGGATGTTGTATTGGTAGCTTTCCAAAATCTTAGGAAAAAAGCAAAACAAATGTATTGCCTGGGGTTTAAACACACTGGTCACAAATTTCCCCTTTTTGTGACCTCACATAGCTAGCAAGTGTGACCTTTCCTTTACACATTTTAGAACGTTTCTGTATCAGCGTATCGAAACCAGAAAATGACAAAGATGGATTTGGACATTCAAGGAGTACTGATGTTGGAACCTGCGGGGGCCGTTTGGTCAGCTGAGATTTTGGCTAATCCTGGTGTGTCTGTACTGTGCAGTACAGTAGTGGTCATCGGTATTTCCTACAGTTCATGAGCTGCATCGTGGCAACATGGGCATCATGCCGTGCGTAGCGCAACAAACCGCAGGACTTTTATTAGGAACATTCAAGCCGAAAGTGCTGCCACAACACAATGCAAAAACACATCGCTTAACAATCCGCACACTCGCAAGACAGCATGTGATTCTATTTATAGCCCTATTAATGATCATTAAGCTGTTGTCCAGATGTTCTCCTCTGCGATGTTTCATGTCTTACGTGATCGAGGCAACCAGCTTGGCTCAGGCGTGGCGGTTCCGATCTTTCGACTTCTATACACGTTAAAAACGTGTCGTAGCCTGTGAACGATTTTGAGTACACTAGCGTTGTCGGTGCAAGTCGGGGTAATGTGTGTCCATGCTCGCAAGCTTCATGCTTTGGCATAAATCTGCATTGGTTTCAAGATGGGGGATCTGCATGTCAGTAGGAGCCCCATAATGTGGAAGGGACCGCAGAAAACGATTAACGTTTTAGAAACAGACATTTGGTATACCCCCTGGTAGCGCAGATGCGAGTAATGGTTTACCTCAGCGGCTAGGGGTAGCGCATGCTGGCAGGGGGCTGTCAGGCATTTAAACACAGGAGGATTGATTTCACCACAACGGTGCTGCTCTAGGAGGCAAGAAATGGGAGAAGAGTACGGACCTGTCCTCCTGCTGTTGCCATAAGGACTTGGCAGCGTGGTGATGTGTGGCCAGCTGGCCTTGCTTTTGGCTTTTAGTGGTGGGATAGGAATGGTCCCTCTGAGGATTCGCACACTTGCACACCAAAAGAGAGTGGCTCGCAAAGATGGAGAACTCTATCTGAGCAAGAGCTGGGTGGTCTCGCTGGTCCTTGTTCTGCCCTAGATGCGTCGTCTTCCTGCTTTGATTCCCTGTCGTACTAATGGAGCTGGTTTTCATAGTGTCGCAGCAAGGTTATTCCCTTACGTGATCCGAGGGCTTTAGCAAGATCTATTCAGCTGGAAAGATTTTACACCAACCATGTCCGGAAAGTGTGGCATAGCAGGGTGGTTACACGGGCGGTTTTGGGAAACATTTGGCAAAATGACACATGTTGGGCCTTGTAAAGTCAATCTGAATCTGAAAGGACAGAGTTTCTATGAGGGTATTTAAAAATAAAAAATTAAAAAAAAAGTCTAAACTGAGGGACGCTTGTTTAAAAATAAAAAACAAGAATTTGGAGTAATCATATTAAGGAGTAAGTAGAATATATAAATTTTTCATGTGTGAGAGGATTTTATTTGTCCTGCTGTGAGTTTAATCTTCCTTATTTGCTCTTATCTCATCAAGAATGTCAAAGGTGTCTATGAAGCATTCACCAATGTCTGTGTCGCAGAGCTCTGTCTCCAGTACAGTTCGGTTCATTAATCTTCTGTAAACTGAGCATGTTTTCTCGAAACAGCGGTTCAGGTTGAAGCATTATAAAACTTCTTTGCATTAGTGTAAAACAGTTTATCTAGGGTTTATGATGAAATAGTTTTTTTGTGGTGGCAACGTACAAAGTCTGCCTTGTGTTTTTGCTAGCTTTAGGATTTGTCATGCCAGGAATTTTGTTCGTCCAAGATGTTTGGTTTTGTGCTTTTGGTGCTAAGATGATGATAAATAATACAGAGGGGAAAAAAAGTTCGACAGGAAGGAAAGGTTCCTGCGTAAAGTTTCTTTATGCAAATATTCCAGTCGTGGTAGTCATGTATGTAGAGGAAATGGTTCGCTCGGCCATCTCTGGTCTGGAGCAAACAGGATATGAGGTATGAATGATTCATGGGTGCAGCATTCCAAGATTAATTAGGGCTAGCCTAAAACATGACTCGTTTAGACATTGATGCCTGGGGAATCCACCCATGTAATAAAATTATATTACGTGCTGTGCAAAGATGGCGCGGACGTTCTTGTGCAGAGTGAGCTGGTACTATCTGGCAGTGCATTTGAGAAGCTTCATCGGATGCAGTTTCACTCAATTGAGAGCTGTCGGTAGGCTCAGAGCTAAGCTTTTATTTATTTAATTATTTTTTTTCTTCACATTTTTGGTTTTGCTGATGCTCCAGGAGAACAAAGACTCTACTCTTCACCAGGTGCTTTAAGGAGATCTGTAAAGCAGGTTTTATTTCCTCCATTAAGCAAAGATTGAGCCTCTTCATGGGACCTTTTTTCCCCCTCAAATTACTTAATTGCAACAAGCCTGCATGTCTGAACGATTATGGTGCCTGTGCTGCGCATAATCGCCTAATGCTCCCGAGATAAGCCTCAATTGGATGAATGCTCAGAATTCCTGGTTTTTCTGTATACCCCGTGGACTCGCTTATGAATGTCTTGAACAGCAAAACAGGACAAAGATTTGCGTCATGTCCTGAGTAGACCCAGACCTCAGTCAGTAATGCAGATGGCAAGCCTATCTCTCTAGATGCCTTCTGGCACCTTGTCGCAACATGTCCAAGCTGATTTATGCCTTCTTGCAGATTATGAAAGATGGTTGAAAGAGATCACATCAGCTAAATGCTACTCAGTGATATGAAGTTAAAGACAACATGGCTTGTTGAAGCTGGGGCAGGAAGTGATGCTGTTTATCTGGCCACCGCTGCTTCGAATTAGGAATCGAGATGTCTTCGAAGTAGTGGGGCACAACAATATCTGTTCTTTCCCTCTTATCGTTTAATTTACTAAGTGAAATTTGGGCTTCGGTTCCACGTCGAGCGTTTGCGCACGCAATGAGGCTGGCTCTTGAGTGCAGGAGGACGTGGTATTCATTGGCGACACTGGTTAATTAGACCGCTAAAATGGAGCCGGGGCTCTGGTGCAGTGCACTGGGGAGAGGGCACCTAACCCCCTGCTCATACATATGCAAGCACATCTTGAGAGAGAGGTTTGGCTGAATGTCAGGGGAGCACTACAAAAGATTGGAGCTTGACAAGAGCCTGAGCTCCCTGCCAGCCCGGAGGGTTACGGAGTGGAACGGAGGGGCTCAGCCATGTTTACTAAGATCTAAAGCAGACCTCTAAAGTTCTGTTTGCGTTTTATTCAGCTGAAAGGTACATAGAAGCCTCTCTCTCTCTTTTTTTTTTTTACTTTTTCTCCTTCCTCTATGAACATTCTTTACCTTTTCTCTTTGACCAAACAGCAGAAAACAATGACGCTGCTCGAGACTAATTGGATTATTAGTATTTTTTTTTTTCCAATGGTCCAGGAAATGTGGGTTTGGACATCTCCAGCATTAGCATTTCTTCAGCTAAACGTAATCATTTAAATTCGAAGGTTTCTGGTTTTGTATTTTGTCTTTTTAATTTTTTCCCTTTCTGTCTATGCCGGGATACCCAACTCAGAGTCTGACCGCTGTGTAGAAAAAGCACCCTGGCTGTCCCATTGAACCCAACTTGACAAAGATCAAACGCTCATATCCTGAATGCAGTACATTTCTTACATGCTTATA
This sequence comes from Clarias magur, assembly GCA_013621035.1. NCBI lineage: Eukaryota > Metazoa > Chordata > Actinopteri > Siluriformes > Clariidae > Clarias > Clarias magur. The sequence continues at coordinate 1,166,324 of QNUK01000071.1, forward strand.
GACAGGACCGAATTGGGGGGGGGGATTGGTAGGGGATGGGGAGTAACTGCAGCACAGGATCTCGAGCCCCCTTTTCATACAAGCCTTTCTATTGCTCTAAAGAGGTTTGTCAGCCCATCCTCTATTCTTCTTCTGCCATTGTTTGCTATCTTTGTTTATTCAAAGAGCTAGTTAGCATGAGGGTGACAGGAGACTAGGTCCTCTGTCTTTACAGGATATGCTGGGCTTACTGTTCACAGGAAAAAGAAAAAAAACAAAACAATACCTCCTACAGAACGGTCACGCGTCTTAACCAAACTATGGAGTAAACACTGTGAAGCATTTGGATGTGTTTAGGGAACAAAACCGTTATACCTGCCTCAAATAAAAAGTCCACCGGAGAACACTTTACATCTCGAACACGCTGGAATTGCTGGAATTTGCACCTGTTGGAGAACTGTGATCTCTCTCAGCCTTCTCAACCATGACCACTCTACAGCTCTATTGGCATTCCATGATATTATGTGATCTGCAAGGTCAGCTGGGTACACTGAAGGCCCACTGAATATTTTTAGATAAAAAAAAAAAGCAAAATACCTTTTATTGACTATTTTAGCATTGGGTCTGTTTTAAAAAAAAAAATTCCACAGTTCTTTTCTATCAAAAAGGCACATGTAGTTTAGAATGAAAGAAATACATAATCGGTCATAATCTGTGATTTGTTGTGACTCTGAAAGGCTTGTACTGTATTTTTAAACTTTTAAAAATTAATACACTTTTTTTTTTTTTTTTTAGTAGTATACAATTGTTGAAGTTAAAGTTGTTTTGCGTGTCAGCGGAAAAGTTGTTCGTCTTAAAGGTCCCATACCAAGCTCCCTTTTTTTTCTTTTGTAGCAAGTTTACTCCATGGTCAGAGCTTCCTCAAAGTGTGTTAATAGTCAGCTCCGATCATTTAAAAAAATTTTTTTTACCATAATATTAACTTTCATTATTTCACTCTTCTTCCAAATGCAAATGAGCTTCTGCTGAGCAGAGAACAGCAGAGCTGAACAACAAGCTGGGACAGGGGAACTTCTTGTATGATGTCACAATAGGGGAAGAATCGAATCAGCTTGTTTAAACCCTGGTTAACGCAGAGCAGGGAATATATATATGTTTTCTCACAATGTTTTATTTGTACATGCGGAAAATAAATGTATTTGAATGTCCAAAAGAATTACTAAGAAGTGAATGCCGCATAATAATTTCCCTTTATTTATTTAAAAATGAAAGTGTTTACAGTTTCGTGATGTGATGAATCATGTATGACGCATCGCATTTTAATGAATAGGAAATGTCCCTTTACCAGCAGAGAGAGTTTTTAATATCGTGGGAACAGTCGATTTGCTCCGAGTTGTATCAGAGCTGTATGGGAAGTTGCTTCACAACTAATCACACAGGCATGTTTATGTTCTTAAACAAAGTGAGGTTAGATTAACAAGACCACACATTATTTTACCAACGGTATGAAAACAGTGTGGTAAATCTTCATTTAGTTTATTTTGCATTCTCAAGCTAGTTGTTCTTCTAGGTGTTTATTTTGGCTGATTGATCATTTACAGACTCAATACACAGTTTTGTATCGTCTAACAAAGATTTTCAGCCCCTTTTGATCCACAGATTAAACGGGATAACGCAGTAGAACCAGGCGACGTCATTCTGACTTCTCTGAATGCCGTCCTTTGTTATTGGATTGCTATTATCCGTAAGTAAATGCACCCACACTAGAGTCCTTAACCGCGGCCGTTCCCAGCACAGCAGCTGCCGTTGTTTGTAACTGCGGACGCGTGAGGGGTCCAGACTCGGTCTATTGTCGCGTGCAGCCATAATGCCCTTCTTCTACTGCCTCCTTCATAAACAGCCAGGTGTGAGCACTCGGGTGGGGAGGGAAAGGGACGGCCTGGTTTTCCACACTACCACCACTGGGTAACTGCAATTCCATGCTTCCTCACCAAAAGGGTGTGCTAGTTAAACGCTGTTAATAACTGGTGGGGGCGATAAAGCTGAAGTACTCCTGGCATTGTTGTTACTTGGGTAGCTTGATGGTAATTATTTCCTTGAGGAGCGAATGAGAACACGGGGCCAGATTAAAGCGTTTCCCACCCTGAGTGCCAATCAGGACTTGCTAGCTTCACGCTGCTTTCACTGCTGGAGGAGCCTAAAATTACCCATTAAAATAAGCCACAGCCAATCAGGCCTCTTTGCAACGTCTATGCTTGGGTTCCTCTTCAAAACTTAAGTATTTACGTGCAGTGGAGCCGTGTGAGTGCGCCTGCGAGTTTACAGTGCGTTTGCTTTAATCAAACTTTTATTTCGACTGGCAGGGTGCACCAGGCTGCGTTCTCATTCGAATCCTTTTATTGCTCGAGGAACGCCACAACTTGAGCGGTTTTAACGGCTGTCACTTCGCTCTGACCTTCTCGTGCCCCTTTCACGACGTTGTTTTTGTTCTATCTCACAGCCGTGATTCGATCTCTTGATGAAATCACTGCTTATCTTATGCCAGCTTGGTGATTCACTTTCTTCTTACCTTGTACTACAGCTCCCCTCTTTGGTTTTCATTATCTAGATCATGCCTCTATACAACACACCCGACCTGAACTTGCTCCCTCGCTGCCCCGGTGGCGGCATGCTTTAAAGGATTATATCCGTCCAGGCATTTGGGATGTCGTAGAGCGCATAGGGCCTCCGCGCTGCTTCAGGATTTGGCCTCTCTGCCTTGTTTTTTGTCTTTCATTTGAGGGTCTGAGAGGATTAAAAGTTTGCTTCCGGATATACCGCATTGTTCCCGCAGGAGGAGATGGAGGGCCTTTCAAAGGCCTGAAGGGTTAACATGGTGACCCAGCAGGTGTAGCCGGAAGCCACTAACAGTCTAAAAAAAAAAAATACTTCAGGTCTTAAAAGCGTGCTTATAGTGGACATGAACAAGCTTTTATTGTTCATCGGTTAATCCAAGAGTGGAATACTGTACTGTGCAAAAGTCTTACACCCCCTCGTTTCTTTATTTCTTTTTTTTCTTCCAAAGAGCCAGACTTTCTTGTATTTTAATATAGTCTTTAAAAAGAATTCTCCAAGCTTCCTGAAGGACTTTTTTTGGCTCTCATTTCTGGCAAGGTTGCGGCCTTCGTTTTCAGGCCAGTCCCTGCACCTGAGCAGTTTTAGAAGAATGTCTCTTGTTTTTTAAGCCACATAGTGACCTGTGAATCATTCAAGCGTCCAAGGAAAGGCATGAACCAGTTAGAAACAGATGCAGATGGACAGATGATCACAGTGATTAGTGTAGTGGTGGTGGTGAATGCGGTGTGGTTGGAACAGACAAGAGGGGAAATGAGGTCGCTGCTGAGGTGGTTACATAAACAGCGGATTTTTAAATCATGTCCTTAGGCGCTTTGCAGCCTGTCGTAGTAAAAAAATGTATTCCCATTTCTTTAATTAAATCGACATCATTTAATTTAATTTAATGTGAGGAAATGAGTGGTGGCTCAAGACTTTTTTTCAGTGTTCTACGTTGACCATTTTGCTTTACATTAAAGCTTAAGTAATGCGATAACGGGTTAGACGAAGTTGTAGCTCACAATTTATATTTGCAATGGTCAAAATTTTCTTAATATGTTTGTTGTATTTAAAATTGTTTTGGTCTGCATTTGCTTGTCTCTAGCAGAATTATTTGACATGATATTTTCACATAAGTTGCATACTGTACATATGTGTGTGTGCGGTTAAGGGGTTGCACATGACTAGTCTTTTCCCCATACAGTCCCTAGAGTAAAAGTCCCAGAAAACAGAGGTCTACGGTTCGAGCATTACGAGCCTTGATCTTTACTCTCGCCAACTTTCAGCCACATGCTGCACTAAAAGTCGTTGTGCTGCTAAACTGGTTTAGTTCCTTTAGGGACGATTTGCTTCAGCTCGTGACAGTACCTAATTTAAAAAAAAAAATGAAAGTGCCCCTATTTTCTAGATTTATTTTTGTTGTACTTCAGGTGGAAAGGACCCTTTCACACTGATCAAAGGGACACCCATTGCTCCCCTCCGTCACTTTTAAACACCAAAAAAAAAAAAAAAAGTTGTTCTTCCTGGACTCTGCATCCATGTTTTTTCACTTTGAGGTTCAATTTAAATTTGTCTCAGGAGCAGGTATGCAAAGCTTGCATTGCTCGTCATAAATGAACTGAAAAATGACATTTTCACGTTAGCATTTGTACAAATGTTGGTTTGGAAAAAGTAAAAGGAAAATTGAACCATCAGCGCAGGTATGTTAGAGAAGGAATTCATGAAGTGGTGGAAAAAAAAAAATCTTGGGCCATCCGGAAATGTTTGAGCAACTCTTAAGGATTAGTGCTCTAAAAGGTAAGGAGATCATTTGACCTCTCGTGCTCTGTCTTTCTGGGACTCATATAGACTTTTTCCTCTCACAGAAGCTTTCAGTTGTCTCCCTCTGTCTGTGTTTTAATTGAGCGCTGTGAGCGTATCCAGAGATCAAGTTCAGACTTTGAACTTGTCTCTTCCTATTAAATGCCACATGTGTCTCCCTGCGTGAACTTTTTTTTCTTCTTCTTTGCGTAAATCCTGTTCATCTCTGAATCTCCAAACAGCTAGGTTTTATTTACTCTGTTTGTACCAGGCTTGCCAGGCAACAACACGATTTAAGTGCACAGGGGTTTTTCTAACACATCTAGTATTTCAGTCGGATTTCCTGGTGATTTTTTTTTTTTCTTTCCTTTTTTGGAAGAATGCATCCCTGTATTTGATTTTTGTCTGTACTCTGGATTGTACTTAATCCTTGTCCTCTCTCTTTCTGTCTTGTTTTCAGCTGCTTTCCATCTGCCTCAAGGAATGGCATTAGCAATGCTTTCCTTCTGCCTCTGGGACTCCCTCTGGATAGTAATTTTTGCATGCTGTCATTCTTAATTTTGGAATCCCAACGCACGCGAGGTGCCGATCTTGGTGGCGTCACCTAGCTTCATGATTCCACAGCATCAAACCTCGCTCATTCCTTCGTCAAAGTTATGTTTAACCAATATACAAAAGGTTCTGATTCTGTTTTGAAGGCCCATCTAGTCGCTTTGATGAACATCAGGGATTATTCAAGGCCAGACTGGGCGCTTGGCAGGTTCATCAGAAACGATGGCTGTTTTTGGTTTCCACCTCTGTGGGGGCATCAGGGGCTGCTGGAACAACGCGATGATTGAGAAACCCTTTGAACATCAACCATGCATGCATAAAATAATTTGGCAAGAAATTGAGACTTTCTCACGCAGGATGTTCTTTGTTTAACTTGGGCAAATTAGTCATCAGAAATATTTTATAGCCAACAAAGCTGACTTAAATGTTTGTTATTAGCACCGTCACCTTACACTTCCGGGGCGGGGGGGGTTCGAATCTCACTTCCACTCTGTGTGAGTGGAGTTTGCATGTTCTTCCTTGCTTGGTGGGTTTCCTCCCTCCATATTCCAAAAACAATAGTGGTTAGTGTTTCCAAGTATTTGTGCTTGTGCCCGGCAATGTTTTGGCACGTCATCCAACGTGTACCCTGCCCAGAGTTGCCTGGGAAAGCCTCCAGTGCTGCATAAGTGGTATAGATAATAGATAGATGGATGGACTTGTCAGCTTTTCACAAGCTTCCTGTGTTTTGGCTTTGAGTTTTGTAAAAAGCAACTCTTTATTGCTGTTCATACAAATTTGTGGCTTACGCATAGTTCAACAGAATTTCTCTGGTGTAATTACTAAGAAAGAAAAATTACTAGAACTGAGGGGAGGAAAGGCCATGTCTCTAAATTCTGAGTCAGCTCAGAGACGGTGCTTGATGTGAAACCTGGATTGTGTGAATATTGCAAACGTTTGGATTTTTGAATCCATGTACAAGATAATTTATGGCACTTATAAGCAGGGAGCTTTTGCAACTGTGTGTGTGTTCAGCTGTCACGCTGTTTGGAAGCTGAGACGCGATGCACCATAAACCCTATACATAACCTTCAGTCCACCCCCGGAGCTTCAGCTGTTTTTCCCTGACATGAAGTTGAAACGAAGCCGCCTTGACCTCTGATCCTGAGACGGGCACACTGCAGGATGTTCCTATTTATATTTCCTATAGGCTAGCTAGGCGCTAACGTGTCACGTAAGCTTAGCCGTTGCATCCATGTTGTCTGTAGCTATATCGGACCTGAGATCAAACGTGATGCATTTTATGGCATTCAGCCTCTGGCCTTCAGATGTAACCTTGTAGTTAAGCTACTAATCTAATCAGCTAGGGAGTTCAAATCCCAGAGAATGACTGATGGATCCATGAGGAAGACTTGAACTATAACTTTTGAGGTTGGGGCAGACACTGTGGAATCCCCAGATTAGTCCATTTCTCTTTGCTCCTGCACTGTCCTTGCTGTAGTACCAGGCTCAGGACTGGTGACGCCCCTGAATCTTATTCAGGCATAATGAATGAGATTTAATGAACCGAATAACACACTCAATGTCCTCAATGCACCTGCAACCCTCAGTCGAGAGTGGATTGCTTTGCACGGGTTAACTCGTGCTCGCTATACCTCTGTCTCGTGTGTTTCTTTCATTCTCTCTCTTCAATGACCTCCTACAGGGAATTTAGGCTGTCCATGGAAAAGGATGAGTTCAAAGTGTCCACGTTCCTATTCTACCAGGCTTTGTGTTCCTAAAAGACTTTCTCTAGCCTAATAATCAGCAGCATCGAGTTCCCAGGCTTGCCCTAACAAAATCCAAATAATAAACTTGCATGCCTAATGAAGGTTCAAATACTGCAAGTAACATGGTGGTGATGAACTTATCTAAGGATATCATTAAATAATTATCTGATAAATGGAATCTAGTCACCATTACCCATGCCATCTTGGATGAGGGTTCTGATGTCCAGTGGGCCAAAGTTGTTGAGCCTTTTGGCTTTTCACAAAGACTTTAGGGGTTATATGGGAATGGGGGGTTGGAGGCTTGGTTGAGGTTTAAGGTGGATGAGAAAGAGAGGAGTGGATGAGGAGGCTACCCTTTTGTGAAATTTGTTCAATTTGGTTTGGGCTGTGCTCCACTGCTCCTTTGAGGATCTTGACTAAACTGAGGAACCCACATGAAAACGGCTTTTGTTTCCTTTAAATTAACGAGTGTAGCAGTTGCTTCTCCAGCGGCGCACTTCTAGAATCTAGACCATAATGAATAGACAAAACACAAGATCGGTGTGTGTTGTCTTAAACATGTTTAAAGAGTTTAACTACATCATTGCGAGTAGATACAGAAGGAGAAAGCCTGTCTGACAGATGGGTTAGACCCCAGTCTCACCCGATGCTTTAAACAGCTGGCAGGTTAAATGTTACTGTTGCACCTAATTGCTAAAGTTGTGTTTAGTAAGTTGTCTGCTTGGCTCTTAATCAGTGCCGAATAAACCAGACTGAACATATTAACGCGAGATGAAACACACAGTTGATTGTTAGCATTAACAGACAAAAGGAGTGCTAAAGAGCTTCAGTTTCCTTCCCAGATGATGTTTGGTTTTGGCCACTGAGAGGATTGTGGTCTGTGAAGATTGATTAGCGTTTGTGTGTCTCGCGGGGATCCTCCCAGACTGAAACTAATACCAGGGGAACAGGTGTGAATGCAGCTTTACAGAATGCTAATAGGTCACTTAGCGGCCTTTGTTTGCGTTTCCTCACTCCCGGTGAACTTACTCAGATGTCCCGGCCATGCTGGAAAATGGATTGGAGGAGCACATGGCTTTTCAATGCTTTGACAAGTACCTGATCTTTAACGTGTAACGTTAGTAATGTCAATATGTAAAGCTGAACAGAACAGGAGACAAACTGTGTGAGATCGTACGCCGAAATCCGTAATAGATCCCGGTGATTTTTGGATTAATCTCCCGGAGTTTCAGAGAAATGGTCCCTTTTTGGAGATCCTTGTGGGAGATGGATTGTAAATGGGGTCGTCAATAAAGCGGTGTGAAGGGGAAATCCTTTGTTGTGGTGTATCATATGGGGTGGGTGGTTTTCTTTGAACTTTGATCACAAAATATCACCAACAATAAAAAATTAAATTGGTTGAGGTGTGAAGTTTGCATTTTAAACCTAGGTGCAAGAAATGAAGCCTTCAAATGTTACATCCTCAAATCGCTGTTGTCCTGCATACCAATAGACTTTGTAGCACACTTTACAGTGACTTTATTGTGAGCTTCTCACAATATTGAAATCGTAATCATCAATTTGCTCAGATCTAATAAGCGCAAAGTCAGGATCATTTTCATTCCCCTCTCAAAGTATGAATGCATTTCCCAAACAAACCTTTTCTTCTTTTTTTTTTTTTTTTTTGGCTCTGATAGTTCATGAAAGGCAGGAATGTTTCCTCTGGTAAAGATTTATCACACCTAGGTGTGAGTAGTACACTGTTAGTGTCGTCTGTTTTAGTGTGTCCTGTCTCCTACATACACCTTGATTTCTGTGTTTGCTCCGTGTTCGTTCGTGTATGTTATGTGACGGTGCAGATTTCTGATCAGTCGGAGTGCACAGTTGGTCAGAAGGTTCACCCCCGCCACCCCCCAAGTCATACACACACCCACAGCCCTCCCTCCCCGTTCGCTTCCCTCACTCTCTTTCTCGCATACTCACACACACTTTTCCCTCCACCCATCAAACCACCCCCTCTCTTCTCTCTCTCTCTCTCTCTCTGTAATTCTCAGGTTACGGTGGCCGGAGTTTTGCAGACATCTCTAGCGTACCCCCCCCTCTTCTTCCCCTGCCTTGTGTCCTTGTCCCTGCCTCCTGCCTGGGAAGAGCCACCCAGCGACCTCTCTGATTGGACCTGCCGGTTTGTCTTGACGCGGCTCGAGCGGTGCGAGCCCGAGGACGTGTTTCAACAGATGGTTAGGGTTTGGTGTGTGTCATCACATCGAAGAAAGGATTAGAGGAGGAAGGTTGTCCTCCGGGAGCTGTGTGGTCCCCACATACAACACAGAGCGCAGCTTCAGAAGAGAGAGAGAGAGAGAGAGAGAGAGAGAGAGCAAAAGTGAAGACAGTCCTCGATTCGTGTCTGCAGGAAGAGACTTTTCCCGCACCAGTGTGTCAGGTACTTTTAGGGGGGTTGTGGTTCTATTTCTTAAAAAAAAAAATAATTAAATTGGGGTTTTGTGATTGATTGTTGTGATTTAAAAAGAAAAAAATTTTTTTAAATAACAGTGCTTGTCCAAAGTGTCCTTTTTAGTTCATGTGATTTCTAAATTTTTTTGTTTGTTGGTTTGCTTTATAAATAATTTCATCCCTTTTTTTTGGGACTGACTTTGAGAAATGAGTTAATGAAAGATTCAGGTTTAGACAAACTCCACATGTCTGTTTTGGCACAACTGTCATCCTGGACATCAGTCATTTTGAAAGTTGTTGCCTTTAACAGATCTTCAAGAGCTTCCGGACTGACTGTCAAAGCAGAGATGTGCACTTGAGAATGGGAGGAGGTGGAGAGGGGGATGTTGGGGGGGGTGAGGAATTCATGGCTCGCTTCAGGTCTTTAGCTGCAGTGAGTCACAGAGACGGACTTGAACATTTGAGCGAGAGGGGGAACGCAGTAACGCTGAGTGTTATCTGCATATGGGGCCCTTGCGTAGTCGATATTACGTCATGAAAAAACAAGCAGGTGCTTGGAATAAATGCATAAAAGCATAAAGCGGCCTGTGTAACTGATGTTTACGGGTAGTGATCAGCTGTGCACATGTCTGGCAGACGCGCAGAGCTGTGAATGGAAATCAGAAAACCATGAATGCAAGGTCGATGAGTTCGGCATGAGTCAATTTCATTACTAATGATCAGCATGACATGGCAAGAGGATGTGAATTTAGAAGCCGCTAAGTTTATTGCTCTTGCCTAAAACAACTTTATATATATTTGAATGTAAACTCTAAACTTGGTTCAGGTTTACTTCTGTATTTATTTATTATAAAACTGGAGCCCGACAAAAGGTGAGGTCACGGAAGAAATGATAACCAGAGAATGTCTGTTTTATTTTCTCTCTTTCTCCCTCCCTTCTCCCGCTTTACTCCGGTCCTGACACTGATATAAAATAAATCCCACGTAATCAGCGCCAGCTGTTCCGAGCTCTCTGAAACTCTCCAGAGCTTTTCCTTTCTCCAGTCTTGTTACCGGTACAAAGCGTGTTCCTTTGACCCTGCTCCTTTTTCCTGTTCAAAGCACCACGTCCATCAGCAGCATCGCCTTAACGTGAAGATTTTCGTCGCCGATTCTCCTCCCCCTTTGGCTTCGTCTTTCAAAAGTTCTTTCACCAGCCTGCTTGAGATAGGACATGAGATGTACCTACCTTTTTTTAAAAAATAAATAAATTCAATCACTGATCCATAAACAGTGCTTGCAGCTGTTGCAAATTAATTGCGATTCCCGGGAAGGCTGCGCCAAGGCAAATATTAGTTCTGTAGACTATCGAGATTCGAGAGTGGAGACCCAAAATTTCAGAGCTCTTGGACTAATTGAAGCGAAAGCGTGTATCCTGGGTTACGATCAGCACGTCTCGGACACGCTCTTTATACATCGTGCTCGCGCTTCACCTTCCTGGCATTTCTCCTCAGATCTAAAGACCGCCGTTTCTGTCAAACAAATCTGCTGCCAGACCCTGAACAATCCACGCCGCTGTTTTCCTTCGCCGCAGTTTTATTTATCCAAGGTTAACGTTACGACTCGCTCGTGAGCTCATTTAGGTGACGGGTTGATTCTAGGTGAAGGCTACGACAGACAGACCCGAGGGGTGACGGAGTTCATCTGCATCTTATTTACTGCTCTCGCTCGTCGTCTGATGATCCGCTTTTTAAAAATGAATGGCTTTCTCCAAGGCAAAAAGACTGTTTGTCGAACATGGAAATTGTTTAAAAGCTTTACTTCTCTTTTTTTTTTTTTGCCATAAAAGCCCCGTCCTGTGTCTGCTTAAAACAGTCCATGTGACGGAATGTGACACTAATATGGCATAAACAACAAATACTCGATTTAGACCATTTTTGAGATTCCTTTCAGCCAATTTCTTTTTTTCTTTTAATACAAACTTTATTGCTCCCATATGAAAGACACATTGTAGAAAAGTGGGGAAGGAAAAAAAATAAAATCCCATCTTGCACCCCAAGAGGTCGTTTTGGTTTTTCCCTCTTGGGAACTCGTAAATGTTAAAAACATTTAGTATATTTCGAATACTATAAAAAAAAATATATATATATATATATATATATATATATATATATATATATATATATATATATATATATATTCTTTTTTCTTTGACACGGTTGACCTACAAAATGTTTTAACGTCATCATTAATGCAGGATTCTTTAACAAATGGCTTTCCCCTTTCTTGCTTTCACTTGTTTAAAAAAAGAAAACGTCTGAACCCACAAATGAAACCAGTAAGTAACTACACTGCTCCCGGGTGTGTTATCAGTTTTCTTGGGTTTTAAATGTCAAATATAATTTGCCCACAATAGCGCCTCATTTTACAGCAGGTTCTGTGTAAAACCTCGCCATGTACTGTACATACCCCCCCCCCCCCTCCAATATGAACCGTATCCAAGGAAGTCTTTATTCACAAATGTAAAGATTTTTTTTCTTCTTACATTTTTGTTGTGTGAAGGAGCTGACGAGGCAGGGTGTGAGCGCAATCTGAAAGAGGAAATCACGCTGCGCTCTCAAGTGCCTGTTTATCTCCCTACTTAATCGCAGCATCCCGCAGGAAGCTGGGCCGTGCCTTTTATTTTCTTCCTTTCTACTACATGCAAGGAGGGCTGCAAGCATCATGACTAATTGTCAGCACACAACTTGCGCATTTTCTTGTGTATTGCTTGTGTAGTGATCCTACCTAAACTGGTGTAGATGTCAATGTTCATGTTCGTTGGAGAAAGTGTGAAAATCTTTAACAATGATTTAATAGAGCAGGCGTGTAGGAAACAAAGAAGTAAAAGCATGTAGTGGAGAATAAAGTGACGTCCAGAGAGCGAGCGCTTCTGAGTTTGGACATTTTGCTACCTAGAATTGTTTGAGGTTTTTTTCTTTGTAATTTCTTTGAGGCATTTAAAGGGATTTACCGATTCAGATTCAGACGACTACCGATTCAGCCTCCCTGCCAGAGCCCGAGCACGTCCCTCCCCATCCTCCTGCCTCACCTCTGTCGCACAATAATCCGACAATCTGGTTTAGATTTGAAAGGGAAAAAGAGCTCGACGTGTGTCATGTGCAATTAAGTGGCCGTCAGAACAGATCGGAACAAGGGCCGTTCAAAAGGTGACACAGCTGGTGAGCTGGCGCTTTCATCCTCCGCTCGTCCAAAAAGGAGATAATGGAGAACAATTTGCAAGGATAAAAAAAAGGGTGGAAGGGGGGCCGACGAGCGAACACTCAGCTCTTGTAATAAAAAACAGCATGAGCCACTTTAGTTGATTTTTTTTTTTTTTTTTAATTCCCTTTGTACTTCTGCTGAAGGGCACATTACCCGGGGGTCCAGTTTTTTTTTTTTTTTTGGTTCATCATGCTGTACGTCTCCATCAATCTTCTTATTTTCCTTTTTTTAAGCAAAGCGAATCCCGCAGGTTTGTAGTTCTGCGCGAACATGTCCTAAGGATGATTTAAGGGCCTGACCTGGGCATGAATTGGTGTAAAACGGGTATCTTCAACTCCAAGCCTGGAGGGCCAGTGTGCAGTACAGTGTGTAATTCACAAACACCTCTAAACACACCCACTGAACCTGGTAATTAACAGATTAGTTGAATTGACTGTGTCTGTGTCTGCCAAAGAGTCAACCAACTGTGGAGATCCCTGGTTTAGAGGATGCATTTCCATTGGCTGTTCTGTGCGTGTCCTTCAGGACATCCATACACTAGGTGGCAGTGTACACCTTAAAAGTTGACTTGCAATTCAGTTAATCTGTAATCTCTGAAAGCAACTAAACATAAGAAATAAAGACAAAGACAATTGTTGAAATTGAGATGTTTTCACATTAGGGCCCTGGGATCGTTTCCGAGAACACTTGACCCCAAAATCCGGTTCATTCTGATCAGTAAGAGAGCATGAGCGTTCCGAGCTGGAGAAGGTGGTCTCGAACGATACAGCATTCTCTACTCGCGCACAGCCATAGCTGATACAGTAGGAAGATGCGCGAGAGCGTTGCATGTGTCATGTTTTTCCCAAAATATCAGTATTATTAGGTGTCACACGAAGGTTGACTTCCTGATCATCTTTTTCTGTGTTTTAATGCCGATTTGCAAAAAACCTATTGGGTGCATACTGCCACCTGCTGTATCAGAGGGTGAAAATACACAAGTGTACCCGAGTGTGGAGGAAAATAGTAAAGGGAACGCTGGAGGCGCGATCGTTCCTGGGTACAGTAAAGATCAATCGTGACTAATGTGAACACGCCCAAAGTAAGCATGTCTGAACTGTTTCTTGGTCCTCTATATTGTTCCGGGTCCAATCAGAAGACTTGAGTCGAGCAAAACAAGCCTTACCTAACCCTACTTATTTATCCGCTTTGTTAAAATAAATAGCATTTGCAAGATGTTGGTTCAGGCTTGCTTGATTTGAATTGCCATTTCGCACCCACACTGAGCAAAAGTGGGGAGGAAAAAAAAAAACACGACATAAAGGTTTCCTTTTGATAGTTGAAGACAGCGCACAGCCGCAGAGAAACACACAGAGCAAGGTTTTCGGCCAGGTTTCGGGATCGGCGGTATTTATGCATGGCCTGCTAGCAGACTTGGCTCTCCACATCTCATGTTTGCTCTTCTGGCACCGACACAATAAATGTGCATGAATGTTTGGCTGCGCGATCCTTCCAAATGAATCATGTGATTGAAAAGATCATACACCTCGACCGGGAGGAGGAGGTTCGAAACACAGGTGCTGGAAAGCACACAGGACGCCGAGAGTTAATTGAATTACAAATGCGCGCTTCGAGGAAGCCTCGGCGCGTTTCTACCGCTCGCGGTGGAAAGAAGGGCCGATCTCGGCGTAAATTACAGGCTCGGTGTCTGTCGTTCTCACTCACTCTTGCCCTTCACACACTGTTCTGCGTTCTGTTTTCTTTCTTTTTTCGCGTTCTCCATCCTCTTTGTTTTCACACGTGCGTGTTCGAAAGGAGAGAGGAGTTTAAAATCATACTACTTTTAAATTTAGGACCGCCACCTTCATCACCGTTCTTCACAGCACCAGGGTGTGACGGATGAGCTCTGGGACGGCGGTTCCCCCAGTCCGGATCTTTTTCTCACATTTCCCACGACTCCTGTCTGCACACGTTCCACATTCTGGGAGTGCAGTGTTTCGCGGAGAGAGGCAGAAGCTCCACGGCTGGAGGCTGCTGACAGTTTTCACCCCTCCTCGATGGGGCGCTGAGTGGAATTCCTGAAAGCTCCTAAATGCCCCCGAGAGCTTTGCAGATTTTTTTTTTTTTTTTTTAGTTTTCAAAGCTGTTGAGTTGTAGTGTGTTAAGTCAACATATATGGATAAAGTGGGCTGATTGTTCAGCTCAGAAATGTATTTTTCCCTTACTAATGCTTCCCTTTTCATTAGCGAGCACAAGTTGCTGAGATGTTCTCTTTCCCAGAAGGTATAGTTTCTAGTTAATATACTGTACGACTTGGATAATTTGTAGTTTTGGATAAAATCCGGGTTAAAAGGTGGAACCAGGTGGAAAGTTTAAATCACAGTTATAAGCATGACTTCAGCATAATGTAGTTAGTAAAATAAACGGAGTAAAGTATAGGGATTATGGCCGGAGTCAAGCACACTAAATTATAGCAGGTCTCCGGATTTGAAGCCGTATTATGTTATTCGAGTTTCAGTGAGGACTCCAGTGGCAGACTCCAGTGGTCAAGCCTGGTGTTTCTTCTGTATATATTTGGAGTTTAACCCCAATTCAATTAGGCCCACCTCGTTACAGTAGCACTTGTAATCCGTTTTCCCTTCATAAACATGTGGTTTGGCGTTATTATTCCAAGCCTCGTTCTGTAATCATTCAAGCTTCCAAAGTCTCAATAACACAAACCGCTTAGACAAGCGTGACGTGTTAACAAAGCCTTGGGTTCCCGGCACCGCGTCGAGCAAATCCGTGGAACAAGTGGCCTGGGAGGCATGTTCATTAATCATTAATGGGTCTGCACGGGTCATTATGTGTGTAAACCACCACGGCGGATTCTCCGTGCCCAGCCACGGGTGTGAGTAATGAGCCTGTGAGGCACGACGAAGCTCTGGAGATGTAAATGACTCGATTTAAGTTCCACCTAAAGTCAGCGCTTTTTTAAATTTTTTTTTTTTATTCCCATCAGTAAAAATAACAGAGTAATGTCTGAAGCCTTTGCCATGTTTCTTGGACCAGAGTGAAGCAATCCTTATGAAATATAAGCATTATTGAAGTTGCGAAGTTGCTTTAAGTCAAACTTGAACCTTAATGTGGGAGCCCGACTGTCATGGTTTATTTATGAAGAACAAGAAACTGCCGTTTGATATCGTCTTTGTGGCACATTGATGTCTCTTTGGATGCTTTCGACGCAGAGGGGACCACAGTGTGTACAAAGTCTTCATTTGGCAGCGCGTCCTGTGGTAGCGTGTTGGTTTCTAAGCTCCAGAAAGGAACTGGAATATTTTAGATTGGACGTTTCTTTACGTCGACATCTGGACAGAAATGTTATGTTGAAGCTGTCTATACTTTCCTCAGAATGATTTATCCGTCATGTGGAGAGTTGGAACCACTCATCGCGGTCAATCTTTTTTTTTTTTTTTCAGGGGGGGGGGTGGGGTTGGCGTAAATAAATATTCATAGCGACACAAAGTCAGTCTGTGTTTAAATTCTTTATAGAAGCTGTAATTTTTCCACAAAATTTAGACTTTTTGTTCACCATTTCTTCCCTGTTCTCAAAATACCCCATGAAAGATTTTTACAGTGTCTGTTTTTCTGTTATTTGTCATTCCGTTTTGATCAAAGTCTGAAGCTTTTGACAGAGACCCTCTGCTGTTTTCATTAATTTTCCTTGCTTTCTTCTTTCAGGATCTGTTTTTCTGTGCTTTCTTTATTAACTTAGTGCTTTATGAAAGATCCTGGAAGCCTTTTAAACATGGCACAGCTCAGCCTCCTGCCTGAGAGCGAGCATGGAGAAAGCCTTGCTTGAGCAAAAGCAGTTTGAGCTTGAAAAATGCAGGAGGCTGTTAACTCCTCTTGGGCTGATGCACTGCCTTGCAGGTACTGTAGCCCGAACACTTGGACCTCCTTGAGAGGAGTGTAATTTAATTCATGTGTTATTCAACTTTGAGTACATGCGAAAAACCAGCATCAGCAAAAGCGTCATTGTTCACCTTATTACTCACCCTGGGTGGGTTTTTTTGTTTGTTTGTTTGTCTTTCGCATATGAGTTGAGTTTTTTTTTAATGTTAATGCAACTTGTGGCAACGCTTTATGGAAGCATAGATTCTCAATCGGTTCTCCGAACAATTACATACAAATAAAATTTGTATATTTTTATTTTAATATTTCTATGTGCTCACTCAAGCACTGATGGTGCCTGAGGTGGTCTGGGGTGCAGTTGGTGTTACCAAATATGTTCTGTAGGTTTCAAGGTCAGAACACTTGACCTTGAGCAAGCCACATCTCGATGAAGCTTGTCTTGTGCACAGGAGTACTGTCATGCTGTGACATGTTTGAATCCCTTTATTTCTGTTAAAGCAAAATCTTAATGATAAAGCTTACAGAAACAATATGTGGCCAATCTTTGTGGCAAAAAGTTAACAGAAGATCCATATATGGATTTGATGGTCAGGTGACCATATTGTTTCTCACTATTGTTTCTCACGAGCTAAGAGGAGCAGAACCCATGTACTCAGCCGTGAGCTAATATTCATACCTTGTACTTCGCTCCAGTGTGGAACGTTTGCTCTGCTGCTGTTTGTATCAGCTTGTGGGATTTCTGAGGCAATGGGGACCTCTTCTCTGCGGTTAATAATGGCTTATGGAATATCAGAAAACTCTCCAAGGTCACATTTTCCCCCACTGTTCCCAGTCTGAGCTCTCAGAAATGAAGGCCAGCATAGATGACGAGGCTTATCGTAAGGATTAGTGTGGAGGTTTTGGCTGCATTTAAGACAGTGAGAGGAGTTTATGACTTGCAGCTCCTGTGCAGTTTTATGGATGCCAGGTGTGAGGGTTTTAGCTGTGAAGATCATGAAGCGCTGCTCTTCGAGTTTGCAGCGATCATACACCGATCAAGCATTAACATTGTCACCATCTGGGTTTTTAGGTTCCCCTTGTGCCACAAGGGCAGCTCTGGCCCCTAGGGTTGTGATGTGGTGTCTGGCACCAGAACGTTGGCAGCAGATCCTTTGGGTGCTGTGGGTTGTGGGGTGGGGCCTCCGTGAGTCGGGATTTATTGGAGGAGGATTGGAGTTTTGTCTGCTTGGGCCCCTGCATGGTGGGTGGTGTTTAACTGGGTGTTCTGGCCCTTTCCATCATGGCCAGCATTAACTTATTTTCCAGCAATTGTATGCTACATTGACTTGTCTTTGGGATTGGATTGGCCGGGCAGGCCTTTGGTCCCCTTGGACATGGTTGAGCCTTGGGTGCCAGTTTGCTGATGTATATAATTGGTAATCAATGTTACTGTGTTAATATTATGTGGTGTTAATGTTATTAGGTGGCACAGCTCCTGACTGAGTCGGCCCCACACTTCGCTGATATTTCATCAGTTCATATCTCAGATGAAAGTTTATGTTCTTCGTCCAGGTGCCTTGACTTGATTACTAGACTTTCGAATGGCCTGAAAGACAAGCACTTTTTGCAGCTTTTCACAACGTAACCCTTGAAACCAGAGTAGCGTCTTGTGTGTTTTTAATAATTTTCCTCTTAGTACATTCTTGTAGACGTGCACTCGGTTCCCAGCAGACCACCTGGACCCACCGTAAGCAAGACTTTGAAGTCTCAGCATTGGATTAATTTAATCACACATTTACAAGCATTTATAATTAACGAACGGGCTCCTGCCAGGTCAGTCGACTACAAAGCGTCAATATATACCCTCTCAGATAATATTCAGGGATTAGTTTTTGAACCCGTTCTCAACATTTCCTTCAAATATTCCTCGGTGCTTTCCTCATAAACTTCATCAGTGTATTAAACTTGGTGACTGTAATAAAATCTCTGCCTTTGTTATTCATGCCCCCCTATACTGCCTAGTAAAAGCAGTAAAATCTAACAGCTTCAAGCTAAACGTAGACTGGGTTTCTAATTATTGGACTGTGTCGCTGTAGTTGAGCATCCAGTGTTGAGCGAGAAAGCTAAGAAAATGACTACCAAAAAAAAAAAACTGGAATTTGATTAATATTCCAAGCATTTGTGGTTGACTTTACTGCGGGTCAGGAGTTTCAGAAAGTTTGGAATCCCTACACTAAATATAACATATTTTTTTCCTCTGTGGGTTGTGAGAACCTAAGATCCTGAATAGTTGTGTCATATGCACTCAAAAAGTCTGGGTCGACTTGATCTTACACGGCTGACCCAGTTATTCCACTAGGGCTTTGGAAAGTCACCACCAAGAAAGTCCCCAACAGGACTAGTGACAGCCATCAAATCTACATTAAAATCATTAAGATTTTTTACATTTTATTTTGGGTACTAATCAATTCTTAATTTTTCCTTATTTTTTTTTTTTTTTTTTACACCCCCAAGTGCACTAGGTTGTGTATTCTGAAGAACACAACTATTAGAGTTCTAATTTTCCTTCATTTAGTTTTGTATAAATGCACAAGACTTCCTCGCCTTCGCACACAGATGATTGAGTAAGAGAAAGGGCTGGTGTTTCATCTTTTAGGCATGTGGAAATGACTGTCTGGGTCGCTCTGCAGAGGTGTTTGGTATGTCATTAGTGAAAGCCAGTGTGTCTACTGTGTGTGTGTGTGTGTGACATTCTCTCCATAGTGATTAAGTCAAATGACCCAGCGAACTAAGAACAAAGTGAAACCACTTCAGTAGGCTGGCACATTCCTCCTCTCACCACGTAATCAGTGCCTAAGCCCACCAGCCAAAAAAAAAAAAAAATGCTCACAGAGCTCTACTTCAGAAAATGACTACATTTGGACACTCTATTTGTTGGAGATCTAGGTTTGATTCTTTCAAGGCCAGTGTGGTTTATAGGCCCATTTCTTCACTGGTTTAGACCTTGTGTGTGAAGAACCATCTTGAATTTGACCTGGTTCTTGCCTGCACTTTTTAAATGTATTTTTTTTATTTCGTTCAAATTTTTCAGATCAGCCATAGCAACATGGTGTTTCTAGGGTTGTGTGTGTTTGTGTGTGGACAGAGCACTTGTTGATGGAGGCTCTGAGAGTTTGCGGTGGGCTCTGGCCACAGGCCCGTTTGGCACGGTGGGATTTCACACACTGTGCTGCTCAGTTAGTGCGTCCGCCATCGCCAGATCCTGGCTCATTGCAAAAATGTTTGCGAAACGCAAACCTCACCAGACTCCACTTGTGCGGCTCGGTGGCCACCACGCCCAAGGTGGGAACAATCAACGTACAGATGCACGGATGTGAGCCTTTATACCTCGCCAAACATGCGCACATAATCCTTATATACCTTAATTTCCCAGATCACTGAACTTTCACCGTCTTCTGTTCACTTGCTATAGGTTCATCTCTAACTGTTCTGTTGAAATTGAAGAAAGAAAAGCAAATTTTGTTCTGTAGATTAGTCAGAGATGCCAAGCAAGTTGACGGTAGAACTTTGTAAAGACTGTTTTGTCCTGCTGTTATGAATTGCTGTCTCTTAGGTTGCTTAGAATTGGTGTTATCTTGATGGCCCTCACGTTTATGAATCACTCAGTCTCGGATTGCTCAGGATTGGTGTTATCTTGATGGCTCTCACGTTTATGAATTGCCATCTCTTTGGTTGCTAGAGATTGGAGTTATCTTGACTGGTCCTGCATTTTGGAATTGCTGTTGCTTTGGTTGCCTGGGATTGGCGTTATCTTGGCAGCTCCCCATTTATGAAAAACACCAATCCTCCCTCTCAGGATTGGTGTTTTCATTTTTCCTCCCCCAACTACAAGAATTGCTCTCGGCTAAACTAAGAAGAGCAAGAGGCTTCTGTCTATCTGTAATACCGTATTCCAGTGTCCAATAAGAAAGAAAAAAAAAAGTCAGGTTTTAATGTTATTAGCTGGTGGACGCATGCACTGAAACCAGATGTGTTGGAAGTGCGAGTTGCTTGGACCCGACAGGAAGAAACGGTGTGGTTTGGTCAGATTCTGCAAAGAATCCTGATGCAAGCAGCTGTGGGCCGCCAACAGACCAAAAAAAAAAAAAGAAAAGAGGAAACGGTGTTGCACAAAAGGATTGTGATGGATGAAGTGCAAACCCCAGGTTTTCAATTGGTTTCATCAGTCTGGTGGCGCAAGCCAAAGGGAATAAAAGGGTCGGTTATACAACTGCACTAAGTAGGTGGTGAAAGAGGGATTTTCCTTACGGTAAATAGGGAAACTCAGAGCTGTTAGATTTACATGTTTTTTCTTGGTAATCCCATTATGGCTAAATAATAGACAGTTTGCTGCATCATAGGACAAACTCGATTACGCTGAAAGAATTGGAAGAAAATAACCAATGTTGACATCCCTCCAGTTATGAACGTAGTGGTTCGTTTCTTGAATTTGCATGTTAATTTAAAGGTTATATATAATATACATATTATATATCTATCCTTGCAACTTAAATTGATATCCTAAAAATCTCATATTTGAGTGGGAGAGAATCTTAGTGACTTGTTGAAAATTAAGCAAATACAAAAAATGGGAGGGGGGGGGGGGTTCAGGGAATGTTTTTTAATCACATTTTTTGGAGACGCATGTGAAAGTCGACTAAATAAATTTTGCATAATGTTTTTTTTTTTCAACCCCCACTCTCCGACACGAAAAAAAATAAAACAATAAATCACATATATTATGTTTCCGGTCCAACCTTTTGTTGCCAGGGAGAGAAATTTTTTTTTTTTCTAAATACACCCTAATTCGATTAAACTCATTCGGACTGCAGAAGCTTCATATGGGTCTCAGCTTTGGATTGTATTGTTGCATGGAACGAGGGTTGTTAAATTCCTCCTCAGTTACTCACATTGTGTTCTCGGTCTGGGTGACGAACTTTCACGGTCAACGTGGCTAGCAGAAACATTTAAACTGCCAAGACCTATAACCCTTATTTTGATTTAAGACAGACTTGACTATGAGCTATCCTTTTAAGTCACCCCGATGTTGACCGAGCAACACCTTAGATTTTTTGTTTTGTTTTTAGGCCAGATGACTAAATTAGAGTCAAAAATTAGTGCATTTGGAAAAAATGCTCCCCATCAGGACACTCCTAGTATTTTCCTCCTCAGCTGTTACCCAGTGAACCCTGATGTGCATTACATATTTTGGACCCAGGGGACTGCGGGTTGGATTAGCTTGCCTACATTGTAGCTGCATCATCATTTCGGGCTTCGGCTGCCAAGACACTCTTTGCTATTGTCTCATAAATCTGCATGGCCAAAAACACAGCTGCATTGCTAAGCAGAAGCCTCCATTACTCTGTGTTCCATGGTTTATACAGAGAGGTCAGGGAAGAAAAGAACACTGGGATACAGCATGACGATGGAAGTAAAGATTGTGGATTGCGGTAAAGGACTCTTGGTCTGTCTTGCCATTAATCTGAAAATTACCCCCGATTTCACCAGGGGCTCTTTTTGGCAGCTGTGTATCAGGCTGAAAGCTGACATAGTGGCCTTTTTGTTTTTCTCTTTTGAACCTTCAAGGCTATTTTTTTCTTCCCTTTATCCCGATATTATTCCCAGAGCTTAGCTCTAATTAATACAGTGAGCCTAATTTACTGGGTCATTTCGTCTAATCCCTAAAAACAATAACTGTTGAGAGATGATGCTCTTTTTGCTGGTCGACTGTGGTCCAGAAGAACGTTTTTCTCTGTAGAAGGCCACAAAAAAGCGGCGGCAAAAACAGATGCATGACGAATGAGTTTCAAAGAAAAACAAAAGTGGAAGACTTTCAATGGTCTTTAATTGATTTGGCAGTGTGTGTAGTAACTCATAGCATGCACTATCGGGGTCTTTTTGTGGTCAATGCTGATTGTACTGTATTCGTCAAATCTGCTTTTATAAACGAGTTGGGTTTTCCGCCCTGAACCTGAGGCTTCATTCAGACTGCTCAGTGTTACTTGTGTTACTCGCCCATTCATGCACCTCTCCATTTGTGTCCGTCCTTCAGAGCGGCAGAGTCTACAGGATTCCTGACTGGCATATTCATTACAGCCTTCAGAGTGCAAGTGCTCTTTAGCCCTCGCCCCAGGCGAGCACTGCCGCCCGGCTGCGTCTCAGACATCCGCCGATCTGCGCAGCCGCTCTCCTGGAGCGGCGACTCGTTCGAGAACAAAATAGCTCTTGTTTGTCGGGCTGCTTTAATGCTCTGGCAGCTAGTTGCACTTGTACCTTCTACTGCAGCACAATTGCATGCACGATGGTTTCTCATGAGCCAGAGCAGGCCGCCAGTCCTCCAGCAGGACGTTTCATCAATAAACATGAACGTTTAAATAGCTGCATGCCAGGCCTGGGCTATTTTGGCCGAGGTGGAATGGTGGATGGCCAGCAGCAGTGGTCTGCTCCTTTGTTTCCTTCTGCTCATGGAAAACGGCAAAGCAGACGACTGCGCTCGCCGGAAAGCTCTGAGGCGGCCAAGCACTTTTTCTTAAGTGCCGGGTGAGCGCAGGACGCCTATCGGTACATGCCTAAGACAGCCTCTGACTATCACCAGGCCGGTTTTGAATAATGGGGGTAATTAAAAACCAAGCCGTAATTCCTGACCTTCCAGAGCTGAAAATAGAAGTACTATTTCATGCTAACGGTTTTCTAAAATTGCAATTCTCTGGTTTAATTCAAGTCGATCTGTTTGAATTGCGGTGGATTCTGGTGGTAATTCTGCTGAACGCTAGGAGGCTGTTTAGGTGCTAAATAGTCGGTTGGTCTTAAAACAAAACCACAAACATTTGGCATCCTATTACATGACATTTGAATAAACATGGTACTCTTGATTTATTTTTTCTTGATTAGACACAGCACTATGAATGAATTGTGGCTCCAACAATTCCTCAACCTCAGCTACATCTATGCAGTTCATAATTGGTCTCAACTGGAGATATGCACAGGACTGAGTGTGCAGTAATTTTATTTATTTATTTATTTTTGTTCAAATGCAAAACTTTTTTCATTCTTGGCCACCAGGTCAAGTTAATTTTTAAAGTAAAAAGCTCCTACTTGTGCAGGTTTTTTGTTGCAGAATACTATATGGATGCATTAATGTGATGCGCTATAATCTTTAAAAACAAAAAGGTCCTATGCTCCTCTCATGACCCCAAGGATGGATTTCCTTTTCTGTCTGGTATCTCTCAATTTCTTCCTCACCCCCACCACCACCAGTTTGCTCATCAGGCATCTGGATCGGTATCTGGATCTGTGAAGCTGCTGTCGAAGGTGAAATGAAATTGAATTGTTCTGGGTGTGTGTGAAATCTGGTGTCTGGCCCCTGCAACTCTTCCGCTATGGGTTTGTCCAAATAGCGCTCGTGTTTGCACAGCACTGCGCCGAGGACTTGGCTGGCCGGACCTCGCACCGCCTGTCACAAACCACTTGCAGGTCCAAAAAAGCACTTAAAGGTCTATCTGAGGAACCGCTTATCAGCAGCAGTGTTTTTCTATTTATTTATTTATTTCCTCTAGGTTTAAAATGAAACGTGTCCTTTTATGTTGCGTACAGTCCATGTTCTTTAAAAACGGCCGCGGAGTGAATGACGTCTCGGCCCGAGTCTTCGTAATGTTCAAGGTTCAGTAAGTATGTGACGGTTATTGGAAAGATTTGTGTACAGTCATGGTGAAAAGCTCAGGTGCATATTAGTTTCAGTCCTATTTGTTTCAGCTCATCGATTCCAGACAAAGATCAGGCAATCTGGTGCCCCTGGAGACGTGCACTTTAATGAATTTCATGGGCAAGCGTATGTCAGTTTGTGCTTCTTTTCCACCGTAAATGTTGATCCGGGTTTGATTTCGTTTTTCAAAAGGATTTTAATTATCCCGGCACATGTGCTTCCCAAGGCACGAAAACTCCTCATATGGTAAAACGTGGCCAGCGGGGACTGCCTTTGTCATCTTCAGCGATGTGTAACGTCCCCCTCCCGCTCCCAAACACCCAGCCTGCCAGCCACCCACCCGCAGTAGAAAGGTTAATGTAGCGGAACCTCCGCCTCGGTGTCCTCCCTCTTCTCGCTCTCCCGGGGCCCTCATTCCCCACCAGCCATCCTGCAGGGGTCATCACACCCAGATCGTGATTGACACCTCGGCGCTAAACCCTGATTGGCTTCATGCCGTCGTCACCAGCCAGTGGGAAAGCTCCTGTGAGTGCATCTCAGTGGGACAGATAGGGAGAGAAAGAAAGGGAAGAAAGAAAGAAAGAAAGAAAGAGAGACACTGTGCTAGAATACTGGTTTGTCAGCACTCGCAGGAAGCGAATGCACTGCCCTCAGGTCTCTCCGGTTTTCCGATTGTGTGTACGGAGTTGAGGAGAAAGGACAAATTATGAGAGCAGGATAAACACTTTGCAGGTAGGATTTAAAAGATTATATACAAGTTTTGACTTGTGTATTTGTGAACAGTTAATCGCTCAGTTTTGACGAAAGAAGACGTTGCAGCTAATACCTATGGATGCACGGACGCACCCATTTATCAGGACACTCTGCTGGAAACTTTAAGTGGTGAATTTGACGAGACAGATGTTTCTGTAAGGTCTTTGGATTTTAAGATCTTTTGGTTTGTGGATCCTGCCTATACAAAGATGACATTAAGTTTAAGAGCCTCTGTAAATGATTTATCAGGTGTGAGCGTGTTTAAATATTTAGCCACATATCTGGAACAGTTATTAAGACTTTTTCTTTTTTTTTCTTCTCATCTCTGTCTTAAAGACCTATTCCGTTTCTCTCAGCCAAAGTAACATTTCCTTTTGCCACAAGTTTCCACAAGTTTTTTTTTTCTTTTTTTTTTTCTTTTATACATATTAAACAGGCATATGTTGTGACACGCTGTTTCTTCCTCGCTTTCAGGTTTGCTTGGAAAAAGCTCCAGAGTGCCACAGCAGCGTCGTCATCTCTCTCTTCCATCATGAAGCCTGCGTGCCTGGCATGGCTAATGCTCATTGCCTTGGCCGCTCCGCTGACCTGCTCAGCCGCCGCCACATGGAGTCAAAGTCTTAGGGGACGGGCGCAACGCGACCGCCGCAATATCCGTCCCAACATCATCCTCATCATGACAGATGACCAGGACGTAGAGCTGGGTAAGATTAATGGTTAAAGCTTTCTTGGTTAATGAACTGACTTGTAACTGGACAAAACTCACGAACGCACCTCAGTGTAAATTTAAATAAATTCATGTAAATTGATGTACATTTTATAATCAGTTAAATAGAAAATAATAATACGGGTAGTAGTTTCTTACGAGGTGCGTTCAAATCAAACCGGGACTTGAGATGCCGTTTCTGGTGAATGAAGGCGTAAAAGTGATCAGACGTTTACAGAAGACCTCAAGCGCAGTGCAGTACAGTGATGAGATTCATAGCCGCAGTGTGGAAACTATACACACAATCATTCAGCTGGGTGTCATTGCAGCATCCCCCATACGCTGCGTGCAATTTTTTTGGACATTTAAAGGGAGTTCCTGGGAGGCCAGCGTTTCAGACATGAAACAGGCAGTCAGATCATGGCTCTACTGAGAGAACTTTCTACCGGGATGCTTGTTAGCATCCAGGCGCTAGTGAAACATTGGCTAAGCATTGGTGCAAGGAAAAGTCCCGGTTTGACTTGAACATGTGTTTGACTGTGTGATGGGGGTGGGGATGCAAAATGGTAAAAAAAAAAAAAAACGTATTAAATGCATGTTAAGGATAAAGGTAGAATAAAAAAATAAAAAGTACAATCTCTTAAATATAGCAAAAACTGAGGAAATTTCATTATGTACCTTTTGAGGTTGGTTATTTTTTATTATTTTTTTCTCCTGTTTTTTTTTCTTGTTAAAACCCCAAGTGGAGCTGTACTTATCTACCTGTTACACCGTTTGTGCTTCTTGTCGCTATGGAAACGCTTACAGTATACTGCTCGCTTGCTACGAAAGTCGGTTTGTATGCATGTAAACAGAGATTTTAAACACGGTGTCGAGTTTAAGGGAAAAAATACACAGTTTCTTTTTAAAATTAGCAAAACCATAGAGAGATTGCGTTCCCAAGCCATGAAACTCTGGTTATGACTCAAAGTCTAAGGATTAATTTAATATACAGTTCTAGTGCTCTCTACTAAACACGCTTGTTTTCATGCAAGTTCTTCATTACTGACCCGAGCCAGCCAGGAAAAAGTGATTCCGTAGTGTTCGAGTGTTTCTAACCCGCGTGACTCAGCAGTCGAGCCTTCCTCTGGTTTGTGCCAGCACGGTCGACTGCAGTATGTCAGACACAATCTGGGACTCTAGCTGTCGTCATGCTGTCCATATAACACTCGGCAAGCCTCGCTCTCAGGGTATCGCGTTAAAGGCCAGCTGGGCTTCTATGGGAACATCGAGGATCCTAATCACAAAACCACTTCAGGGTTTCAAGGCATGTTCTAAGCTGCATCAGGATCACTAATCTTTTTTTTTCTTTTTCTTTTTCTTTTTTATAAACGCCTTGTTTCTTCCAGGCTCGTTGCAGGTGATGAATAAAACTCGCAAGATCATGGAAGAAGGTGGCACAACGTTCACGAACGCCTTTGTGACGACGCCCATGTGCTGCCCGTCTCGCTCGTCCATGCTGACGGGGAAGTATGTTCACAACCACAACACGTACACCAACAACGAGAACTGCTCCTCTCCCTCATGGCAGGCCCAGCACGAGCCTCGCTCCTTCGCCGTCTACCTCAACAACACGGGGTACAGGACAGGTACGCACACACCGCCATCTGGCATTTACTATAAATTCTGAATGTGCCAAAAAATATAAAGTTTTTTCTTTCCTTATTGTGTTGTACAATACAATATATATAATACTTTTTTTTTAAAGGAAATCTGTTGACCTAGTTATTTTATAACA
The DNA here is from genome assembly GCA_013621035.1 of Clarias magur. NCBI lineage: Eukaryota > Metazoa > Chordata > Actinopteri > Siluriformes > Clariidae > Clarias > Clarias magur. The sequence goes on from QNUK01000071.1 coordinate 1,193,497, forward strand.
GTTATTTTGTAACTATAACTTGGTTTCAGCTATGTTTTAGATGTTTAGGTGTATATTATGATGTTCTCGTTTCTGTTGTAAAGGCTCATTCACTGCGACCTGTAAATAAGATGCTCTTATATACATTATATCTAAGTCTGCAGTTTTAAAAACCTGCTTTGTGCATGTTCTTTATCTGACGTGCATGGAAGGAGTTTCCAGTATTAGTGCTTCGTAAAATTTTGTAGCAAGACTTCTGACAAAATAAACATTTTTATCTTTCTGGCTGGTACACTCATTCCTGGATGTTCCATGACATTAAATGTAACTACAAATGAATAAATCCTATGGCATGTTATTGATCAATTAATCAAAGTCCAGAAACTAATTATTGGCCAATCAATATCAAGGTATGTCCATTTATATCACACCACTCCAGACCTGTAATTGGTTATATTCCTGTAACTGCATGCCCCGAAGTGCATAATTTCTAAACATAAATAAATAAAAATTAAATTGCCAAAATATCAGGAATTTTTATACTGGATTTATATTGCATTAGCAAATGTGTATGGTCACTTATATGCTTATTGTATAACCTCTTCAAAATGTATTCCCCATATGTTGATGTAATAAGCTCCACTCTATAAAATCTAAGAGCATCAGGAACATATTACAAAGTCATGCAGTGTTGAATATTATTATTATTATAATATTTGGTCAGTGTTGCAAGGAGTCAGTGATTATTCTGGAATTTGGTATGTTTTTGCACGATTAGAAATTTTTGGAAATTTCTAAATGTTCTTCATACTTTGAAGGTATTTCAGATTTGTATCGGGAAAAAATCAAAGTGCTTGAGTGTGCATGACCTGTTGACGAGTTAAAAAAAAAAAAACTGTTCTATCATCCTTCTCCAAGTAACAAACCTTTCAAATCAAACATAACAGTAGTAACATCAAATGCAACTCCGCAATTCACTTTCTACACAGTCTGGCTGCTTACCCGGCTCACGAGAGATGTTTTAATTGGGCCTTTAAAAAAAAAACAGCTGAAGATTGAATGATGATGTAGGCAGACTTTTAAAAGCAGACTACTCTTGGATATCATTAAAATGCAAGCACTGAGGAACTGAGCTTTCAGTAACCACCATTTCATTTCAACCTATAAGAAGATAAAACTTGAAAGAAACTTGTAATCTGGTAAATAACAAAAAATACACCGTAATGATAGTTTTGAACGCCTTGGTTTCTCGCAGCTTTCTTCGGGAAGTATCTCAACGAGTACAACGGGAGCTACATTCCTCCTGGGTGGCGAGAGTGGGTGGGACTCATCAAAAACTCCCGCTTCTATAATTACACAGTCTGTCGGAACGGCTACAAGGAGAAGCACGGAGCCGAGTACGCCAAGGTATGTGTTTCGGTTCACGGCTTCGCCGCAGTCACGTTGCTGGGATTCCTAATCCCATCACCTCTGTTGTTTTTATTCCGAGCCCAATTGTAAGGTCTGCTCTCGACTAATTGCAGGGTTTGTTTGGTCGTAATCCCGAGTTGATCTAAACCGCTTGGAATCTGATTAAATTAAAGGGAGCTGTAGCGCCACCGTCTCGTCAAGTGTTCCTCACCAGGTCTAGGAGTGGAACTGGCCTTGGGGTACAACTTTATTGTTGTTTTTTTTTTTAAAGATACGGCTTCCATTTAGATTAAAGAAAAGTAAATGTAAATTAAGGCTCCGACTTAAAGAATGTACCTCGAAGGAGCTGTCGGGAACGGATCTTCTCAAACCCATTATTTACCAAGTTCCTCCAAAGTAGTATACTTTTCCCCTTGTGGAATTCGAGCTGAGGTTTCTTGGTTTCGACTTTATGAGCATGCCTGATGTGTAAATAAATGTTTGGCCTGGTGCTCAGATGGCAACGACTTGCTTGTTTAGTTAGACCAAGGTGTTAAGTTACCCTCATGCTGCGAGGTGGCTGAGGCCAGAGGTTCCTGCACTGAGCTCTGGAGAACACTCTGTGGTTTGGTGGTTCAGGGGAACATTTTAATCTGTTCCAGCCTAGATGTCCAGTCTTCCAACAGCTGCAAGATTGCCCCTCTCGCCTTCGAAGCATATGGCTGAACAGATTAAAATGTTGCTTTTAGAGATATTTAGGACTTCGCATAAATTGGATAAGCCTCAGTTTGTCAAAGCAAATATTAGATAACCTTTTCGTTGCAGATAAAGGCTAATTGCAGTATTAATACACATCAATTTGCAAGACAAATTCAAAATCGGTCACTTGTTGGACTGCTTTCTGAGATTGATGAGTTAGTCCTGATGTTCACACGCTCTCGAGACGAACCAAATGATATTTATGTCTGGTTCACATCCGCACTGAAATGCATTACTCAAGTCTAATTCATCCGAGGAATCCAAAAGCGAGCGAGAGAGCACCAAGATGTCGTCAAACATAACTCTTGTGCGTGTAAATCCTAGCCCGCAGGGATGCTGCAGTTGATCTGACAGCGATACAATGTTTTTGTTTTCTTTGTCGAGGTCAGGCAAGGCATTTAACAGGTTTTTTTTTTTTGGTAACTCCCATACCAGCCGCTGTTTGCGGTAGCAAGAGCAGGCAAATGCAGCTGTAGCATAAATAGTTCAAGGGTTAAATCTCAACACCAGCACACAAGGTCCCGTTAACCTTCAGAGACCTCATAGACATTCCAGTGTCAACCTCAGAGCCGGGACAGAAAGACTTCAGTGTTGTTAACGCTGCGTTAGCGGGGAGCCCTGACCCCTCCAAAGCACCACCGACTGTTCATGTTAACACCAGTGTCATGTTCACTTATGTGCTGCAGCGTCACACGTTGCCTCCCAACTTTTCAAACACACTTGGCACTTTTAACATAAATTCTTGATAAGCGATCGTAATATTTACAATTTAATAAAATCTTCTTTATCATCACCTTGCTGTAACACATTCCACGTTTTCTTTCACTCTTCCCAGGACTACTTCACAGACTTGATCACCAACGATAGCATCAACTACTTCCGCATGTCGAAGCGCATGTACCCACACCGGCCGGTTATGATGGTGATCAGTCACGCGGCGCCTCACGGTCCAGAAGATTCGGCTCCCCAGTACGCCGAGTTCTTCCCCAACGCATCCCAGCACATGTGAGTCCAAAGCAATCTAGGACGACCTGTTACCAAACACCACTGAACCCTGTGTCCTGTCTTCTCCATGCATGTCCAGTCTCCAGAAATAAGCAGTCTTCCTGGCACTGGTTATGTTGAGTCTGGGTATTTTTAATGTTTCGTACATTTTTATGGTAGCAGATTATGTGCAAGGCAAAGCCTGTGTTTTCTAGGGTTAGTTTCTCAGTCACCTGAATGATTTCCTTTTCGCCCATGCAAAAATGTTACAGAAGTTTTTGTTTTCCTCAGCGGGTCATCTATCTCAGACATGTTATTAAAAGATGACTTTTCATCTCGGGGACGAGTGAAATGCTACTCCTAGCAAATGACTTACCGATATGAACCTGAAATGATTTATAACCCACGTCTACTTTTGGCACACGCAAGCAGGACGAGCAGAGGAGGAGATATTTTATGGAGCGCTGCTCTAGCACTACGCCTGCGAACGGCTTGCGGGTCTGTCACTAGAACTGATGTCGTTTTCTGGCTGAGATCCTGTTCTGACAAAGGGAGCCATAACAGTTGGCCCGCCGTGTCACAGGCCGTAGCACTCTGACTCTCCTACAACCAGAGCAAGGACAAGATCACATTTCCATTTATCATTCTCTGTTCCCCTCCCTCACTGTTTTTACTCTATTATTTCACCATCAACTATGGCAGGACTTCCTGACCCTCGACATATCAATCAGTCCATCCATTCGCCATGTGCCTTCTGGGGGTGCGTGGAATGCATTGTTTCTTTTCCAAGCACCCATTTGTGGGGTCATTTTAATATATTTTTAGCATGAGCTCATGATAAGAATGGATGAGCGAGGCCTGCGAGTTTGCTATGACTGGCATATTTTTGTGTTGCTGAGAATCGTGCCAACAGAACAAGGAGGCAGATGGCAGGCAGAATGTAACACTTAGGAATAAATGTGCTGCCATTTGACTGCTCGAATACATTACAGTCAAGTAGACTTGACAAGCGTCTGCCGCTTTTGGTGTAGAACATAAATTAACAATTCATTCATCAAGAGGAAGAAATGTGCCAAGCAAAGCTCCTGATCTCGTGGTGCCAGCTACAGCTGAGAAGCTTTGCAAGGGTGTACATATTTCATTGGCTCGGGAACCAGAACATTACCTAATCTGATATGCCTTGCAACTTGGGTCCAGCTGGAAATTTGATTGTTTGCACAGTAAAAGCAAAAGGGACTGTTGAGCTCGTTAGCAAAATAATTTAAAAATAACCCCTAGCAATTCACATACTTGCCGGATTCTTGGCATTTTCCTAATGGCACTTAGTGCCAGACCTTTCAATGTGTCGGTTTGCTATTTGAACACAATGAAGGATATCACTTGACAGGCCTTTTAATGTTAATATACCATAAAAAGGGGTTCACCAAGGTTTTATGGATTGCTTGACAGGTTCTTTATTTCTTAAGCTTTCTCTTAAAGGCTGCTGTAGAACCTATAAGGGCTCCCCCAGATGGATAAAGAGGTATGGAATGTTCAAGTAAATTATTTAAGGTATGACCTTTGCCAGATTAGACTTTGCTGATTTTCCAGACATTTGGTCTGGGAGCATTAAGGCGACTACCTATAGTATGGAGCAACCTGCTGGATGGGAGGACAGATTGACCAGGGAAAGTGCACTACTTGGTTGAATACAGCATGAAGCAGGTTCCCCCCTCCCCTTCTTCCTAAAGGCAAATCCACTCATTACTTTGGTGGACATTCTGAGTCATCCAGGTCTTGATTATCCCAAAAGTGCTGTTTAATGTCAGTTAGACTTGCTTGAAGCTTCTATAGACGTTCTGATCATACCTTGACTCTGGTGACCCTAATGACGCACATGAAGGCCTGATGGAACTCACAGGAGTTCACGGGGTGTCACCATAAGATTGTCAACGGTTACATGACATCTGAAACTTTAATTGTTGAACGTCTTCAGGAACATCAAGCATTTCAAGCAATAACTGAACCACACATGGGCTGCTGGACTTAAATTCCTTCAGTGTGGAGAGGCAAACCTGACCACACAAACAAGCCTGTGACTTGTTGACTCCTTTTAGATTAATTTTTATTTTCCCCACTTGTTTGCCCACTTTTATTTGCACTTGTAAGTGCAAACGACTTGGAGTTTGCATCTTACAGCTCATCACAATCCTTACTTTCAGTGCCGGAGACTGCAGGACTATTAATTTTCTTAAGTGTGTGCCAACTCTCGAACAATTTCTCCTTTCCAAGACAGCCAAGTCAGTCAACTCAGTGGGAGAACAGATCGAGCCCAGGTTCCGCGAAAAAAAAATAATGCCTCCCAGCATGGAGAATGAATTGATTCCTTTATTGAGCAAACGGCAGGAATGGTGATCCATAAATAATGTCTACAAACATTTTTACTCACCACACACTTGTGAAAAGGTGCATGTAAAACACACATTACACTTCTTTCAACAGCACACCCAGTTACAACTACGCTCCTAACATGGACAAGCACTGGATCATGCAGTACACAGGCCCCATGAAGCCCATCCACATGGAGTTCACGAACTTCCTTCAGAGGAAACGACTGCAGACTCTGATGTCTGTGGATGACTCTGTGGAAAAGGTTAGTCTTTTGACATTTTTATGCAAGTTACCGTAAAATGGCTTTGGCACTGAAAGAGAACTGTGTGTACCTTAAGATATACAACGCACTAGTGGACACAGGAGAGTTGGACAACACCTACATCATCTATACAGCGGACCATGGTTACCACATCGGTCAGTTCGGTCTGATCAAGGGGAAGTCGATGCCATACGACTTTGATATAAGAGTCCCGTTCTTTGTGCGGGGGCCAAATGTGGAATCCGGAGCCAGGTAAGCTGAAATTGAATACACGTTTTTTAACGACTAGATGAGGTCTGAAGAGTGTTCTGGTACATAATTCTTTAAGTTGGATACATTATTTAGGATGATTTTGGTTGTTCCTACAGGAACAATCATCTTGTTTTAAACATTGATCTGGCTCCCACGATCCTGGACATCGCCGGCCTGGATACTCCATCGGATATGGATGGAAAGTCCGTTCTGAAGCTTCTAGAGCAGGAGAAGTCTAACAATAGGTAAAGTACCGTGTTCCGTCAAAAATTATCCGCACTCTGGCTGTAGAATCTTTGTAACTTTTAGAAAAGACAAATGCATCATTTTCCCAACATAAAGCATTTTCCTTGCTTTTCGGTAAACTTTGTCTATACCAACAAGCTTTCATATTCCCATATTGAATGGGAAATGTTTTCGGCTGAGCTGTGAGCCACGGATCAACCACCGTCTTCACTTTTTCATCAAAAGCAAAACTTTGTATCCTCATAGCGCTGCTGTCAGGTGACCAAGCAGATTCAAGCCTGAGGAAGCGAGATCAGGACTATAGGGAGGTTGTGAGCAAAAATGTGTAAACGTGCATGGACCTATAAGATCACAACACCCTTGGAAAGCAGTCCGCAGCTTTTAAACACAAGTTCAGACTTCAGCTCTTCAATAAGCATCTCACTCTAAAGAGCGCTGTTGATTGTTGAACCTTTTTATTTATTTATTTTTTTTATAACGTTTCAATATTGGCCCTTGAGAATCCCAGAAAGCAGTTGGTTGACTTTTGAACTTTTTCCCAGTCATCGATTGAGGATGTTTCCCTTCCAAACTCGGCAGTTTACTCTCAGGCTCATAGTGATGATTCCGTGTCTCGTCACCAGTAATGATTCTCTTTAAGAAACTTTCACCGTCCTTTGAGTCTATCCTCAAACCATAAAAAAACGTATCCCCGCACGCTGCTCACCTTTGTGCAACTCCAAAGTAGGGCGTCAATTTTTGCTCGCACCGCAGTTACAAATGAACAGAAGACGCTGATGAGACATTGGAACAAGACATTATGGCCAACACAGGTTTTAATATAACTGGAGTGCGGATAGTTTTTGACTCGCCCTCAGAGAATCTGTGAACATTGCGTTCGTTTGTAAAGTATTTGCTGTACCCGTGTCTTAATCTTGTGTGGTTTATATTGTTAAGTAGATTTTAAGGATAAATGTTCCTTGCAAATTCCTTTGGGAAGCTGTGATGCGTGTTGTTCTACACAATTTTTCCATATGCATTCAATAAAGCTGTTTGGATTTTCGTGTTTTTTTTTTTTTTTTTTCAGATTCAAACCGAACCGCAAACCTAAAGTCTGGAGGGATACATTCCTTGTGGAGAGAGGGTAAGCTTGTTATTCATTTCTGTTTTTTATTATTTATGCATTCTCATGAATATTATGTCAAAAGCGCTGTAGCAAACCCAGTGACTGGAGATTGGGAATAGGGTTAGTAAATGTTTGGGAATTGCACTTGTAAAGTGGGCTGGTTTAAATCTTCTCTGAACACTTGTCAGATGTGTTACAGTACCTCTGCAACACAAACACACGCTCCCCTAGGCAGTATCTGTATCCCATTACTTGCAGAATGAAAAGTTTTCATTCGATACCTTCGTTGCTAGAGATATTTCAGTGTTCCGGTGAGCGGAGCGAGGTCTTATCGGATGCACCCTGAAGTTTCTCCTTACCCCAGGGCGACTCTCTCAGCTGCAGCTCCGCCCTGACGTTTCTGCTAGGAGTGTATAAGAATGTGCATGTTACGGCTTATGGTATTGCATGGCAAGCTGATCCAGCTCTGTGAATTGTGTGTGAAATGCGAAACTCCTAAGCTCAGCGCAATCCCATCAATCTCGCAGCGTAGCTGTTCTCCTCACCGTGCATGCATAACGAGGACGCGGTGAGAAGCTCGCAGTCCCCTGCAGTTCATCTTTGTCCACTTGTGACTCTTGTGAAGGTTTTCGGCAGCAGAGCGATAATAGTCATTGAGTCAGTGGCTGATCGGAGCCGGCCGGCAGTCATGAGACCAAACGAGTGCTGCGCATGAAATCGGACCCGTAGCGCCTTCGCAAGCTCCCTGTGACATGTCCCTAGGTTAATGAATGGTGAGATTAGTATTTTAATCACTTCATTAATCTGACGAGATAAAACGATCCACTTGAGCTCAGTTTTTTTTTTTACAGCCGCGGCCTCCAGCCAGACGGTCTCTTTTATTGTTTGGTTTTATTTTTGTTTTAGTTCGCGTAGCTATGTAAAATGACCTGGAGCACGGTCAGGCCAAGAGTGAACACAGCACCTCGGTGCTGAGAGACAGATTTATTTAGTGTCAAGAGACCACAGCGGTTTTTTCTGTGGGTTCAGCCTGAGAAGAGAAACTAGAGGACGAGAGTAACGCAGAGAGGTGAGAGCGCTCGATTTGGCACACTTGACCGAGCCTGACCCGGGCACGATGACCAGGCTTTTCTGCCGCCCAAAACCTCAGAGTGGCAGTCGTACTCACGAATGTCTTCCTGTCATTCCAGCAAAATCCTGCGCAAGAAAGAGGAGACGACGAGCAGCGTGAGCACGGCGCATACCAACAGTCTGCCGAAGTACAAGAAGGTCAAGGAGACGTGCCAGCAAGCCGAGTTTCAGACGCCATGCGAGCAGCCTGGACAGGTATGCGATTTTTTTTTCGGGTTTTGCGCTAATCACACAGCCAACTTTTTATCACGTGCGCTGGTTCAAAACGACGCTTCATCTAGACGCCAATAAAGTGTGTTCATAACACACCCCTCCCGCGTTGCTGGATAGTAATTCAATCTGCCGTTTACAGCTATTGATGTGTAATTAGAAATCGTTGCGCTTAGCAAGAGAAACTAATTCCCGCGTAGTTGCTCTTTCATCAGCGGCCTGTTAAGCAGCATGCGCCACGTCTGCTCCGCTAACCCCCAGCAGCACGGTGGCAAATTGCAGCAGAACAATACAAATCGTAACAATTTCAGGTAGCATTAAAAACACAGTCTGGATTTCCAGGGCAGTGTTGATGCGAACCAGACATGCTTTTATAGCTCGGTTAAGTGTTGCTTCTAACACCCAGTCTGGGAATTTGATTAAAAACCAAAAAGGTTTCTGGTTTTTGGTGCGAGTTTGCAAACTGTGCATGCATGCGCATGCACGCACACACACACACACACACACACACACACACACACACACACACACACACACACACACACACACAGGTGTAAGTACTTCAGAGTAGAAACATAAATATTCTGTATTTATTTTTTAGAGAATATCTACTCCCTATAATTATTGGCACCCATGGTAAAGATGGGGTGGTTTTTTTTATTTTTTTTAATTGGTTAACTACTGTAATATAATACTTTTTTTTTTTTTCCTTCATGGCTATGGTTTATGTTAAGCACACAGGCAAAACATCCAGCATTGAGATTGAGTCTGAGCTTGTGGACAGCTATAGTCCCTGTCTAGGAGTTTGCTAGGAATGTGACCCGAGCCGAGGCTAAAAGCTTGCGGGACGAAAAAAAAAAGCAGAAGAAGTAATGCAAGACTTCACCTGATGACTGCTGTCCTCCTCCACTTCCTGTGGTGAAGTCAATGAGGGCTGTGTGTGTGTATGCGTGCATGCTTAAGTGCGATTTTTGAAAGAGGGGGCATGTTTGTATAAGCTTCTCCTAGTGTGGTTGTGTAGCGCGTGAGAATTTCTTTCAGTTCGTGTAACTTGGACATTTGGGTAGATTGCGCAAATTTGCACTTCTCTGTCGATCTGGAGACTCCATGAGCACTATAGTGTGTGTGTGTGTGTGTGTGTGTGTGAGATCCAGCAAAGTTGGCAGTGCATGACTGTTTGTCTAAGTTCTCTTGGAACCAGATTGTGTGTGAGTGAGTGCATAAATAAAGCTTGCATAGTCTGTGTATGTGGGGCGAAGAGGTTCACTTCGCAGGTTAACCTGCCACACAAACAAAAATCCCGGAGCCACACTTTGTCTGTCCGTCTGATCTAGCTTGAGCGTTACCCGCCGGCACAGAAGCAAGAAATCCGAGCACGGCTGTGTCTTTTGTTCAGACACGGTTTCCCACAGCTGGGAGCAAATGTCTGAGCTGTGAGAGAGACCAGGAGAGAGTGGGTTTTCACCAACTGACACCACCAAATTGGAGATTAGGACCACATTAGCCTCTGGTCTTTTCTTTATGGGAAAGATTTGAAGTGTGGGGCCTCTCGCTGCTGCATGTTAGCCAGAAAAAGAAAAAAAAGAGAGAGAGAGAGAGACCTGCTCATGACATGTAACTTTGTGCTCGTTAAAAAGACCCCCTGTGTTCCTAATAAACATGCTTGGTTGATGCTAGAGATGGCTTTTGTAGAAGATATAAGGTATAGATAAAAATACAGTCATTTAAACCATTATCGCTTGCGTGGTTACAGCAGCTTGTACCGTGGATGCTCCAAGTAGTCAAAGTCTAACTGAAAAATACAGTAAATTGTTTGTACAATTGCGTGCAAGTTTTAGTAACGCATTCGTCGAGCCATATTTAGGAGCCGTCTCCAGTGCAAGTTATTTTGTATTGTTGTCTTAACTACAAAACAATATATATATATATATATATATATATATATAGTATATGATCTCCTAAATGACTTTAGAAGCGCACTGCTGTCTGATCAGTTCAGGGTTCGACGCTGACTCTGTGGCATCTGGGAGTCATTACAATAGATATTTAGCACCCGAACTTATACTCCCCCACCCGGCGTTATGACCCTGTTTTTACTGACATCCGTGCTGTTGCTTTGAACAGAAATGGCACTGCGTGGTGGACGTTACGGGGAAGTGGCGTCTGCAGAAGTGTAAGGGAAGCCTTAAGGCGGCGTCCAGGAAGAGGACACGCAGCCTGAGAATGCGCTCCTACAGCGGCCGGGGGAAAGAGTGCCACTGCGACGACAGGGCATATAAATCGACAAAGAGCGAACGCCAGGCGCACAGGCATCTTTCACAGAGCAGCAGGCCACGTGAGTAAATTTAGGCCAAATTAATACACATCATAACTAAAAAGGAATATTACATGATGAGCTTGCTTTTATTATACACGGTGTAGTGCTTACTACAGCACGTACTGCTGAACTGGTGCAGAAATGTAACGTCTTGGTGCCATCTACTGGGTACAACACGCATGACCAATTAATTAGATTTTCTTGATTATTATTATTTTTTTTTAACAAAAGAAACACAGCAGGTTTCAGAGAAGCAGGTCTCGTATGAGGTCAAAGTCTAATTGGCGTCTTTTAAGCCTCAAACAATTTTAAAAAATAATAATAACGAAAAAGACAAAATGCCTTAAAATGACTATCATTACTAATGTACAGGCCGCTTGATGAAATTCATCTAACGAAATGAATACGTGTGATTTGTGCTCCAGGTTACAGGCCACGTTTTGTCCACACGCGGCACGCACGCTCACTATCGGTGGAGTTCGAGGGTGAGATTTACGCTGTGGATCTGCAGGAGGATGACAGGCTGGCTACGGAGCCCCGGCCAATCAGCAAGCCCCATTACGAGCCCGAGACCTCCATCGACCCTGACTTCAATCTGGAGTCGGACGACGCTTCAGAAGAGATGCTCGCAGATGATACGAACGCTGTCGGCTACCCCAATTCACTCAAAGTCACACACAAGTAAGAAGGAAACCTGATAAACTATACGCGTGTTTTATTGCTCCATAAAGCATTTTTATGGATGATGTACTAATATTACAAACAAACGAGGAATCTTTTACCTTTAAGCAGTGGCTCAGGTGGTAGAGACTCTGGGTTGCTGTTCAGAGGGTTTAGCTTTTGGGCGTTTGGGCTTTTTGGCAAGGCTAATCTATGCCATTTACAATACATGTCTGTGTCTCATGAGCTCATGTCAGTTTATCCAAAATTACAGTAAAATCTGGAGTTTCTGTGGCATTCATTCACTTGAAGAAAAAAATTACTACAGGTTTAAAATGTTAATTTACAAGAACTATTATAAAGAAATGAAATTACTAAATTACAATTAGACAATTGATTGAACAAATACAAGATGTGTCCTGTAATACATCAGATTTCCTGGTTATCGTCTTAAGGTTGGGAAATGTGTTGAGGTATGGGGGACGTTCAAGTCAACCCGGGACTTTTGATTGTGCAGAGTAACAGATATGTCAGATATTACAGTTATGACAGTAAACAATCCCTTTATTTCCCTATATAATCCCCTATATCTATTAAAAGCATGCTTCACGTCTGATGCACTGGCTTCCGACGAACTCCCAAACATGTGCAAATGGCTTTGAGCGGGGTCAGGACTATACAGGAGACGTGGCAAGAACTTCCAGCCCAGCGGTGTTGGTGAATGATCATGTGCACAGACAGATGTGTCTCCTTCGCGAGTTCCTGTTGTTTATTTATTTATTTTTTTAATGATCTGGCGTTCCGCTCACTGAATGTTCAGGCCACCTCTTTAACAGACATGCGGCCTGATTTAAAATGGTTACACCATTTAAATGTTTTACTGCGGCTAAGAGTCTCATCACCGTACTGCGCTTGAAGTGGTAAATGTCAGTTTTACGTCTTCATGCACAAGAGATTTAATCACAAGTCCCGGTTTGTCCTGAACACCCCTCGGAATTCTACTGTACAGTGGCGCACTCTTGTAAAAAGACTGTTTTTAAGAATTTGCGGTTCTTGGTGTTTGATTAGAATGTTATCGTGAGCTAAAGTCTGGCTAAAGTTTCACTCTATTATAACTGCCGTCCAGAAAAGATCTGTCGCTAGTGGGTGGGAATCTGATGTGTCTAAATTAAGAAGAAAATTTGCTAAATGTTTTAAAGAAGAAGAAAAAAGAAAGCAAAAAAAAAAAAAAAGATACAGAAGGCCCGAGGGCTGTGATTACAATAACATCTTTTGATGGTAATCTGTACAACACAAGGCATCATATTTTTGTCTTCTCTGTTATTTGATGTGCAAGCAGACAATAGGCTCTTGCTATATGTTTTATTATGATCACTAATTGCTGGAGTGCTGTCTGACAGGTGCTTCATCCTGCTGAACGACAGCGTACGCTGTGAACGGGAGATCTACCAGTCTTCCAAAGCCTGGAAAGATCACAAGAGTTTTGTCGATCAGGAGGTAAGCAGTTACAGATGTACAAAAATTAATGTATTTTGAATTAATTGAATTTTATGAATTGAATTTTGCACCATCAGATTAGTGACGCAACCATCTGATTTGACGGATTTCAGGAATATGGAGACCCAAAGTGTAAACAAATGACCAAATCTGTCTTCTATGTAAAACGCTTGTTTTAACTGTTCTTTTTTTCTTTTTCTTTTTTTTTGTAATCTTTTAGATCGAGCTTCTCCAAGATAAGATGAAAAAGTTACGAGAAGTCCGCGGGCACCTGAAGAGCAGAAAGCCAGATGAGTGCGACTGCGGAAAGAAAAGGTTTGTCCCAATCCTCTAGTCAGTTACGTGTCCGAGCCAACGTCAATAATCCGTCACTCTTCATGTACGAGTCCCGCCGAGCGCTAACTGGAATCCAGAGCGAGCGCTTGAGCCGGGTGCTGATGGAGCGTTAGGAATACCATGACACGGCTCCTTTGAGAATTTGCCTTCCGCTCCACTCCGCTGTGGGTTGTTTCCTCCGAGTGGTTAAGTCACTATTTGCAGCGACAGCCGATTCATTGCCGCTCGCTGAGTGATCGGTCGTCACGCCGCCTCCAATCCTCTTGAGTGCACTTTCCGTCTCTGGCTGATGGTAAAGGATCATTTTTCAAGCTCCAGTTCCAAGAGCAGCAGTGCACTTCTTAAAAGCTCATATGGGTGTAATGGCTTTCAAGTGTAATAATAGTTGTGAGAGAGACGGCTCTGCTCTGACTCAGAGCTTGATTTGATGTTCCGCGCAGAGACCTGCTTCACTCTGGTTAATCACACGTGTGTGTGTGTGTGTGTGTGTGTGTGTGTGTGTGTCTTGACTCATTACCTGTATTGGGATGGGGATTTATATGTATTTAGGATTTTGTTCATTTGAACTGGTTTTCCAATTGGTTCCCCTAAGCATGTCCAGTAATAATGAACTGCACATCCACAGACCAACCAGTTGAAGCCCTCCGTTGATCAATAGAAGGCTCATTATAAGCATAAATAAATTTCATTTTAAATAAATTGTTGTGGAGGATAAACAATAGATCAGCTTCTCAACTCTGGTTCTTGGTGTTAAAAATTTTTTTTTAATCCTATAAATCCCCTAAACAATGACTTTTTTTAATATATATACATACTTTTGAGAAAAGTTTATTATAAAATGCACATATAGCTGCCTGTCTAACCACAAACTAATTTAATTGTTTGAATAAAGCATCCAAGGCCTTTATGTTCCAAATACACTTTAACCAGTAAATACATTTGCCTTAATCATTTTCATGCAAAAAAGGCCAAAATTAGGCAAAAGATATCTTGTACACCCAAGAAAAAAGTTTATAAAAATTTTTTATAAAATAGAAATCACACTACTTTTTGATGCATCAACTCCGGTCCTGTAGAGCCCAGTGTCCGACATCGTTTGGTGATTCTTCTGCTAAAACAACGCTGATTTAACTAATCTGTTAATGTCCAGGTTCAGTGGGTGTGTTTATGTGTTGGTGAATTAAACTGTGCTCTGGAGAGGCCCATTTTTTGTTTGACTTTCATGTGGATGTAAAATGCCACATACACACGGGTATTTAAAAAAAAAATTATTTTTTTAAAAAGTTTTTTCCTCCTTTGACCCTTTGAAAATCTTTGTTTATATGAAAAAGCCCGGGGGGAAAAAATGCTCGAAACGCAAAATGCTGCACAAGCACACAGAACCAACAAGAAGCGATATATAACCCTCACTGCAAAGCTACGTTGGTTGCCTGAAAACTTGGATACTAAATTTATTTTCAACTTGAAGCTCATAAGCTATAGTTAGCATTAGCTAGCTAATTGTGTGTGTGTGTGTGGTAGTTGAGATTACTTACCTTGGCTAATCTACTGTGTGCTAGCTTCTTTGACAGATATTACCCAGGAGTCGACTTTGCTCATTTCTGCCAGCTAGAATTGTAATACAATTTTTAAATTTTTTTAAAGACACAACTTTTTATTAAAAAAAAAAAAAATCTATATATAAATGAATAATTTTTTAAAAATAAAAGATAAAAAGGTGCTATGGTCTGTGGGGCTGGAGCCAGATTTCACTCGCTGTTCTCTCTCTATTAAACACAGCTACTATAGCAAAGAGAAAGAGGACAGAATCAAAGCGGAGAGGGGGAGGAGCAGGAATGACCGTCTCCATCCCTTTAAGTGAGTCTCTTTCCTGCGTGTGTGTGTGTGTGTGTGTGTGTGTGTGTTGTACGTCTCAATGTCCATCGGTCTCTGTGAACATCACTGGTTCCATGTTGCACTAAATCAGGTGTCTTGTACAGTACATGGTGTTATGGGAGGTTTTTTTTTTTTATTTTTTTTTTTCATGTTGTGTCTGTCGTCAACAGGGTGGAAAGGATTTTTTTTTTTGTGTGTGTGTGCTTGTGCCCTAATGCTTTCTCTAGTAAACATAACATTTTAGAGATTTGTACTTTTTTTAAAGTAATGCAACTTCTTCAAGCGTTTGAGGGATCTCTGATTACAGTCACACGTTTTGTTCCCCTCAAACAAAAACCGCATTTCTTCTACTAATGTTGACCGTTCAGCACTACTCCAGGTTTATATAATGCATTGGACGGTTCTTCCGGTCATTTTCATGTCTTCTTCGACGGATGAAGGCTAATGATTTGACCTTTCTGAATAATCGCTCACAATGACAGCAGAATGCTTTCGTAGAGAAATTAGGCTTTTTAGCCTGTTTAGTGTTCGCATGCATGAAAATGATGAGATTTGGAAACAAGAAGGACTGAGCCGTTTTTGACTCTGGTGTGCCATCTAGTGGACAGCATTTGTAACTCTTTACATCAGAGCTACATGAGACAAACTTGCAAATGTAACAACATTCGAAAATATTTCAGCACATCTTTCATTCCATTTAAAATTAACTTAAAGGACCGTTTGTGTCTTGTTGTAACTCGGACTGGTTAGCGTCATGTGTAAACTGCAATCCTAAGAGTTTAAAATACAAAGGGCGTTCAAATCAAACCGGGACCTGTGGCGACGTTTCTTGTGAATGAGTGCTTAAAACAGAAAACTTCAAGTGCAGTACACGAGTGAGACTCTTTGGTATGAAAGTTTTTTAAGAAGGTACTTGAAAAGATTACATTCTGTGCTCATCATGCCGACAATCTTGGGCGTTGCTGAGATGTTTGGGAAGATAAACATCTCTATGATGTGTGTCCTGCAGGGAAACTGTGCAGGAATTGGACAGCAAGGTTCAGCTCTTCAACGAGATCCGCCGAAGGAAGAAGGAAAGAAAAGAGAGGAAGAGGCAAAGGAAGGGAGACGACTGTAGCTTGCCTGGTCTCACCTGCTTCACCCACAACAACGACCACTGGCAGACCGCCCCCTTCTGGAACCGTACGAAAACAACTTTTATTTTAATACTTAGCATGTGTATGTTCGCGGTGTGTGTCAGGAGGCTTAAACTAATTTGGATTTGTTTGTAGTGGGAGGTTTCTGTGCCTGCACCAGCTCCAATAACAACACCTACTGGTGTCTGAGGACCATCAACGAAACCCACAACACACTCTTCTGCGAGTTTGCAACTGGATTCCTGGAGTACTTCGATCTTAACAGTGACCCTTACCAGGTGAGGCAGTGACGGTGATCGTTTAATTCTAATCTTAATCTTTTATTTTATTTTATTTTATTTTATGGTTTTGCTAGATTAATATAATTAAAATCTATTGATGTTAATTTTTTTATTTCAAAACACTTTGATTAAAGACCTTTTACACAAATAAGATTTCTTATTTTATTATTTATAGAATTCTACGTAAATGTAATAAAGAAAATACTGTGCACAATTTACAGCTAGGTAAATCTAACAATAAATCAACATTTTGAAAAACACCTTTGGAAATAACTTTGTGATTAAGGTGAAAATTTCAAGATAGATTTATTTAGTTATTTATTTATGTGGTTAAATAATTGAGCAGAAAACTCAAAACATTTTTTAATTATAGTTCTGGTTAGTGTAGTTCATTAGGGTTTTTAACTGTACATAATAATGCCTCATGAAAGAACTCATGCATACAGTAATGTGCACAAGTCACCGGCATCCAGTGGTTTTTAACAGTAACTTATATATTTTATTTATTTATTTATTTAAAAGGTTGGCCAAAAGTAGGGTTACAGTTAACACTTAAACATTTTTCCTTTATTAGAAATTTAGATTTTTATTTACATATATTATAATTACTTATTAGTCCACATTCTTGATGATAATATTTATAATTTTTATCTCAAACGAGATTGTGAAGGTGAAGCAGATAACTGTAACCCTACTTTTGGCCCACCCTATAAACCTAAACCCACCCTGGCCCAATCTTTTTCTTGTTTTTTTTTTTATTGTATGATTTTTTTTTTTATTGTATATTGTATGAGTCAGTACAGATGTGATCAAACATCTGTATTCCACCACAAAATGAAAAGTTACAGAAAAGATGTTTGTATGCCAGAAAAGAAACCGGCACATGTATAACGACTGCTTTTAAGACAAGAAACAAAACGAAGCTGCTGGGTTTTGCACGCTAAAAAAAGAAACTGGCTCAACAGTCGAAGTCCTCAGAAGAACTGTGTGGGGGTTCTGCAGGATGCTTAATAACACTCAATTTTTTTATTTTAGGAGCTAATTTCCTACCTGCACCAATGTTTCATAGGACTAAAGCATCCGTTTCATTAGTTACTGTCTACTAGGTGTTGTTGCTCTACTGCATTTATTTGCATCTGACCAGTGGCGGCTGGTGCTAAAGATTTTTTGGGGGGGCGCAAACAAAATTTAAATTAAACTTTTAATGCTCGCCTGTAAATAGGCAATTATCAGGTGATTAAGCATCATTACTACTAGCATAAAATAAAGGCATGACTCACATGACTCACGTCAGCAGCTCCGCTTGCCATAAGAAGTGCTGGAAGAAGTGCTGTGATTGGAGAATGGTCCAATCACATGAGCCCAAATATTTGAAAACCGTATTGATTCGCTAAGAACAAAAGTGGGAGGGTTCAGGGCGCACAGTGCTGCGCCCGAAGGATGATTTGACAAAATCCAATCAGAGCTCAGCCTCAAGTCACATGCTTTTCAAAAATGTACGTGCCTACATAGACACTCGTTTGTCCGGCGCCCCGCGTACACGAACACAAATGAACGTAATACAGTTTAGATTTTTTTTTTTTAATTGCAAATAAATAATTTTAAGAAAAACAGCAGAATATGGTGACTAAATGACTTGATTTCATTATTAAAATAAATAATTATGATGTTAAGTAATCACATGTTAAAGGAGCATTCTTTTCTGCCTAACTTTAAGGGGGCGGCGCCCCTGCGTCCCGTATTGACCGGCCGCCACTGCATCTGACTGGTTAAGACTTTTGCACTGTCCCGTATATCAGGATACAAACTTTAGAGATATGTGACATGGGTGGAGCTTAATCTTTTCAGACTTTAAGGTTCACATACTATAGCGGGCAAATAACAGGCAAGTGTTCATCACACATCACTGGGAGATCGAGTTCAAATGCCCCTCCAAAATGAGAAGAAAACTAGCTATTGTGGTGTGAGGGATTTTATACACTCGGTGCTCTCAATCGATGCGATGCTCCTATATGTGGAAGAGGGCAAAAAGCAGATGCAGGAAAGCATGAAAAGATGTACTGTAGTTCTACGACTTGGGTTTAAGCCTGAGGAAGGTTTGTGTCGTATAATAGGGGAAAGCTGGCAGGTGGGTAGGAACTTAAAGATGATAGTGTCATTAACATGAATTTCAGTTGTTGTTTTTTTTTTAGACTACCGTTAAACATTTTTAATCCCGTCTTAGAGCTTTTTGAGTTTAATTACTTAATGAACTGTATGTGTTTAAGTAACATTGCGATAGTAATTAACAACCAGTATATTGTGTGATCTAGCCCTGGTATGTACTGTAATAAATGGTTAATATTTTGGCAGTGTGTCATTTCGATATACGATACCTCAGCTTGCAGATTAGAATATTACCTGACTCCGAGGATGCTCATGTGCTTTGCAGCTAAGCAATGCGGTGTACACGGTGGACCGAGACGTCCTTAACCAGCTCCATCTGAACCTAATGGAGTTGAGGAGCTGCCAAGGCCACAAGCAGTGCAACCCCAGACCGAGAAGCACAGACACAGGTACCACGTCAACCCCCATTCCCCCACCCTCTCTCTCACTCACGTGCTGGCTTTAAAAACATGCTGGACCATCAGGCTCAGAGCATCATGAAAAATCTCTTGACAAACAGTGTTATGCTTATACTGTATTCCGGCTCTTGTTGTTATGCTCCAGCTTGTTTCACTGGTTCTCCTCCATTTCTGCATGGTGCATGTCGACCTGATCGTATATCTCTATGTAGTTTGGGTTTCTGACACCATGACGTTCTTTTCTACTTGAACACACCCTTCCTGGATAATTTCCGTCTCATTCCTTCAGGAAGCAGAGCACTGATGAGCCATGCTTTACATTTTGCTCTTTTTTCCCCCCCAGATGTACGGCCAGTGTTCATATCGGGAGTGCAATAATCAATTCATCTCTTTATCATAAACATGTACATCATTCAAAGAAATACACCTATAAAGCTCTTAACCTGACCTGACCTTTTCTTGTATTGTATTTATTCTAAAGGTGAAGTTATACAGTTTGGGGGAAAAAAAAAAAAAATTTAACCTCTATATTTCTATCAGTGACCAAGCAGCACAAAGATCTCTCATGAAAATGATCCTCATATAAACACTACATAGGTGCATTTATCGTGTAAGATAAAAAAAAAAAAAAAAAGAATTAATGAATAAGGTGAAGTGGTGCTGTTTTAGGAAAAATCCCCACAATGAAGAGGTTTATTCTTCTTATACCACAGCAGGTTACCAAAGTATTGGATTGTTGTCCATTTTATTTGTTTACAGTTACATTTAATATCTGTTAAGCAAGTTATTTCCTAGTATCCCTTGCAACATAGTAGCTTTGAATTTTTGTTTTTCTTCTCACTACACTCTCGTATTCTTTCTTGAACGAATAGTTAACAAGACAAACATAGTCACCAAGAAAAGCTGAAAAGTGCGAATCATTTACAAAGCTGACACTGGAGACTATTTCTATTACTTTAAAAGAATAACACAAAGTTTCTAAAATGTATAGAAGGAAAAGAAAACAATCGTGTTATATAATTGTATAATTTATTATAGTGACTCATGTACATCTAGTAATATTAAGTCCCGTCTTTGTGCTCACACAACAGAAGCCAGAAACGGTGTAGCTTTTAAAAAAAAAAAGTATTTTATTAAGTTATTTTATTAACCGTTGATCATTTGTCATTAATAGCACTTAATTATACATTTATTTATTTGTTTGTTTATTTTATTTAGCTTAACAGCTTTAAAACCTTTACAATTTCTAGCAAAAGTGAATAAATCTAAAGAACCTTGTATAAAATCTTGTTCTTCTAGCCAAGGCCATGTTATAATGTGATTTATTTATTTATTTATTTATTTATTTATTTAATGAAACTAATGTATTTATTTTCCCCCCACTACCTTTTAAATCCCTCACAGTATACTGTAATAATTATAACGAAATAATTTTCTATTTGTTCGTTTAAATTAGTTGGCTGTTTAGTATGTATCTGCCATGAAGTAGCCTAAGAAGCTGATACGGCAATAAACCCTAATACAAACCAACAAAAACATAAAAGTTGTTCTCTCTTTTAATAAAATAATTTTGTCATTTACTTTAGAAAGAAATAAACAAAAACAAAAGTACTTTCCTGGTGGTCATTGTCTTGCATTGACCCGGGCATACGCAGAAAATATTTTTATATGTCTTTTTTTTTTTCTTCTTGCATAAGGGGTCCAATAATATAGAAACGGTAACTTATTAGAACAAACTCATTTAATTTCTATTACATTTATAGCATTCTGCGGACTGTTTTTATCCAGAGAGTAACTTAGATTTTTAATTTTTCTCATACTGTGCAAATGTCTGGAGCTGCTGTCATTTCTTCATATTAGATTAAATGATGTCAGTTCAATTAAAGAAATTGGAACAAATGTTTTACTGCGACATGCTGAAAAAAACGAAAGAATAAAGACCGAATTTTAAAAATTGGTTGCGTAACAACCCCTGCAGCGACCTCATTTCCCCTCTCGTCTGTTCCAGCCACTCCGCGTTCAGCATCAGCAGCACACTAATCACTGGCCTGAATCACATTGGTCATCATCTGCACCGGTTTCTCACTGGTTCATACCTTAAGTTATTATTAATCAGTTAATGGTATGATTTATGGGTCACCTTGTGGCTTAACAAACAAAAAACATTCCTCGGGTACTGAAATTGAGAGCCTGGAGAACCATTCGTCAAGACTACATAAAAAATAGAAAATAGAAGAAAGTCTTGCGCTTTGGAAGCAAAGTATGAAGAGATCTCGGCCTTTGCACAGTTCTGTACATATTAGCTGCTTATGAGCTGCTAATAAACACCTTCTGACCAAACAGAATCACACATTTACAGGTGCTGTGGTATAAAGGAAATGATTTGGGAGGGAAAATATTTTTTCAGAATTTTCCACTTTTCTGACGTGTAGTCAAACAGGCAGCAGATGTGCTGATCAAGTGCTGATGTTTATTTCAAGGCCATTGGAAGCCTCTCCAGCCAAAAAAAAAACAAGTTATGAACGAGCTTATGTACTTCTGTGTCTTTTGAACTGGAGTGTAAAATTAAGTGTATATTCGGTCCACAGCTTAAAACAAGTCACATGATCACATTTTCTGACATGACAGATGTATAGAAGCATTTCCCCTGTAATCATCTCCAGTTTCTTCTTTCTCACTGGGACGTACAGTATCTAACTGGGGTTTTTCTCTCTAAGGGTTCGATGCTGTGCATGCTGAACTGCAGCATCAATGTGACTTATCTTTTCTTTTTTTTTTCTTCCCCATCCATGATTGACACATTAACATTCGATTGCTCTTATTTTCCTGATCAGGGAGTAAAGATGGAGGAAGCTTTGATCCACACAGGTATCCACCTTTTTTGAATTCATCCATGCCTTGTTTCCATATAACTGCATGGGCCAGCTCATTTCCACTAATCCGCTAGGACGCATCGAGCTAAACATGTGTTTGTGTGTGTGCGCGCGCGCGCATGCCTGGATGTGTGCTAAACGCATCGATTCAAGTGGTTAAATCCAGAAGTGCATTTTTTATGAATCGGCAATTAAATAAACGATACAAATCTAAGGACATATTGTATATCAGGTGGACTGGTTGAGAATTTAGACTCGATGTGAGTGAATCTCATTGCATTTAACCTTTTATAGAAATGCCTTTGAAAGGTTTCATGATCAGGAGTGAATAAGACTTGAGATTTTAACTTCGTCACTGGAACATCACAGCTTGACTTTTATACCTTTCTATCTTTATGTAGTAAAAAAAAAAAAAAGAAAACATTTTACTTACTAGAGGAAAAATAAATATTTGTTGTTTTCTCTATTTTTCCATATCAGAAACTGAGATTCCCAGGGGAAACTATCCAATTTTTTTAAAAATAAATTCCTCTTCATTATATTTCTGTGTGTTGTGATGAATGAAAGCAATATAAATGTACACTTCCTGGCCAAAAAAAACCATTATCTATATATCTAATACTCATTATTGAAACCAGGAAGGATGGTAAAATGGAAGAAGGTCATGTGGAACAGGCCTAATGAGTACCGATTGACCCGATTCCAGTGTGATGCTCTGGTCAGCATACTATTATAATCTGGAGTTGCTTCAGTTGGTCAGGTCGAGGCTCAGCATCGTTATCTGGCAATAAAATGAAGTCAGCTGACGACCTGAATGTACTGAATAACCAGGTTATCACATCTATGGCCTTTTTTTCTTCCCTGATGTCACAGACGCATTCCACGACTCCAATTCACACGCAGTAGCAAGCATGTGGTGTAATACAAAATACGTTGAAAAGATGTATAACTACAGTGTGTATTTATCATTTATTCATTATTAATTATTTTTTAAACCAGTGCCACAGCATAGTGGCGTAGTGCTTAGCACTGTCGCCTAGCACCTCCAGGGTCAAGGGTTCAATTCCTGCCTCGAGGTTTGTGTGCATGGAGTTTGCATGTTCTCCCTGTGGTTTCCTCCGTGTATTCCGGTTTCCAAAGACATGCAGATTAGGCTAATTGGCGTTCCCAAATTGCTGTAGTGTGTGAATGTGTGCGTGTGCCCTGTGATGGATTGGCACCCCATCCGGGATGTATCCTGCCATGTGCCCCAAGTCCCCAGGCCCTGACCAACCTCCCGCCCCCAACGTCTAGACTGCTAGACGAGAGTGCTACTAAATATAAATACAATCACATAAAAAAAAAAAAAACGTCTTAAACTAAAACCAGTTCTTGCGCACATTAAATGCAGCATGTCCCGCATACATTCTGTATTTTTTGTATAGGTCCACTTTCTCACCGTTTTCTCCATTGTTTCCACTTTTTTCCTCTGCCACTCATTACCTATTGACCGGCCTTCCTTTTTTTTTTTTTTTTTTTGGCTTTACCTGCTTACCAGGCAACAGCAGCATCGAAAGAGGCCAAAGTTGAGGAGGCCAAGCCGTTCATCCCAGTGAGTCTGAGAGTCTGAAACGCTCTCCATACTCATCTAACCTAGTTGTGCTTACAGTTTACACACCATACAGTTAGTCCTGGGGCGGCACTGAAAGTGTCCGGTAGTCCAGCAATACTGCCTGATCTGCCTCGGGAATGCTTGCTCCATCAAGGCCTTGCACCTTACCATAATACAGTGATTTTCAGATTTCCATTTTCCTACGTTCTTCTTTCCTTTCCCCCAATTCATTTCAGGATGCCTCAACTCTTCTTCTTTTCAAGCTCCAAAAGAGATTTCTCCATTTCTCCATAATGTGTTTCTGACGATCCTTAATTTGTAGGCATTTTATTCATATGTATGTCCAGGCCATCAAGAACTTCTGGTTTTCTGCTAGTTTAAAGTATTTCAGCGCTTACTGCTTTAGCTTGTAGTAGTGGCTTTTATTGCTGTCATGATGTTCTGCATTCATTTCTTTGCTCCAGTGTAATTTTTCAAGGCCATGCATGACCGCATGTTTTAATCACCATACAAACTTGTGCTCCAAAGAGCTGCTTCTCTCATTCGCACTTGGCTGACTATGTCACCTTGTTCTCCCTACTTCCTCCCTCCCCCCCCCACACCATCCAGCACCCAGCCTGCATGGGACGGACGTCGACCTTAAGCTGCAAGACTTCAGTGAGGACGCCAACTGGCAAGGACTGGCACAACTGTACAGCGTGAACGAGAGTCTGTTTGAGCACAGACACGACTACAGTCCCAGCCTGGAAGACTGGGCCAACTTTGCGAAGGATGTAGATAGTATGTTTGCACTGCTGAGCAATTTAAAGAAACTGAACCGAACTGAGACGCTGGAGCCGTGGGTAGACCTGGGGTCAGGGGCCGGGGGTGCAGAAGAGGCCAGTGGTGCAGAAGAGGCCAGTGGTGCGGGAGCAGCTGAGCGAGTGAACTGGCACTTGATCACTTCAGGGCCTCAGAAACCTACCCCCGTGACCCCTATGACTCCTCAGTCGACCCATAAATTGGGCAATGATCTCCCGGGAGATCTTTCTCCTAAACCTTCCGACCATGCCTCGAACAGTCAGGAGGACTTGCCGGATAAGAACCTGCGGAACAAGCTGGACGGAGATGACCTGATCTTCAGCGGGAACGGTCCGACGGAGCTCGAAACGCGCAACGATTTTTTGTTCAGCAGCTCCGCCTTGGAGGCAGCCCGAGATCTCAATAGAGCACGAGGAGAAAAAGGACGTCTTACAGGAAAACATGAGGAGGAAGAGGACCTCTTTGAGGCCCAGATCTACTTGCCAGTCTGGCTCCCGACGAAAGCAGAAGAGACGACCCCGTCCCAACCTCGACTCCAAACGCTCCATACACCCCGTGCCCAAGCGCCCCATGACGCTCAGGACTCAGAAGGCAGTGGCTTCCCGATTCCCACCTCCAGCACATCGCTCTGACACAAAAGTACGACCTGAAGCCATTTCTGCTCAGAGACACTAAGTGCTGGAGCTCAGAGATCGGGCTAAATATTCTATTGCATCATGAAACTATTTTACGGTTTTATTTTATTATAATTTTTTTTAACCTGTGCTTTCATTTATTAGAAATCAGTGTTATGTGTTTTGTAAGATAGGCCTATATAAATATATTTAGAGATCAAAAGCCTTAATGCAGCTTCAGTGTTGGGTTTGTATCAAATTTAAGTGGTGGAGGACCCAAACAACAAAGAGCTGTAATGTATTTTTGTAAAGTATTGCTATTGTTCGATTGGTGAAATCATTGCACTCAGACATATAAGAACCACAAAAAAAAAAACAGCATGGTGAAAGGTTTGATGCACTTTCTCAAAAGACTGACTGACCATCTTACAGAACATGGGGGACACCAGGCTTTAACCTGAGAGCACATGAGAGCCAGAAAGAGTCTATATATTATTATCTAAAAATATGTATATAAAAAATATCTATATCTCTCTTGAATATTCCTTCCTGGATAAGAAAATTGAGGTTACAGTTCTATTTTTTTGCATCGCGCTCGTGTTTAAAATACGATACAGATGTTTTTATGCATAAGTACGTAAATGTCTAGAAGGTGTTTTAGTTTTTTTTGTTGGTGGTGAATTGCACAACTCCTCATTTGGGTTTACAGAATTCCACCTTGCTTGCGCACATTTTTCAG
The DNA here is from genome assembly GCA_013621035.1 of Clarias magur. Lineage (NCBI taxonomy): Eukaryota > Metazoa > Chordata > Actinopteri > Siluriformes > Clariidae > Clarias > Clarias magur. Next base: position 1,219,468 of record QNUK01000071.1, read on the forward strand.
TCACATTAAGAGATTAAACGGTTAAGGGGAATGGTTTGGGTTTGTTCCACAGCTGGATTTAGTTTACATATAATGCGTACACCATATAGCAGAACATCAGCATGCGATGTTGGCAGATCAGAGGAAACTGTAGCCATTGTGACTCTACAATCAGAGCGATGTGCTGCTCTCGGCTCGTCTTCTCACTCCTTGGTTTTTCTTTTTTTTTGCAAACAAAAAAAAAAATGTCTGATTTCATGGTTGAAGTAAAATATGTTGTTTTCTGGACTGGTTGTACTAAAATGCATAAAATGCTGATTTATTGTTATTATTTTTTTTTTTATCCTTTGGAGGTGTTGAAACAATTCTGGCTTCTGGAAAGCCAAGAAGCTGTTCTGAAATAAACCTTTTTAAATCTGATTGTCACACATATATATTTTCCCCCCTCAAGCTGCATCTTTCCATCTGCTTAATAAACCACAGTGGAGGTTATGAAAACGCTGTGGTTTGTACCGCACCGATGATCCTCAACGATTAAGCACAGATTTTCGTTCCTTTCTGGAACGCAGAGACTTTATAGGTGGAAATGAAGCCAGTACCCATAGTTCATGCAAGAATCTGCCGCTCTGAGTTATGTCTTTGTTGGTCTGGATAGTTTTTCTCTCATTCAGACTATAAAATAAAAAATAAATAAAAAAAAGTTATAAGGTAAGAAGGTTAGCTCATTAATTTGGTACATAATTTACTGGGGAAAAAAAGAATTAGTTAAGGTAATATGCTGGTTGTATGTTGGGGTGTTCAAGTCAAACCAGGATGGTTCTATTGTGCAGAATAACAGAACATGAATATGAGAGTAAAAACTCCTTTATCTCTCTATCTACACTAATGCTAGTGCTCAGATACCATCAAGGTAGAAATGTTTCCCAGTACACCGGAGCCATGATCAGACTGCCTGATTCAGTTCTGAAACTCTGGCCTTTCAGGCACTCCTTTAATGTCCCGAACATGTGGAATTGGAGGTCAGGATTTTACACAGGACTGTGGCGATGTGGTGTTCGTGAATGTAAATCGTAAATCGGTTGCAAGAGAAAGTCTCGGTTTGATTTGAACACCCCTTTTAATTAGCATTTAAAAAAAGTTTTTCTCTGTCCATACTGTGGACGATGATGAATGATTTCCAATACCAGGTTTGTATTCAGTGTGTAATAGTTCCTGTAAGTCAGCTCAATCTCTGCCAAAACACCTGGTTCATTATTCTTCAGAACTGACCCTTCATGCAGTTTCCTAGAGTTTAGTTGTAAAAGTCTTTCATTGGGAAATCTTTAAAGTTGGTCCGCTGCCTGAGGTATGGTGTGGGTTTCACAACACAGAGAGTGAGGAGAAACAGAACGACGATTACAGATGTAATCGGTCCAGATCAATGGTTTCCCCTGAATACAAACCTGGGCCAGATCCATGATGGTTTAGCAAATGATGGTGCTGAAGTATTAGGGAGCTCATTGTACGTACATCAAGATGAATAAAACAGAACAATTTAAAGCCAAAGATGATAAGTGAGGTGAGGTTGAAGCTTTGATTCCCACCTTTGGGTGTGTGTGTGTGCGTACATGTGTACTGTACTGTATGTAATGTGTGCCCATTGCATGTGTTTTTCCAACAACCCAAAATATCTGATCTCATGTTGAGTTGAATCCATGACATACATTGTTCAGCTCAATGAGATCTAGAAGTGTACCGAGTTTGGCGTGTGTAGGAGCTAAGCAGCAAAATCCCTGTGAACGTGTCCTAATGGAAGCGGATACCAACCTGTGTGCTGATGTTGAGTTTTTGAGTATGATATGTTCCCAATGATGAGACCCTGGATGATTGGAAAAAAAAAAAACATTAGAAGAACAAGAGGGCCTCTGCACATTATGACTATAATCCGTTGTCCATCAGTACTATTAAAACAGCAATATCAGAGCGATGGTGATGACATCACCGTGTGGTCCACAGCGGACCACCTTAGCACAGGTGGGATGAATTAAAGGTGTATATTATGCCTGATGCAACCAACCAGTGGCTGGAGTTTGGGCTCTGTCTGGGAATCGAAACTTAAAGTTATCATTTCTAATACTATTCATATCTGTGATTAGCTTGTGTCCCATCCAGAATACGTTCCCACCTCATGCCCAAGTGTCCCCAGGATAGACTCAAGATCAATAGCGATGTTGACCAGCACGAAGCATGTGAGTGGGTGTGATTAGGGTTAAGTTCATATAGTCATTAGCTTGTTTTGACTGGTAACTTCTAGTGAGTGTGTTTAAGTCTCACCTCAACAAAAAGTTATATAAAATTTTAAAAAGTTATAGAACATAGAATAAGTTAATATCTTATTGGACCTTAACTGACCATGAAATCGGGAAGCAAATAGTGATTTTATTTAATTTCACATTTTAGTATAAACTGTTTAGTGTTAGGAACCTCTGTAGTCTAACTGAGAATCATGGAGACCAATAGTGATCATTGTATTTGTTGCCAGTTTTATAACATGCAGATGGCCTTCACACATTACAGGCAATTTGGAAACCAATTATCCTAATCTGCATGTGTTTACACCGGGGGAGGAAACCCACCAAGCACCCTAAGAGTGTGCAAATCCCATGCGCAGGAACCCCGAGATGTTAATTGAACTCGGACCCTCGATGTCCAAGGTGATGGTGCTAACCACTACACCACCATGCAGAGCTTTTGGATCATGTGTCAACAACAAAAGATGACAAACATGATCAGGTCTCTAAAATATAAAATAAATCTGCATATTAAGGATGCATAGTATTAAGCATGATTATTAAGTAATTAATTAATCATACTGCATTATCATATTTCCTAATATTTACTCCTACTTTTTTTTAGATGTAGCGCCAAATTATACCACCAGATGTCACTGTTGGGTCAGAAATTGTAACATCACTTCAAACTAATGGTGCTAGTAAAACTGTTCAAATTTAACTTTCAGACATGGACTAATATTGAGATTGTGTGTGTAAAAGGATCTCTGGTGTCATACAAATATTTATGTAAAAAAAAAAAAAATTTAGTTGTGTGTACAGATGTTTCATATGTTTAAGAAGTCACATGACTTAGTGGCAGCGTAGTGGTTAGCACTGTCGGCTTGCACCTCCAGGGTCTGGGTTCGATTCCCGCCTCAGGGTCTGTGTGCATGGAGTTTGCCTGTTCTCCCCGTGCTTGGTGGGTTTCCTCCCACAGTCCAAAGACATGCAGATCAGAGTAATTGGTGTTTCCAAGTTACCCGTCGTGTGTGAATGTTAACCACAGGTTGTAAAATGGGAATAAACACAGTGGGTCACCATTGGCATCTATGGTCCCTAGTTGGACTACAGAGATTCCTGGATGGATGGAAGAAGTCACATAAGGAAATAATTCATGTTTAAACTTGTGATTTATATGGTTCTTATATATCTTGTAGTTTTTGGTTCTTAGGATTGCACTAGTAACTTCTGGTTAATTCTCACGTTACCGTGTTTATACTGACCATATGTAAGACTACAGTAGATGTGCCCACAACTTCATCCACATGGAATCTACTTGCATGCTCATAAGGGTGTTTAATTGATTAATTATTTTTTTTATTACATAAGGGCATTTTCTATTTAAATATCGAAGTAGCATATCTTCTCTTCCCGTGGGCCGAATGTGACGTTACCACAAGCTCGGCCAAATACACCTGCAAAAGCCCTATTAAATTTGTTCAGTAGTTTTATGTGACGCATACACAAACATACAGACAGCCAAATAGACAGATTAAACGTCTTTGTTTATAAGATGATAAATAGATTGTTTGCAAATATATTTAATGGATCTTTAATGACTTTACAGTTTTATTATATGTATAGATGTGATTGCACACTGTGTATCTCACCTACAACCCGTCTTTGTGTTCCCGTCTCTGTTGCTGCTGGATATCTGGAATTTTCTCCAATTCAATACAGTATCTCTCTGTCTGTCTGAAATTTCATGTGACAATACAACAATACATGTGAAATGATGTATGCACAAATAAAAACAGGAAGTAGTTATGACCTCATAATATTGACTCATCAATCCTAAGACGCTGATTTGTAGGGAAGTCCATTTGTATGGATAATTTTGTTCTAAACTTCTAATTAGAAAAGCGTAGGCCTAGATGATCTTCACTAAAGCAGTCTGATTAGCACACGTAGCGTGACATAAACTAAATCACCAATGCACTCGGCTCTTTTCCTCTAGCACACCGTAACTGAAATCAAATGATGATTACAGAGGTAAAGTGCTATCCATCAGCTGCAACTAGAGGCTGTTTAATCTATAGCGGGTGAGAGGCCGAGCCAGTTACCTGATGTGAACCCGAGCACGATGCATTCCACTTGCTGAAGACAGGGCCGAGAGCAAAAAGACCTGAAGCAAGCAGGAAGTCAGAACAGCTACATTTCATTAGGGGGGAAATCCCAGCACGGATAAAGAACAGAGAGTGAGCAATTGACTGAATAAGATTTGCAGGAACATAATGAATCAGTCAGTGTTATTTATGAGTTTAACTATTCTATATAATTGCTGTGCTTTTTTTTTTTGTTTGTTTTTTTTACTCATTATTTTGTTGCAGTAGTGTAAATCACAACCCACGTACATACATTCATCATAATTACTGGGTTGTTGTACTTATTAGCCTCGTAAGCTCGGGCTAATGCAACCAAAACGTTAAGTCTTTAAAGTGATCTATTGATTTAAAAGTACTATATATAATTATATATAAACATGGCACAATAATTAATTAGGATTTTACTGTACAAAAAAAAAAATTGTTCGCCTACTCGGAAGCAGCAAAAGTAATAAAATCGCAGCGACAAAGGTCAAGAACTTTTGATAATATTCATGTTGATCATTAGTTACTGTGGTTTTTCATACAAAACTCACTCACTCATCATCTATACCGCTTAATCCTGTATTCAGGGTTACGGGGGGCCTGGAGCCTATCCCAGGAGACTTGGGGCACATGGCAGGGTACACCCTGGACAGGGTGCCAATCCATCGCAGGGCACAGACACGCTTACTTACACTCAATGATTCACACACTACGGGCAATTTGGGAACGCCAATTAGCCTAACCTACATGTCTTTGGTTGGAAACCAGAGTACCCGGAGGAAACCCGCCAAGCACGGGGAGAACATGCAAACTCCATGCACACAGAGACGGGAATCGAGCCTGGCCGGGAATCGAACCCGGACCCTGGCGGTGCAAGGTGACGGTGCTGAACACTACAAACCTCAATGACCTAAGCATCTCATTTACATATATACTGTATATATAAATGATGTATCTTCAGGGTCCAGGTTAAGTCAAGTCAAGTCGGCTTTTATTGTCATTTCAACCATATACAGTTCAGTACACATACAGTGAAACGAAACAACGCTCCTCCAGGACCAAGGTGCTACAAACCTGCCTCAACACAAATTAACAACACAACATAAATTAACAACACACTTTACCGGAACCAGCTAGCTAACTAAGAGATCTAATTAGCTGACTAGCTATGATATATGACAAGATTTACATTTTTACGTTAACCTAAAAAAATGTCAATTTCTAAACAAGAAATACACAATAGACAACAGACAACAAAGTGCATGTGCAAACAAAGAGCTTCATGACAACACAACAATGTAATACGTTACAGTAGGTTTTTAGTGATGAGGTATGGGTTGAGGTACAGTAGTGGGAAGAGCAGCAGTAAACAATTGACATTGTGACAAAAATATTTTGTGCAAATAGCAAGTGAAATAAAAAATATATTGTGCAAATATTGCAATGAGCAGTTCAGGTAGGTAGGTATGAAACAAATTAAGATGGTTGTAGATCAGTGTGATTGTGCATGTGTGTGTTTATCAGTTCAGTCCTGATGTTATTTAGTTCGTCTGAATGATTTGTGTGTGTGTGTGTGTGTGTGTGTGTATGTATGTATGTTTACCAGTCCAGTCCCCTTGTGTTGAGGAGGCGGATGGCTTGTGGGTAAAAATTGTAACATAGTCTGGATGTGAGTGCCCGAATGCTTCGGTACCTTTTTCCAGATGGCAGGAGGGTGAAGAGTGTGTGTGATGTGTGTGTCCGGTCAGCCACAATGGCTGGTGGCTTTGCGGATGCAGTGTGTGGTGTACATGTCTTCGACAGAGGGAAGAGAGACCCCGATGATCTTCTCAGCTGTCCTCACTATCCGCTGCAGGGTCTCGCGGTCTGATTCCCGTACAAGCCATTTCAGGCAATTCAATTCCTGGGTTCCTGGGAGGCCAGTGTTTCAGACGCCGTCGTAAGTGCATTAGTGTAGCAGGAGATTATATACAGAAATAAAGGACGGTTTTATTCTCATTCTGCACACACGAAAAAATTATAATAAAAAGTCCCAGGTTGACTTGAACACCCCCTCAGATTTCATGTTTCACATGCATCCAGTATAAATAATAGCACACAAACTGACAGACGTGCAGTTTCTTCCCCAGAGACGCAGAGCTGTTTTCCCTCCACCACACACACAAAACCCACAAGAACCTGTAACACATTTTATTTTATTTATTTATTTGATACAGATTCTCTTGTGGATTTGTACGTTTGTGGATTTGGTCGGGATTCCAGCTTGAAGTGCATCACTTTTAGGTGCGCCTTACTCTCCCCTCAGGAGAAACAAAAAAACAAACAAACAAAAAAAGACTACATTTCCCAGCATTCCTCAGCTCTGACCGCCTCCAAATCCGCAATCTCATTCAGTTAGCTGAGTGGCCGCGTCGAGGACAACAACATCTACCTCCGAGTGAGTACCGCTGCTCTGTCCAGCCTGTCCTTCTCTCTCTCTCTCTCTCTCTCTCATCCCCTGTTTCTTCTCTTTCGCGAGGAGGAACGCTCACAGCGCGCGTGCACGGGTGCGTCTCTCTCTCTCTCTCTCTCTCTTGTCTGTCACTCTTGTGTCTCAGTTGTAGTTTTCGGGTTCGTATATTTATATACATACGTGTGTGTGTGTGTGTGTAAAGTCGTGACATGAGCGGCTTTATGTTTCCCGGTGCGCGTCGTCTTCATAATCAGGAACGTTCGTGCGTTTGAAATAACGAATGTTTGTAAACATTCTGTTTTTGGTTCCACGAGTTTCTTTTGAAGTCTTTGATGTCCTCTGTGCTGCGTGCTGGACTCCTCTTTGTCCTCGTTAGACTACCTTTGTTATCCCTCTGGAGTGATCTCAGCACTGTTACACAGAGCTCAAGTCGTGGCTCGTTGATTCCTTTTTCTGCTCCGTGGAATAAACATGATTTTGATGATTTTGTTGTTAATTCAGTTGTTAATGATTTCTGTCTTTTGTTTTTTAGGAAACACAAGCCAGCAGCATGTTGGAGAGACTCCTGATGCGGCGACGTCCAGCCTGAAGTCGAGCTTCCTTCCTTCCTTTTTTTTTTTTTTTTTTAAATAAAAAAAAAAAAAAATACAAAATGTCCAGAGAAACCCTTTCCCATTGATAATTATTTATTAAAATATACCCTAGAGAACGAAAGCCAGTTCTTGTTTTTAAAATGATTTCTTTAAACCTCTCCCCTTTTTTGCATCATGATTGAAGATTTATCGATTCTGATCGATCAGGGCTGTAGATCGTGTTCCCAGCCTTCTGCACGTTCTTCAGGCTTTACAACCTTATCAACCTGAATCACGTCGTTGATTATTCAGGCAAAGACGCCGGTTAAAATGACTTCCTCAGACAACGATGAGACCGGGAGCGATGGATCGGAGTCTTTGGAAGTCAACCAAAAGCTCCAAAACCAATACGATGACTCGGGGAGTTACTACAAATCGAAAAGTTTACCCGTCCTCAACGGAGGCTGTCCAGCGCGCGACAAGGCGTTGGAAGCGAAGCTTCCGTCGACGTTAACGTCAATCCATACAGACCGAGTTGCGTTTAGTGGCATGCAGGGAAAAAGCGACTCCAGCCACCTGGACTCTCCGTCACAAACCGACTTCTCGCCCTCCAGCATGTCCAGCATGGTGGGTCTCAGTGGCTCTGCGAGATCAGACGGGAACAAAGCCAGAGGCAAAAAACAAGGCTTCTCTTTGACGAGGATTGTGGGATTCCCGGTGAGGAAGTACGTCAGGGTGATCCTGGCGGACTCGAGATGTTTCCTGTTCTGTATGTGCTACCTGACGTTCATCCAGTCGCTGATGGTTTCTGGTTACCTGAGCAGTGTGATCACCACCATCGAGAAGCAGTACAGCCTGAGGAGCTCGGAGTCAGGATTGCTGGTGAGCTGCTTCGATATCGGGAGCCTGCTCGTCGTGGTCTTCATCAGCTACTTTGGGGGTCGGGGGCAGCGGCCGCGCTGGTTGGCCGTCGGAGGGGTTTTCATAGCCGCGGGAGCAGCTCTGTTCTCGCTTCCTCACTTCATCTCGCCGCCATACCAGATCCAGGAAATGAACTCGTCTGCAGGAAACGAGGGCCTCTGCTTGAACGGGAACGCCAGCAGCAGAAACGGCTTGGGCGTCGCGTCGTGCCCCCGAGACCAGCAAGGCAAGGAGCATTCCATCTACGTAGCACTTTTCATCTGCGCCCAGATTCTGGTGGGAATGGGTTCGACGCCTATCTACACTCTTGGCCCGACCTACCTGGATGACAACGTGAAGAAGGAGAATGCCTCGCTTTACCTTGGTAAGAAAAAAAAAAAATTCATTGTTGAATTGAAACTTATTTAACTGCAGTGCACCATTTATTCACTTGATGGACATGATGGAGATGATCCACAGGTTGCAAAGAAATAAAAAGGTGTAAGTGATGCTTGTGTGATTAGTTGCAGGTGTAGAGGTCAGGGCAGAAACATCTACAGTAGGTGTGTGAGTTGAGTTTTGTCCTGTGAGAACGGCGAAGCAGCTGAAGGCAGGTACCAGTCTGCAAGGATGACTCATTGCTCCTGACTACCTTCCGCATTATTTTTTATTTTTATTTTTTTTTGCGACAGTAGAAATGTGAGTGTGTTCTTGCATGAGAAACACAGTGTCCACTTTGACAAGATAAAGGCTGAATGATGTGACGGGCCCTTTGGGTTTGATCTGACCTTTTTTCCAGACCTTGCCATAGTTTGGTGGTAGATCCAGTACAGGAACGGCAATTAGCCTAACCTGCATGTCTTTGGGAGGAAACCGGGGTACCCGGAGGAAACCCACCAAGTACAAGGAAAACATACTGTACAAACACACACAGACCTGAGATCCCAGTCGTATCGAACCCAGACCCTGAAGGTGCAAGATGGTGTCAGGCTTAATGCAATAATGCTGTAATTGCAATTAATTCAAAATCCTGATTGAATTCTTCAGTACATGCATTTACACAGACCCTAATATTTCACATATAATGCGATTTAATAGCCCAATCAGAATAGAAATGCATCATGTAAACAGATCAATCGGAGCACTCTGACTCTGAATCCAGCCCGATTGGAATGATGAGGGTTGTTAATAAATATTGTCCATGTAAATACTCCATGGACGCTCCCCTTCTCTCTGACAGGAATCACATTAGGTGACGTGACGAGGGTCCAGGAAAGGGATTTTCCTTCCGTTCCTGATTATTAAACTCTGAGAACAAACGGCTCTCTCCCACAACTCATTCACTTTCATCCGCTGGGTCTCTGAGTGAGAACGGCGCTCTGATCTGCTCGTGTTAAAGCCCCTAACCAGTTTTATACGAGACTGAATTCTTGTGAGCAAGGTGGGATTTATCCGAACATATGGGACTGCTAACACTGCGTCTCGTGTTATGCTTTCATGCAGATTAACCGCTTCATCACGAAAGGGCAGAACCACAAAAGATTTACATTGTGGTTGAAACGCTTTGTGCATGTGAACACACGACTTGATGATCGGCTCAGCGTCAGAATGTTTGGGGCGGTGGTGGCTCAGACGGTTAAGGTTAAGGGCTGCTGATCAGAAGGGAGGTTGTGGGTTTGAGTCCCAGTACCACTTAGCAAGGCTGACCCTGCGCTCTGTCCCCAGCTATCATAACTGTGATATGTGAAAAAAAAATATTTCACTATGCTGTAAGGCGCATGTGACACGTAATCGAAACTTAATGACTTGAAGATGAATTGAAGAAATATCCTCCAAATTCTAGAACCGGAAGCGCCAACAAGAACAGTTCTGAGAACAGTTCTGGAATTCTGTGAATCAGTTCTGCTATTCTAATCTGTTCTCAGACCTGTTTCCAGTTCTGGAATTCGTCCAATCAGATGCGTCCTGGTTCACATTGAGGAACTGCAGACTTGCTCGCGACTCAGATGTGCTATTGTCAGGAGTTCTATCATCAGGAAGTACTTGGGAACCTTGCGTGCTTTATGTTAGGTTTTTTTTTTTTTTTTGATTCTGTGATTCTTTACAATGTTAACACATTTCCAGGACAGTCTTTATACTTGAGATAACTGGGGATTAGTTGTGACCCATTTTTTTTTTTTTTTTTTTGTTTTAATCGAAGTTGATCATTTAAAGCTTTATAATAATCTTTCACTTTGTCTCATCTTTGTATCATCTTGCCGCGGCGGACGCAGAGTATAGTGACTGTACGTTTCCTTCAGCAGAAATAGGAATCGTGTTCCAACCCCCACAAAGTGCTGCACAGATCAGAGCGAAACTCGGCGAGATGATGACATCGCGTGTAGACGCAGAACACCTGACTCGTCCCTGATGTCAGAGCGCTTCCCCTCGTCCTATTAATCGAAACCATGTTTTCATTTCTGAAAGACCCGAGGCGGAGAAAAACAGGGATCGAGTGTATGCATGTGTGCGTGAGGTCTCAAGAGGCAGTTTCAAGTCCCATGTTCTTGCATGGACTACACACACACACACACACACACACACCGACTTACAATGCGAGTGCTGTTCCCAGCTGCTGCTGTTTATTATGATAATTAATATTTTTAACTCGCTCACACTTGTGCTTTCAGTCTTGCACGCAGTCCCTAACCTTGCTCCGCATATCTATGGAAGAACTGAATTTCATTTTTATTTTTATTTATTTATACATTTTTCATCATTTTAATTTCTTAATGGAATAACTTGCTTACAGTACATTTCGCCTTCACCTTAGGTTTTTTGTCCAGCTAACCTTTTTCCTCACCTAAGCTCGTTTAAGCCGGTGTCACTGAATACGCATTGATTTATTACCCTTATGTGTGTAGTCTAAATCAATACGTCTCACACACACCTCATGTAGCACGCACATGCGTGTGAGCTGCATTGGCTCATGATAAGGTGGAAATTTCCATCCACTAATGCAGGATATTTTGGTCTATTGATGAAGCATATCTATTTTAAGGCTTGTAACGTCCTGATGCAACCTTGTGTATGATGCAATCAGGTTGTTGCTTGCTTGTTTACCCTCCGACTACCCAAACGTCTTGCGACCCTAATCGCCCTGAATCGCATTACGGTACCTTGGTTTCTCGCTGCAACCAATGCGAATGCACTGCAAACCACTACATCTCCTTGCGTTGTCCTTTAATTACTGCAATGTTTTTTAACTAGAATCAAACAATACATCAATACTGGCAACACAAAAGATTTTATAGAAATGTCAGTCTCAAATATATCTGTCAATTTGGGGAATTGATTATTTTTATTTCCTGATGAAAGGTGAAGTTGGTTTTACACTAGGTTATCATTGGGAAATGGAATCTCCAGAGACCAGCCGATACGATATTATCACGATATCTACAGTAGGTGCCGATACGAATTGTATTGCGATCCTTTTGTTTCCTGATTTTTATAAATTCTTTAAAAAAAACGTAGCTAATAATTCGCTCATACCACACAGGATGCTGTCCTGCCTGTCAAAATGTGAATAGTTTAGAATGCGCCACCTGTAGGATTATCGAGGAACTGCAACATTTTTACCAAACAAATATCAAAAAGTGATTTTGCAGTCAGTGTAGTGTATGAATTATTGCGATACAGAAATTAACAGTTTTTTTTTTCCCTAGTTATCAACCCGTAACCCCCCAAACCATAAACACAGTGGTTACAGCAACTGCTTGATTTGTGGCTCTAATCCGAAATCGGCTAAAGTAGACGGTTTTTATATACCGAGAGTGAGTGGAAATGTGTCTTATTCCTTAAAGAGAATGAAGTACACATTCCAGTTGAATGCGTATTTGCTTGTCCCTGAGGCAGGGGATGGAGTGTGAATCAGCCGTACCTTGGTTGCTCTGACGTCTAGGTTCAGACACCAGTCTCGACTCGATGCTCAGATTCAGTTTGTGGGTGATGCTTCTCAGTGCTTGTTGATCTTCTGCAGGAAGGTTTTGTGGTCAGTGGTTGGAGAAATTTGAAATGAAGAGATGTTTATCATAGCAGTACTGGCCTTCATACAGACTACAAGTCTTCTGGTTTATGAGCCGTATACTTTGTTGAGTAATGGATATTTGATTGGGGATAGAGGGATGGATGGGTGGAAGGGCTCGTATTGGTATTAATACTGTACCTGAATGAATGGTGCATTAATGTATTGGTGAATTATTAGGCGTATGATCTGGATTGATGAATAATAATAATTTGTAAAAAATGAATAAAAAAATGATAAATGGTACCTCAGCATACGGGTTTAATCCGGTCCGTAGGCGAGTTCCTAATGCGGAATTTGGTATTTTTTCATGGAAATGATGTATATGCAGATAAACAAATTCGTTCCAGCCACCCAAAAAATATTACCAATTCCCAACACAAGAACCATGGATTATGAGCATAATTCGTTCTATAAGCGGGCTTGTATTCCAAAACACTCGTAAACCAAATCAAATCTTCCCATAAGAAATAATGTAAACTCAAATAATTTGTTCCACAGCCCAAAAAAATTAATACAGAAAAATAATTTATACAATATATAAAGTAAAAATAAAACAAATTAACCTTCACTTTACCTAAAAGTTAAAATAAATCCCAACGGATAAGTGTTTCCATTTGTGCGTGCAGGCACTGTGTGTGTGTGTGTGTGTGTGTGTGTGTGTGGTGTGTAGAATTAGCCCCTTCCCTCGCCTCGTCTTACACAGTAAAACTCCTCCTCCCTCCCCCCACATCGCTTTTTAAGTTTCACAACAAACAAACACATACAACGGAAACACTGTTTTAACGGGAAAAAAAAGAAATCTCTCTAATGACTTCCGCGTGAGCGCAGACTAACCTTTGCTGTAAAGTAAAAAAATAAAAAATAAAAAAATGAACCAGCACCTTACCTTTGAAAAGAAACGCGACAGAGCAGAGTTTCTGTGTAGAGCAGAGTGTTTGTGTGAAGCCTGGTAGGGGGGGTGTAAAGGCGAGCGAGTGTGTGTGTCAAAAAATTCGGCATTCGTAAACCAAGACAGGCTCGTTTTTCAAGTCAAAATGTATTAAAAATCTTTGCTCGTCTTGCGGAACACTCGTAAAACTCGAGTTACTCGCAATCCGAGGTTCCACTGTAGAAACAATGAAAACATTTAGAACAGACATGTAAATGAAGTAAAATATAAAATAAATAAACATTAAACCTTTGCTTTTATTTTTGCTACTGTCCTTGATAACGTTCTTGGGACCCGTGGTGGTATGTTTTCACTAAATGTTGCACAACATGCAAAAAGTCCCTCGTGAAAATGCTTCATATGCCGATGCAAATTTCTTGCAAAATTTCAGTTCTTATGGTGGAAAGTCGTGAGCCAGGCATTTGTATGCCGAGGTCCGGTTGTAGATCTATGCGTGAATGGATGACCTGTATGTACTGTAGGATATGCAGGAAGTGGATGGATGGAAGAGAACATGGCTGGTTTGATATGAATCAGTAACAGTGTGGATGGATTGATGGATATGTGGGTGGATGTTGATGATATGATTGGTATGATTGGATGGTATGATTGATATGATATGATCATATGATTGGAGTTTGGGATTTGGGTAGATGAAGGATAATATGAGTGGATGAGTGATATGAATGAGTGGTTGAGTAAATGTGTTTGGTATGATTGATGCTGATGGGTGACAATAATGAGTTTGATAGAAGATATGTTTTATGATGATGGATAGCTAGATGATGGTGATGGATGGATGGGAGGACAATATGGATAGATATTGTGGATATTGTAGATGCTGTATATAAGTGAATGATTTCGATGAATGTAGGAGAATGAAGGAGTGTTGGATGGATCATATGAATGGATGACCGTTATGGAAGAATGGATCATGAGAATAGGTGGTTGATGGAAGATATGTTTGGATGGATGGTTTGAGGGTATGGATTATGGCGATGGTTGGAGGATATGTATAGAGGAATGGATGTAAAGGTTTGCAGATAGTTGAATGGACTTTATGGCCTTGTGGTTCGATGGTCAGTCAATACACAGAGAGCACATGCTGCTTGCATCTGTTTAAATTTAGAAAGGGAACAGCTGCTGGATGTCCACTGTGCGCGCATGTGTGTGTTTTCTGTTCAAGTCACTTAAGGTAGACCTTCTCCTTCTGCCTAAAAGTGTTGATCCCTTTTTTTAAAATTATGTATTTGAAATATTTCTTATTCAGACTTCTTCATGCATACATGCACATCTGGATGTTTCTGGATTTGGTTTAATGTTTCTCCGCTGGTTTCTTCCAGTCCCCCATGGCGATCGGATTTCCAGCACTTCCAGTGCGTGTGCTCTTCGTCAGTCATGTCCTAGGTGCCACTGTTCCAGCGCCGCGGGCTTCCGCTGTCTTTTTATATCCCACGACTGAATCAGGCTACAGTTACACACATTAGTCAGCACTCAGTGGCTCTAGGGCTCTTTATGCCTCTTGCAATGTTGCCCCTCTGTGTTTAAACACACTGCAGCACCCTTGCGGCGCTCTAAGCAGACAGAGAATGTCATAGGAACGTTCTATGTTTTTAGAGGGCCGTCATCAGTCATCTGTTCACCAGATTTTCCTTATAGATACCATTTAATTTTACTGATCATAAAGTTCTGAAATCATTTATAATTTACTTGACACAAAAGTGTCCGTTCAGGAGACTGAATTAGTCCGGTCAACGTCAGGTTACGTTAGAAACAAGACAAGAACACGTCTTGAGATGCTACCCTCATTAGTACTTGTCTGATAGTGTTGCGGATAACGCGTGTAAATTTAAGTAAAATGACTTAAGCTCACTGATGGTGATAATCAATTCTTGTAACCAGTGCTTCTGTTTTTAGAATATACTAGCGTGAGAACCTGTCATTGATGGGAAAAAGAGTTAAAAGGGTTAAAGCTAAAAATAAACTGATCAGCTATAATGTACGTAATGAGTTATATTCTCAGACGATTGTTTTAAAGTAGATTATTAAATCCAGAATGTAAAGGTTCATAACATCGCCTCATTCAACATTTTTGATTTCACTTTCATGGTTAAACCTCAGGCAGATATCGAAGTACTGCAAAAGTTTCATTAAATTCTGTCCAGCGGTCGGTTTAAGACGCGCCCACAGTTTGACGCATGTCCTCATTGCCACTGAGAAAAGATACTAATCTGGCATGTGACCGCTCATAACTTCATCAATTCTAGGGCCGCCGAGTGGCTCAGTGGTAAAGTGCTCGCTCTATCATCCGGAGAATGCTAGTTCGATTCCCAGGTGATGCTGTAGCCTCCCTCAGCCGGGGGCCTAGAGAGAGCTGATTGGTCGATCTCTCTCTCTCTCTCTCTCTCTCGCTCTCTCTCTCTCGCTCTCTCTTTCTCGCTCTCTCAGCGGGGTGGGATGGGAATCACGGCTCTACAGCCAATCATGGGCGTCTGTGAGCTCACGCAAGCGAAAGGAGTCTTCGGAGTGTGTTAGTAAGCAGTTCAGGAAGATGCGGTCGCAGATTCGGAGGAACCGCGTAATAGTGACGGGTGGGAATGGAAACGACTAAATTAGAGGAGAAATTTGGGGGGGAAGTTTTTTTTTTTTTTTTAAATCATTCAATTCTGCTCAAAATCACGGTTTAATTTATTGCACAGGTTTAACTCCTGGCCTAAGTATTGCCAAAGTTTCATTGAATTCTGTCGAGATGAATGAAAAAATATGGCTAGACAGACAGACAGACAGACAGACAGACAGACGTAACATTTTCCTCCAATGTATGAAACTTAAAGATATCATTGAAAGAGCGAGTTCTGACCAATGTACGGACAACCTTTCCTTTATTTATATAGATTAGCAAAGCAGCATCGTTTTGTAATTTCCTCATTTTCTTCTCACCTTTTCGATCCCATGAGGAGAGCCTGTTGTGCTTGGTGCACTGCAACATGGAGAACATTTTTACAGAGTGTTTTGGATTTATTATTATTTTTTTTAATCCAAGTCAAAATGCCTCTTGATTAAACTAACCAGGGAAGCTTAATGTCATTTTAAATGTCTGAAAGAAGTGTATTCATCCAAAAAATGTAAGAGCACAATCTCTACCTTTTTCATCAAATTTGTGTCCAGTGACGTTTTTGGCGCCTTGTCTGTAACCCGTCATTTGAGCCCCAGTCTGAAAGGCGTGCATTGTGTCCCCCTAGACTGTGGAGCTTTCAGAACGGGCTGGGATGTTGGGAGACTTGTGGAAAAACGTAAGTGAGTGACATCATTTGGAGCCGGAGAGAGAAGAGTGCACGCTTGTCATAAAATCAGTGCTTGGCCACGTTTTTTCCACCAGGGTAAATATTAAACACACCTGAGATGATGCCTCAGCCTTGGCAGCCCGGGTTTCCTGCTCGGTATTTCACATTCTTTGAATTTAGTCCTCCAGCTTTAGGCTAGATGAAGACGAATTTCCATATTTTCTATGTATGTGTTTATTTTCATAAATATAACAGGCATAAAGTGAAAGTTTCATCGTTATAATCGAACAGGATAGAATATCGATTTAGAAAGAAGTTTTTTTTCATGGCACCACATATTATTAAATTTCTATTTATTTAACTGTACAGGTGATTTCTGTCGACAGTGCATGACCGAAATAACATTTTAGTTTGTATATTTGTGATCAGTGATTGATTTGATGAGATCAGGTGTGAAATGTCATTGGGGTAATAGTGGTCAAGTCATGATCAGTGTTTGGGAACATGTTTAGTGTTTGACTTTTGGGACAATGGTGATTGGTCACTGGGAACGCTGGTCATTGTTGGGAACAGTGTATGCAGTGTATGTTTAGTTGTTGGGTTCAAAAAAAAAAATGTTTCGGGGACGCGCTTATGCTCCATAACACCCTGTTCGAGTTCCGGGATTCAGTTCATCTCAATCACAAAGTTGTCCTGTCTTGTCACAAGACCTTTTGTATGAAGGTCCAGGAGACAGAAGTACTGTATGTCAGGTGTGTGCACTGTGACCCCCTAACTCCTCCCGAAATTCCATCTCTCTGCTGCATGTGTGAAGATAAATACAGTACACAGAGTTTGTCCAGACAGCACTTTTAGAAAGAATGCACCGGCCCTGCCACAGGGATCATCTGTCGCTTATCCTGAATTGATGTTCATGGCAAAGGCATGCAAGGCACTCGGTCAGCACCCAAACTGTTCCTGATATGGCAGGAAGATTTCGCACTGACGTCACGTATCTTTGCTCGCTTCTATTCTGAATAAAGTAGCTGAGTAATGCGTTGCCGTATCTGTAATGTAATATAAGGGACAGATGTCCGACCTGCGTATAGATAATCTGCTCAGGCGATTTTATCATGTCCTGGAGAGATCATGCTTCCTTTTGTTCCCAGGATGCAGGAATACATCATTTATTAATAATAATAATAATATCAATACTAATAATAGGATATTTTGGGAGAGTATTTGGGCTGTCACTGGGTATATAGCACTGTTACACTTTTGTATGACAGGTTATAACTATCGGGCCTCATCTGTATGTGCCAATCGGCTGTAAATCCTTTTTATACATTCATGGCCAGCTGAAATAGCTCCTCCAGTAATGCAGCCCAGCCACTACATTAAAGGTCCCATATGTTACAGTAGCTCAAAGCTTTCCAACGAATGTACGTTAATGCTTCAGCTGAAAGACCCATCAGGTACCTCAGTTTCCCTTTTATTTCACTCCTCTTCCAAATTCACCATTTCTGTGTCTATGGATAAATGGAGCGAATAAAAGACGGGAGATATATACAAGATCTCTCTTATACACAAGGCCAGTGTTGTCGTATGATACACCCACATTAAATTTGTAACTTCATTTTGCTTTCTTTTGTTGTCCTATAAAGGCACAGTGTTGCATAGAGGGCGTAAACCTTTACAACTCTTACCTCCCCTGTATCCGTCATCATGTTATCATTTTCCAGCAATCCTACCTCAGAACTAGGACTAACGAAATGTCTTGAAGACTCTT
Source organism: Clarias magur (assembly GCA_013621035.1). Classification (NCBI taxonomy): domain Eukaryota; kingdom Metazoa; phylum Chordata; class Actinopteri; order Siluriformes; family Clariidae; genus Clarias; species Clarias magur. Next base: position 1,237,819 of record QNUK01000071.1, read on the forward strand.
CAAGAGCAACGCTGATTTCAAGGACTGAGATAAAGCGTGCTGTTCTACATCAGTTAGAGTTACAGAAGAAGCCGTATTGTAACAGAATGTTGCGTAATCTGACCTTAAGAATGGAAATGTCAAGAGATGTCAAGTCACACACAAACCTCAGGCACATTTTGATAGAGGCGATAGAGAAGCGTCAGGCTGAATGAGGCATGCTTGCGATTATGAGACTTACAGAATAGGACTAGATGACCTTTTTGTGCAGCCTGGGTACATTACTTATCTTTTACGTTCATGGCGTTTACATCCATAATCACATTCCTTGTTTATATACTGCACACACTAAAAGCCAGTCTGCTATACTTCTGATTTATAAGGGGTGTTCAAGTCAAACTGGGACTTTTGAGTGTGCAGAATAACATAACATGGTTTTGCTAGAGTAAAATCTATTTTTATAATCCCCTACTACACTAATGCACATATCCCAGCCTTTCACTAGTGCTTAGGGCTGTACAGGGGACATGGCAACAACTCCCAGTTCCTATAATGTGCAAATGATGATGGGAAAATGATCGTGTACAATTTACACAGACAGATGCATCTCTTCTGCAAGTTGGCAACAAGTTATCAAGTTAGTCAATTTTCAAGGATCAGGTTTTCCACTCACTATATATTTACAGTTTTTTCCCTTTGTTCAGGTTGAACCGGGATTTCTCATGAACATCCTTTAGGAACACCCATAAAACTCAAGGAAAAAAGAAAATGGAAAGAAAATGCCAAAATCATGCCTTAATAGTGAAAGATCAAAGTTAACACTGTGGCCGTCTGCCGCCTTGCACCTCCAATGTCTGGGTTTGATTCGCTCCTCGGGTTAGTATGCAGGGAGTTCTGCATGTTCTTTCCATACTTGATGGGTTTCTTTCACGTACTCTGGTTTCCTCCCACAGTCCAAAGACATGCAGATCATGCTAATAGTTCCCAAATTGGTGCGTGCGTGCGTGCGTGCGTGCGCGTATGTGTACCCTGTTATGGCACCCTGTCCAGGGTGTACAGGTCTCTCCTTGGATAGGCTCCAGGGGAATAATGAGTGAGTGACCGACCTGACCTGACTTGACTCGATTGACTGACCGACTTGACTTGACTGACTGACTGACTTGACTGACCGACTTGACTGACCGACTCGACTGACCGACTCGACTCGACTCGACTCAACTGACTGACTCGACTGACTGAATTGACCTTGACTTGACTCGACTGACCGACTCGACTGACCGACTCGACTGACCGACTCGACTGACCGACTTGACTGACTCGACTCGACTCGACTCGACTGACTGACTGACTGACCGACTCGACTGACTGACTGACCGACTCGACTGACTGACTGATCTGACTTAACTGACTGAAAGAACATCTAAACTAAATCTTCTAGTATTGCAGCTCAGCACTTAGTCTTATCTATACTTACTATAAAACCCTCAACCTTTTCCAGGATACAAACATCTTTGATGAGCTAACTGGTTGTTCATGAATATCATCTTTCTCGTACGAGTACCCCTCTGAATGATTTAGGAATAAACTCCTTCAGCTTAATAAATGAGGCCCGTAGTTCAGAAATGGATATAGCCTTCATTTTTCACAGGCTTAGGGTTGGAGAGACGTTCTGACATCTCACTATTATGTATATTTAAATGAATACTTTATCATCATTTTCTCATAAACGCTCAACCGCGCCTCTATAGAGTCTATTGTGTAATCATATATCTCAGGCTTTCAGTAAGAAAATTAGTGAAGCCAGATGTAATAGAGAGTAGATTTGGGCCACTGGCTATTTTTCTCAGTACACCATTAGCCAGTGAATTGCTTTTAAAGCACTGGAAATGAGGGTGGTGGGTAATTTTTGGACACGGCTTGTAGTTGTTGAGTGTCTGTAAGAAATCTGCGGGATTCGTTTCGGGAAAAAATGGGAAACATATGAGCAAGTGGCAGGTTGTATGGTCATGCATCGCTGCTTGTGTGTACAGCGGATTTTCATTTACTCGCTATTGTCTTGCACGGCAGCGCAAAACCGACAGCTTCTTCTGAGTTCAGGCTTTTTACGCTTTTTGGTTTCACTCTAAGGGAAGCAGCTGTCCTCCTGTTCATCATTTCTTATGTCCCATTTTCTCGCCCATCTGGCGTATGAGAAATTCCTACAACTGTTCGAAGACCAGATAACTAAGGATTAAGTCTGGCACCCCAAGCACACAGCTTCCTGTTCCAGTCGTATCCTCCTTAATGTTTCTCTGGCGCTATTGTAACTTCGAATGTCTCTATTCTAGTGTGGTCACGTGACCGAGATCGACCCTGTGAATAAGATTAGCCTGAGAGAACAACTCGCGGCCTGAGGCACCGGAGGCAGTGAAGGAGTACAAAGGGATTAGTGGAAGTTCTGCTTAGCGATGCAATTCCACCGCTAAGTCCATTAAGTGTATTTAGTTCAGTGGGTCATACAGCGGACTTGGTTCACATCTTTTAAACAACTACGGTGTTATTAGCAGTGATCATTTTTCACGCGCGTCCTTCGTATTTCACGTACACATTTGTGGGGAAAAAAAAACACATTCCTACAAGAAGTGAAGTGCAGCATCAAAAAGACAAAGTAACCAGCTCTCTTTTTTTTTTTTTTTTTTTTTTTTGTTGATTTTTCCCCGATTTGCTCCCTAATTTAGTCGTGTCCAATTCCTCCCCGTCACTAGGGGGCTCCCACATTAAGGCTACTACTACCACTCAGCCGGGGAGGGCCGAAGACTATCTCGTGCTTCCTCCGAACCACGTGACGCCAGCCGACCGCATCTTTTCGAACTGCTCGCTCGCGCACCGTTGGGGGCGGAGTAACACACTCGGAGGACAGCGCTATCCGCTCCCTCCGCTGCGCGAGCTCACAGACGCCCCTGACTGGCTGTAGAGCCGTGATTAATGTGGGAGCACTAAGTACCTCTCATCCCTCCCCTCTGAGAGAGCTCGGCCAATCAGCTCTCTCTAGACCTCCGGCTGCGAGAGGTTACAGCACCACCCGGGATTCGAACTAGCGATGATTAGCACAGATGATAGGGCGAGCGCTTTAACCACTGCGCCACTCGGAGGCCCAGCTCTCTCATTTTCTGACGTCACTGCGGTATTAGGCTGAGGAAATGTAACGGTGTTTTTGATTGGTCACTCTCGTAGTCTCCAGCCAATGAAATCGCTCCGGACAAAGGAGGATTCGTTTTTGTTTACTTCGGCAGGTTACCATCATGACACCAAAAAAAAGAAATTGAAACCTGACCCACATCAGCAATTTGCATAAAGTGATAAATACTTCTTTGGATAAATAAGACTGTGCTTGCTAACCACTCGTTCATATGCTTTGTATGCTGATGCATATTTCTTGCAAAAATTTAAATTCTTAAGGCAAAAATATGTGCACACTTCATGTGGACACTTTCTGTGTATGTGTGCATTTCCAACATTATAATGTACAGCTACTGTATCAATACTTCCATTATAGCATTCTTGGGACCCATGGTGCTATGACTTCACTAACTCGTGCACAAAATGCAAAAAACAAAACAAACAACTCGCTTCACTTGGCTTTCTCAGTTTCAGTCTTTCACACTACTCTGAACGTCATCCAGTATAGGACAGGTTCCTGTCTACCTGGTAACGGGAACAGGTGTCAAGACGCGGATGAGAATCAGGAAAAGACAATGATAGCTGTAATAACTTGAAATTTCTTTATTTTTTTTATTTAAAGAACAAAACACTTTGAGACATGCAGCTGTTGGAAGATGATTCATTCCGGAGTCGTAATTGCAATTGCACTTCATGTAAGACAGCTTGCAAGCCCACCTCAGTATGGATTATTTACTTTTTTTTAATAATATTTATTTGATTATACACTACAGTGTGGAGAGAACGTCCAGTCAAACCGGGATGTTTGATTGCACAGAATACAGTTATGAGAGTAAATAATCCCTTGATTTCTCGTAAATAATTCCCTGCTATACTGATGTCCTTATCGCAGCATTTTCTCAGTGGCTTGGCTGCCTGATTCAGTGAGTCTGAGACGCCACGCCGGGCTCCCAGAAACTCGTTGGAGCGAGGTCAGGACTATACAGGGCATGTAGCAATAACTCCCAGCTGAGTTCCTGCTGTGCAAGTGGTGTTGGTGTGTGTGTATGTGTGTATGTGTGTGTATGTATGTGTGTATGTGTGTGTATGTGTGTGTGTGTATGTGTATGTGTGTGTGTGTGTATGTGTGTGTATGTGTGTGTATGTGTGTGTATGTGTGTGTATGTGTGTGTATGTGTGTGTATGTGTGTGTGTGTGTGTATGTGTGTGTATGTGTGTGTATGTGTGTGTGTGTGTGTGTGTGTGTGTGTGTGTCAATATCATCACGAGTCCCGGTTTGACTCAAACGCACCTCAAAGTAAGTAGACAAAATAGTGTTGTAGAATTGTTTATTTCCTGTTGTGAGATTGTTGAACACATAATTGGTACCATATAGGATACGGAAAAAAAGAAACATTGAAGTTTGGATTCCAATAATAAATCGCAAGCACTAATGGGGAACAGTGGGATCATTGGACACGAGGAGCTGGAGCTGGGTGGCGGTGCAGGTCAGGAGGTTTTTCTGTATCTCGTGACCTTTTGCGTTTATGTGAGGTAGTGACCTTGCAGCGCTCGTCTCCTGCCCCCATACGCTCCTCTGGATTAGCGTGAGGGCGGTGCGACACTGTGTGTGAGCGGAGAGGGCAAAAACTCTTTACAACAGAGGTTGTTTATAGTCAATCTAAAAATTGCAATTGATTTTATGATGTGCTTTTGTGAAAAATCCGCTCTAATGGCGTCTTCCCTCGGTCCGAAGTGGCCTCTGTGACTTTCACGTGTAATTCCGTAAAAGTCATCCTGAAAGAGTTTTACTACGCCCATAGCAGCTCTGTTTCCCTGTGGCTCCTAACCTTTTCACCCAATTGTGAGACCACATGATCTCGTGGTGAGCTATTCGAGATGTTTTTTTTTTTTTTTTTTTCGTCTTCTGTTTGCTGGCGCAAAGTAAACGCACCCCGAGACCTCAGCGTGAGGAGAAATGAAGCCACTTTATCACGAAGTGGAACATGAGTCACAAGCAACCTTCCACAGACCACCTTTGCGGGCTGCTGAACAGGGGGTTCATGTGGAGCTTTGTTTTTTTTTGTTTTTTGATACCACAATAAGGTCATCAGCTTGGGTAGCGGCGTGTCGGATGAACACTTACACACAGCCGCCGTGCACTGCGACGTGGTCTGTAGAGCTTCAGCAGTAATACGCGCATGTGTCCGTGATGCACACAATAGTGTATTAGAATTTTAGTACATCATTAATATGTGTAATAATTGATGGAGCATTTTTTACCGTAGTTCTTTGGCATAAAGCATGAGAGAGATTTCAGCCTTAGGAATGTTTTTGGTATTTCACTTTGTTGGATTTTCACCCCTGATTCAATGATATTCCAAACTTGCTGCCTGTTTGACTATGAAGTTGCTCGAAAGCTGACATTCTCTAAAGATATTTCGTTCCTGATTATATGGTTAAATGTAAACGTGAGTGGATATGATTTAAAATATTCAAGCTCTAATAGCACGCCTTGAAGACATTTTCATGATGTATCAGGCAGCACAGATTCTTAGTGGTTAGCAATTATAAGAATTGTTCCAAATTTGAGAACTTGTTGCTATAGGTATTACTGTACTTGCTTTTGTTTACTTTGTGTGTACTTTTGTGTTCATCAAAAAAATACTTTTATACTATGTAACCATTACGGACATGACATAATCGTAAATGACCTAAAGTTAATGTTTATTTTTTTATTTAAGTTTAAGATTTTCTTTTCAATTTTTTAATAAAGATTTATACGAGTGCATGATAAACAAAAACAAAAGATGTTATTAAAAAAAAAAATCTTTTTTCAAGAATCAAGAATCCCTCACTTGAGACTTCTCAAGCGACTCTTCCTGCGCTCGGCAATCTTTCCGTAGGTTTTCTCGGGTCAAACCACTTTGTGTAATTGCTGACTCATTTGGAGCGCCCGGTCCTCAGAGGGGTTTCCACGTCAGCATCTGGCTTTTTTTTTTTTATTAGATCTACACCCAAAGTTGCTGTCAGTGTTGGATGGAACGATATGTGCTGACGTTGGGATCAGCGGAAATGGTGAATGAAGTCAGCATTGCATTAGGAGAACCCCTGAAGAGCAGGTACAGCACAGTCTCAGCATGATGAAACTGGGAATTACAGCGTGGCGTGGGAGGAGTGGATCTGTACGAGGCTCAAATCCAGATTGCTGATTTTTCTCTTTTATACCCAATTAACCCCCAACCAATCGCATAACTCATCCCCCCCCCCTCCCCCCCTCCCATCACCTCCGTCACCAAGGACCGCTTTTCATGTAGATATCAAAAAAATTATTGGTCATCATTTAATTAGCAGGTTAAAGCAGTTTCGTGGCATCATCGATAATTCCGGAGAAATTTACTTCGTACAGCAAAACGCATAACGCTTGACTGCGTAATGTCCGTTATTTATGATGGCTTTGGCATCTCCGTCAAATTACGGAAATGTTTCCAGCCTCTGAGCGCGACCGCTCACAGCCCCGCTTCTTCTCTGTATCAGCATCAGTGTTTTAAATAGGTTTGCATTTTACTCTTGTAATTAATTCACTCTTGGCGTTGAGCCACTGCAGCGTCTTTACGACTGCTGTTGTCCTAAATGTTTCATATCCTTGTAGACAAATACACTCGGGCTTTAATTCATTAAGCAGCCGTTTAGCTTTCGTTATTCACTTAGAAGGCACGTTCTAAAATAAATGAATGCAATAAAAAATAAATTCATGCTCATTTGAGAGCAAAAACCGCTTGTCCCAGTCCGCTAATGTGATACGTTGAACAGCTCTCTAATAGGATCACGTCGGAGTTCGGCATGTAGAATTCCACTGCCTGGTTTGAAACGGTCGTGACAGTAGAGTAAACGTCATCATGAACGATGAAACATGGCATTTCAGGAAAATTACTCTTTTGTTTTTTGAGTAGAACAGGAAAAGAAAGTAGGGACGAAGGTTTTATTGTAAGCACCTTCATTATTATTTTTTTATTTTATTATTATATTCTTATATTATTATATATTATTATTATTTATTTTTTTTTCCGCAAATTTTTCCCCTACTTTAGTCATATCCGATTCCTACCCCATGCTTCCGTGTATTGGCTTAGAGCAGAAATTGATGTGAGGGCGCCAAGTCCCTCCCCTCTGAGAGAGCTCGGCCAATCAGCTCTCTCTAGGGCCCCCGGCTTGGAGGGTTACAGGATTACCCGGGATTCACACTAGTGATCTCCGAGTGATGGAGCGAGCTCGTTACAGGAGAGAAAATTTGGTCAGATTTTTAATTTCTGTTTATTTTAATTTATTGTTAAATAAAAGCAATACCAGTAACCAATACTGTCAAGCTTAGATATGTTTAAGGCTGTCTGAGTGCACAAATCTGATGTCTTTCAGAACGGATCTGACTCAATTTTGCATGTGATCCTAGATCGGATACATATCACTTGACTTGACACGAGAACGGTCAGTCTGGACGTCCTGAGTCATAACCTGCAGTGCTATGTGCTGGTTATAGCTGCTTAAACATCTCAAGTGAGGCTTCTGGCTTTCTCTCTTCTTCTAGGCCTCCCGTCCTCCAAAGCAAAACCCCAAGCATGTTTCTGATGAAATCACAGTCATTGACCGGTCGCATAAGCTCATGACATGTTTTAACCCAGATGTGGTGAGAAAAAGACGCATCGATTTGTGCACGTGTGCCGTTTCAGAGGACAGACGCGTCCGCATTAGAGTGACATAAAAGTCTTTTGTAATTATGATTGTGAACCATCATGACCTGTTAATCTGATCTGATGGGGAAAAAAAAACAAAAAAAAAACGGCGTGGACAATATTGATGTATATGCAATTACAGTGGAACCTTGGATCTGGAGGTGGGCTCATATTCCAAAACACTCGTGAACCAAATCGAATATTCCCGTAAGAAATAATTAAAACGCAAATTATTCGTTCCACAGCCCAAGAAAAATAAATACATAAAACTAATTAATATGAAGTAAAAATAAAACAAATTACCCAGCACTTTACCTTTAAAAAAAAAAGTAAAAATAAATCCCGACAGATAAGTGTTTCATTTGTGCGCGCAGGCGCCGTGTGTGCGCGTGTGTGGAATTAGCCCCTTCCCTCGCCTCGTCTTACACAATAAAACTCCTCCCTCCCCACCACCTTGCTTTTTAAGCTTCACAACAAACACGCACACGGAACCACTGTTTTAACGGGGGGAAAAAAGGAAATCTCTCTGACAGTCACGTGAGCGCATACTAATGGAATCACTGCTGTAAGGTAAAAAAAAAAAAAAAATGAACCAGCAATTTACCTTCGCGACAGAGCAGAGTTTTCTGTGTAAAGCAGAGAGTCTTTGTATGTATGTGTGTATGTGTGTGTGTGTGTGTATGTGTGTATGTGTGTATGTATGTGTGTATGTATGTGTGTATGTGTGTATGTATGTGTGTATGTGTATGTATGTGTATGTATGTGTATGTGTGTATGTATATGTATGTGTGTATGTATGTGTATGTGTGTATGTGTATGTATGTGTATGTGTGTATGTATGTGTGTATGTATGTGTATGTGTGTATGTATGTGTATGTGTGTGTGTATGTGTGTGTGTGTATGTGTGTGTGTGTATGTGTATGTGTATGTGTATGTGTGTGTGTGTGTGTGTGTATGTGTGTGTGTATGTGTGTGTGTATGTGTGTGTGTATGTGTGTGTGTGTGTGTGTGTGAAACCGGGGAGGGGGTGTAAAGGCAAGAGAGTGAGTGTGTTGGTGTCAAATTACGTGTGCGCGCACACTCACACGTAGGAGACATGCTGAAACAGAGAGAGAGATGTTGATTATACCAGTAAGAGACGAGCACTAAGACCCAGCAGGGAAGACGATTACCCACAATTCCACAGCGCAAGAGTGAGAGAAATCATTGGCTCAGTTGTGACCACGTGACACTCTGTGTCAAAACAAGAGCGCATACGTGATACATGATACTCAGTCTCGTAAACCAAGACTTGCTCGTTTTTCAAGTCAAAATTTATTCGAATCTTTGCTCGTCTTCCGGAACACCAAACTGCAAACTCGCAATCCGACGTTCCACTGTATATTGAAATTTGGCATGTGGAGCACCACCTTGTGGCTTTTTACCCACACCTGGACCGGAGCCTTGGTGATGTTCAGCATAATCGTTCTCTTGTGTAAATACTTGATCCTCGGACAGCAGACTTGTCTGACAGATTGTCTTTACACTCTCGAACTTAATTTCTCTCACATCGAGGAATTTCCTTCTAACCTGTTGATCGATCGGTTTAACCCCATACATCACAGGATGTAATGCTGCAAGTAAACTGATCACCTCACCAAGCGTCTGGCTCTCCCCCCCAAAAAACTTGCTTTACTTCAAGTCCAACAACAGCCTAAGAGAATGTTGTACCACATCTGGAGGGAAATAAAACACTTAAGACTCGAGCTCTGAGTGCACAAACAGCTGCGTCAGCTAAACTAGCAGTTAGCTTGAAAGCATCTATCACAGCGTAAAAGCATTCCAACCGGGTCGTCTGGCCAGCAGGGCCGCGAGAGGACAGAGTGTAATGAGACGGAGAGTCAGACAAAGACTCAGTAGTTAAAGGGAATTAAACAAGAGTGCCACTTTAAGCTCATTTATTATGCAGGATTTGAGAATAATAAAAAAAAAAACATTTCAAGCATTTAAAGGCAATTAATTCTCCTCTTCTTTTTTTAAAAAGAATTATTAGTTAATGGGATATTTGCCTTTTGATTCTGATCGACTTGTGTCTTTGAGAAGGATGTTTTGATACCGAGCTATCATGCATTTTCAATAGCAATGGGGGAAAAAATTTGATTGAGTTATAAATCGCTATTCTTTTGTGTGCTCCAAAATCTGTTTCTGAAGTATTATTTTTACATTTATAACAGAGATGCACTAACTTTTACATCTTCTGGATCTAATACACAGTGTCTTAGTGGTTAGCACTGTCGCCTTGCACCTCCAGGTTCCGGGTTCGATTCCCATCTCAGGTCTGTGCTTTCCTCCGGGTACTCTGGTTTCCTCCCACAGACCAAAGACCTGCACATTATGCTAATTTGCGTTTTCAAATTGCCCTGTGCATATAAGTGTGAGTGTTGACCGGAGGGAATAAATACGGTTGTCCACATTGGCCTCCACGATCCATAGTTGGACTAAAGAGGTTCCTGGGTGGATGGATGGATCTATTATGGCAGCCTTTGGAATCTCTACAGATGTAAATAGATCTTCCCTAAAGCCACGTCCATGACTCAGGAGTCAGATGTCGCTAATAGATTCTCACGTTAGTAAGCCTCACCTGAGGCAGGAGAGCGAACAAAGCTCTGATCATTTCAGACAGGAGTTGGTTTCGCCCCCAAGCAGGTGTGGCTAATGAGCTTCACAGCGGCCACCGGGGCCTCACGGTCCACAGAGCTGCCGGGATCCGTCAGACAAAGACAGCAGAGTAGCTGACACAGGAAAGAGACCCGCTGACTGACTTTCAAATATAATGGCGTTTTTGTGTACTGGAAGTTAACTAACGAAGAAAAAGATTCTCCCTTGTCAGACATGTTGGATTAGGACTAAACTTATAAAATATACTGGCTTCAGGATTTTGTGCGGGATTGTCTTTAACACTCCCTTTGTATTTATGGTTAAGTGTCGTCCAGCCTAGAGGCCGTCCGGACAACTGATCCTCGGTCCTCTTAATAACGTTGGCGTTGCAGTTCAGGTCTGGTGTTCAAGCTATCCTAAGCTCCTGTCACTTCACTTCCTGTTTCACGTTTCATGAAACCGAGAACAGCTTGTTCTTAAGCAGGCATTTCTGCACACGGACGAACCATGCATGCGAAAATGCTGTGTGTTGGAGGTGAAGGAAGATAATAGGCATGCATGACAATATTCACATCTGGAAATTTCATCCAAAGTTTCACTTGCAGAATTCACTTGCACAGAGTGAAAGGCAAGCCAATAATCTGTGTGATTTGTGTTACTCGGTATCAAACGGGATTAAATGGACATTTTCACAAATGTATTTTGTTTGCTTTAAAGCTTAATGAGAAAAGCAACTGCTGACAAAGTGGGGTCTGTGTGCATGATGCATGATGTCCATACCAGTGTTGTACTGTAATGCTAACATAAAAAAAAAAAAAAAAAAAACTATATCAGCATTTTGAAATAGTCAGTATTTTTTATTATGTACACTGTATGATCTGGCTATAGGACTCTGTCTCTTTAAATACAAGACTGGCATTATTCACCCTTGTCCAACAGTTCGCTATCGGGTTTAGATCAGGAGATGATCCAGACCACGGCTTCAGAAGTTAAATACCATTCTACTGTACATCAGTTAGTTCCAACCGAGCAATCTGATTGGACGAGAGGCATTCCATGAGACGATATGCATCACTCCGCGTCCCTGGTGTCCTAATAACCAGCGCTTTCAGCAAGAAAACACATCTGATAAGGTCGTCATCTTAAAAAAAAAAAAAAAAAAAGTTTTTTAAAAAGTCATACAGAATCACATCCTGTTCCTTTATCTACGACTACAAAGCAAACTATCACAAGGCTGAAAATCCAAATCGCTCTCCAACCCCTGATCAAGGGAACTATTTGACGTGTGTGACAATGGATGGAACACACTAGAGCACTAGTTTTCCTTTTAACGCCAGAGGAAAAAGAAAAAATCACCAGATCCACCTTTAGCAACTTAAAATAATACATTTCCTGATGATTGTATTAATCACTCGCATCGCTTTGGTCCATTCTTCTTTACCACAGAGCTTTTCATTGATTTTCAGTTCATTGATGTTTTTGAGCATTCGTGTATGCACAACTTTTGTTACGGTTCTGCTGCAGCAAGGCAACTGGGTTGATGTCTGGATTTTGACTAGACCATATTAAAATCTTGATTTCTTTTTTGAACCATACTGATTTGCTGGTGTGCTGCTGATCATTGTCCGGTTGCATGACTCGTTTTCAGACAGATGCCGTCACATTTGCCCCTCTGTTTTTTTCTTTTTTTGAGCTTGTATTTGCCCTATACTGAAACTCGATTTTTATTATCTCTTATATACAGATGTCAATACATCTCTGCTCATTTTCTATACAAGGGACTTAAAATAATCAGGTTAGACCAGACAAGCAAGTCTGTGCTGCATCAGGTCATGCTGTGGGAAAGGTGTAAGGCTGGAAGAAAGCACTGCTGTGTCAGCAACAGAACAATACAGTTGTTCCCCCGTTTCTCACACGCGCACACACACACACACACACACACACATACCCCTGCCTCTCAGGAAGGTCACATAGTTGAATTGATCTGCAAACAGACCTTCCTGACTGAGCTTGCTGTAACATACCAGCATATTGTGTTTACAAATAACACACCGTTATCTATGTACGAGGGGTGTTCAAGTCAAACCGGGATTTTTGACCGTTATAAAATTTGTTTTTGTTTTTCTCCATGTAATCCTCCGTCATACTAATTGCACTTATCCCAGAATTTCACTAGTGCTAGGATACCATCAAGGTATAAAGTTTTTCTCAGTATGTCAGAATCATGATCAGACTGCTTGCTTCATGTCTGAAACTGCTGGCCTTCCAGGAACTCCATTAAACATGTGAAAATGCCTTGGAGCAAGGTCAGGGCATGGCAATACCTCCCAGCCGAGATCCAGTAATATGCAAGTGGGGTTGGTGAACGATTGTGTGCACAGTTCCCAGTCCCACTAACGGATGCGTCACTTCCACAGGGATTAAGCGTTTCCACTCGCTGAACGTTCTCGCTTAGTACAGGCTAAGAGAATCATCACCGTACTCTGCTTGACGTCTTCTGTAAATCAGCTTTCCGCCCTTCATTCATGAGAAATTTCATCACATGTCCCGGTTTGACTTGAACGCTCCTCATATGTAATCCATGTATTTTTCACACAAGTTACGTTTTCGTTGTTTGAAGCCGTCGCCTTGTATTTTGTCATCATAGATTAAGGCGTTCGGGGGCTGTGTGTGATTTTGCAACTCTGTGTTCTACTGCCTGTGCTTCAGGCGAAATCCAGGGCAGAAAGAAGGATGGCCTGAAATGAAAAAAACCATGATGTAGATTTTGGAGTCTCCAAGGACACTAAAGGAGTTTATCGGTATGCTTCGGAGTCCTTCGGAGACAGTAATTACCCGTAGAACCATGGACTCCAGAGTGTGCGAAGAACAAAAGAAAAAAAATCATCAACTTCGTATAATTATTTTCGTGGAGCCTGGTTATTATGCACGAAAGGTGCTTTCACTGTCCTCTACGGACGCCTGGCTAACCGCGGCTTGTGTCATTATCCGGTCTCTTAAGGTGTCATTGGGAGAGTAATGTACCCCTGAGTATAAATCATGTATCCAAGCAGCAATGTTTTTCTTTGCCCTGCACGAGACATCCAGGGTGACCGTGTGCTTACGCTTTCGTTTGTAAGATTCATCCATTAAAAAAAAAAAAAAAAAAAAAAAAACATGTCATCATCATGTCGTATGTTTGCAATTGCATTTTTATTATTTTTTTCATAACCACCAAGGTCCTAGGAAAACTGTGTACACTGTGTGGATGCCCACTTATTTACAAACTCGTTCACACCTAGGGGGCAATTTATCACTGGTAGTCGAGCTACCGGCATGTTTTTATGAGGTGGGAGGATTCCTGAGAACATGGAGGAACGTGGGAAACTCTGCACAAACGTAACCTGAGCTTGAACCCTGGAGCTTTTCTACACCCTCTCTTTGTAAGTGTGTTCTTTGCACTTGTCTGTTATCTATTCCAAACTTTCTTGGGCTTTGTCCCACAGCGTCGCCACAACGGATCATTTGATCCTCAAGATCTAATTTTACACCGGATGCCCTTCCTGTCACGACCCTCCCATTTACTAACCAGGCTTGGGACTGGCACTCGATGCAGTGGCTGAGTTGTACAGTGGGGTTAAGGGTCTTGCCCAGGCCCCACCAGTGGTGACCCGGAGGTGGCGGGTCTCAAACCCAGAGCCTCAACCGCCTGAGCCACCACTGGCCAAAGGGGGGGGGGGTAACATTTTACCTTCAAATTGATCCACAATAAGGCCAAATGAAACGTCCATTATATCATAATATGGTTTAAGCAGTTATCATATATAAGTCAGGACTGACACCGTGTGATCCTGTGGTTTCATCATCCTGTGGATAAAATCACACTCCCTCTCATGCTCCTTCCTGAACGAAGCTTCTAATCCCCTTTGCTTCACCATTTTAAATTTCTGTCATAACTTGCGCTGCAGATTTCATCCATTCCTGCTCTATAAAGCAATGTCTTTGCAACACTCGACCTTAGTCTATTAATTTCCCCGTCCCTCGTCAAGTGAGAAGGTCTTTTCATATTAAGGAACTGGATAAGATAGATTCTCATTCGGGATTCACAGCATGAGCCCCCAGTGAGGATGGTGGCTGATTATGACGATCCAATGTTGCATAGCCAGCATACTTCTCACTCCAGCGCCTCGGCCGCCCTTCCTGAGCGCGTGTACATTTAGCGCTGGCTTTGGAGCATGGCCAAATAGCAGGACACTTTGAAGAACCTTCACTTCTGTGTTTTTTTGTTTTTGTTTTGCTTTTTTTTTTTTTTTTTGGTTTATCCAGGCAGAAATGTGTTATTGTGATAAACCCGGGCAGGAATGGAGCACGGCGTGGCACGCCTTATCGGAAAAACAATCAACGACAGGGTGCTGATGTGGCAGAATTCTTACCGACTTTCTGTACAAAGTGCTGATGCAGGCGACTTCAAGAAACCTTAAACAGACATCCCCTAAGAGAAAACTTCACTAAAAAGTTTGGCTTTGTTAATGGGGTCATATACTTCTTTTTAACAAGTTTAATATACTTTAAGTCTCGAATCATGCATTCGGGCATTTTTCTAGCCAATCAGAATTCAGGAAAACTGTTAAAATTGTCACGAAGGAGGAGGGGGTTATGCAAGTTTTTTTTTTTTTTTTATTTTTTTTTTTGCTTGCCTAGATACCAGGCATGATGTTATTTGAACATCATGTTTTATAGAAATGGGAAAAAAGTTATGTATTCCAATTTTTTTTTTATATTACTGACTATTACTTAATATGTTTCCATTGGAGGTGATTAAAATGTTGCAGTTCCTCTAGTTTTACTATTCACACATTGTCAGGCAGGACAAGTGTGGTGGGAGCGAATTATTTGCCAAGTTTGTTTAGAATTGTAACAAAAATTTATAATAAAGAAAAGTGTAATTATTAAAAAAATATTAATTCATTTTTAAAATCGTGATACTAACATACATTAATTCCAATACAAATCAAATGGACACCTAGGTATCTGACGTCGTACTTTGGGGTGGGGGAAACCCAGTGTGGGAAAAGATTGAGTGAATGTTTGTTTTTCCTCATATTTTTCTGTATGCATGCACACCATATAGACTGAGGGGGAATGTCAAAGGTTTTCGCATTATAGCATTTAAATCTCTATGAAGTAAATGAGCTGTTACGTGAGAAACGATAACATATTTAAATGAAACTGTGTTAACATAAACCTACCATTAGATTTCTTTGCAGAACTACAGCTAGAGCTGCTGTTCGGGAAAATTATTTAACACCTTCTGCCTTTGAGAATTTAAGGACAAAGTGGTATAAATGCCAGTATCGGACATGATAAGGTGCAAAAGTGGCGCGTATATCCCGCACAGAGCTTTTATTAGCAGTGTGGGTCTGCGACAGTGCTGGAAACTGGCATCTTTTATTCTGCACTTGCAGCTTTCATCTAACTTGTCTTTCCTGTTTTGTATGAAAGATCAACGTGACTTCCCCAAAATATGTTTTTTTGGGAAGCGCACAAAAGCTCTGTACTGCCTCGCTTACTGAATGAAGATCTCTGCAGTAGCTCATTCATTCAGTTGTTTTTCCTGCTCATTTTATAGCATTCATGGTCCTTTTCTTCTATACACTGCCCTGATTTCACAGCACTATAATAAAAGCATCTGTTCATCATGTAATCGACTCTTCAATTAAACTCGCTCTTATGCTTTCACGCCAGCTGTCTTCAACTACAGAGTCAATATAGATCTATCAATTAAGCATGTCAATCCCAGTTTGTGCTTAAAATACTCATTATCTCATCTAATTATTCAATAAATTAGATTAGCGTCTAAGGAGTACTGAAATGAGCAGTGAGTATGGCTCTGTATAGGGTACATATGAATTAAGAAGTATGTTTTGCAGAGGTGGAAGATAAGTAACAATATTTACTTGAACATTTACATTTTTTAATTATGTACTTTATGTGAGTCGTTTTATTAGTGAATACTTTACTACATCATACAAGAAATCACCGTACTTTTACTTCACTGTCTTCTGCGTGGCTTTGCGTTACATAACCACAGTGTTTCAGTCCGTAGCATTTGTATCAGTAATATCGCCACCTGCTGACTATTATTTGCAATTGTGTGATTTGCCTTCTCGTTGTGAAATGTGTAGTCATGTAGCAGGTGTTTGAAATCAGAAGCGGAGATGCTGGACCTCATCTGGACCAATGGTGGACTTTTATTCGACCAATATTATACCCAAGATATCTCAACTATTACTCAAGTACAGGATTGGCGTACGTTGTCTACAACTAAATTGAGATTTTGAACCAAGCATGTCAGTTAGTCAGTCTGATAAGCACGGCAGATAAAAGCATTTGAGAATGCACAGTATGTTCCCCTCTTCACATTTTTAATCAGCCACCAGATAAACCGATCTGGCTTGCATGTTTCTTTTTCATGAGCAGGCTGGAGTGAATAAAAACTAGTGAAACGTTTTGTTGCAACGTTTGTTAATTTTCCGATCCTGCACCAGCAGCACAGCGCACAAAGGTTTTTCGCCTGTTTCATCCAAAATCTGACCGGGCCACAGTTTCAACTTTTTGGACTTTGAAGTACCGTGGTGCAACAGGGGAGGGAGCGAGCTCAAACAGGCCGAGCAGCGGCCTGTAGCGTATGATCTCATGCAATTAAGCTGGCACGTGCCGGCATAGAGAAGAGAAAGGCAGGGAGAGTGGGAATTCTACCCTACCTGCTGTCTGGTCTGATGTTCGGATCCGCCCGGACTTTTAAGAGACGGCTGTAATCACGCCTCCCTGTAAATTAAATACCATTTAAATGCCACAGTTCAGCGAGAAAGTTATGAGAAGGAGATATCATGATACACATTCACGTTCCTCATTCTGCCTTGCCCTCTTAATTAAATACTGTAAGCCTGATGGAAAATAATTCATACATCCCATGGCATGATTTTATATGTGTCCCCAAAATGGGCATTTTTCAGCTTTGTACCATCTCGCTGAATGTTCATGAGAACGACTGCAGTGTTCTCCGGGCCACCTCGACCCGAGATCAGCATTCATGGATATACAGCACCATTCAAATGTGTTACAGCAGCTACGAGTCTCATCACCGTACTGTCCGTAGAGATCTCTGTAAATGTCAATCATTTTTACGCCTTCATTCATGGGAAATTTCATCACTAGCCCTGGTCCGACTTGAGCGCCTCTCGTATATACAGATACTTAATGCATTAAATGCTTCAGTAATATTTATGACTCCCAGTAAAGTAAAATAAAGGTAACAGATGGGTCTATAAGTGTTATGCAAATATAACATTTGCATACTGAAAAATATGTTACTGTGGGGGGAGAAAGGGGCTAATTCAATGCGGATCACCTCAGTGAGCATATGGAACAGCAGAGAGATTAATCTTTATAAGTGAGAAGGATGCACTGTTTGTACAATCAACAGGGAGCCTGCAGAGGTGAAAACTCATATTTATCTTAAATTTTAAAGAGGCAATTGTACGTCCACCTTCTAAGATAGTTTTTTTTTTTTTTTTTTTTTTTGCATTGAACACAGGATAAAAGTATTGTAGCTTATTAAATGAAAAAACAATTGGACTGTCTTGTAGCTGAATAGAAAGACATGTGCTTTAGCCATGCAAATGATTTAATGATTTTTGTATGCCGTTTATTTCCGTTTGCACACGCATATGAGACTGACCTCGGTATGTTCGTGAGGGGCCACCGAACACCTTTCCCGTCCGTGCTTTTCCGCTGATGGATCGCAGGATCTTTAACTGATTCAGCATTGACCCGATTGAACTGCTGCGAGTGCGTTTGATGTTGCGTAACTGATGATGGACACCACGACATTATCGCTGTATCTGCTTCAAAAAATGGCCAGAGGTTATGATTTATTTTTGACAGCGTTGTTTTTGTTCATTGATTTTTTTTTTTCTTCCATGATGCAGCTTAATATGATGCAGATATTCAAAAAGTGAGAGAGCTGTTATTATATTTATGAGTTTGTAACAGCAACAACAAAAAACATTTTTACAGAAATGTTAGGTGTAGGTCTGTGATCCCTGATTGTCAAGACAGACTAGATAATTGTGTGATGAAACACACTGAGATGACATCATTGAAGTGAACCAAACTCAAAACAGAACTTTAGTGGGTGTCATCGGTTAATGGAATTATAAAAAAGAAAGATATGAAAGAGGCTTTATGTTAGCAGGTAATGCATGAGCAAATGTGTAACTCGGTTATTAGCTGAAAAGAAAAGAACATCGAAAGTCTTAATTAGGATGTTATTATGGTGAATAAAAGGGTGAATGGTAATTGTGTGTTCACAGCTATCATGTATGTGATGGGCGCTCTGGGTCCTGCGGCTGGGTATCTCCTAGGAGGACTCCTCATCGGCTTTTATGTGGACCCCAAAACCATCGTTAATATCGACCAGAATGACCCTCGCTTTGTAGGCAACTGGTGAGAATCTTTTTCTTTTATTCCCCAAGTAAAATACAGTGTGAATGCAGATGTGATCACTTCTCAACCTCCTCTTTTTGTTCTTAATAGGTGGAGCGGCTTTTTGCTGTGCGCCATCGCCATGCTGCTGGTCGTTTTCCCCATGTTCGCCTTCCCCAAAAAACTACCCACTCGGCACAAAAAGAAGAAGAAGAAGAAAAAGCTTAGTAACGATGGCGAAGCAACCAGCGAGGATGACGTCATGAAGGAGAAATCCAACAGCAAAGGTCAAACGGTGACCTCGTCCATGGGCTTTGGGAAGGACATCAAAGGTAATTTCTCTCTCAGGAGGATGATCTGATGACGTTTATCTATTTAGATACCCAGGCTTTCTTTCGGTTGACATCAGAAATCTTGAGCTTTATATGCGGCGCAGTAATGTCAAGGCTTCCCCCAAACGCAGGAAGGGAGGTTCTCTGATAAATTGCAGCCGCGTTATCTGGGAGTGAAACGGGCCGTCTGTTTTTTCCTCTAAATGAGCTCCCAGGGGGCCACCTTCACATCGCTGAAGCACACGGCGCTGATTTCTGCTCCTGTGTTGAGCGCTTTTTTTTTTTCTTTCTTTTTTTTTCCACATGCCGCAGCTACTTTTAAAATGGTCCCAAAGAAAGGACATAAATTGATGATCTGAGGTAAAAGATCGTAAAGAGAAGCAGAGATTATATAACCAGCCAATATGTCTCTTATACTGTAGTTTGACTTTTGAAGATCCTTGGGAAGTCAACTGAACTTTATGAGCTCACATTAATAGACCATATACAGTAGATGTGAATATGCACACTGGAGTGAATGTGTTAAAGTGTGTTAATGAAGTGTAAAAAAGAATTTTTTTTTTATAATATCAAGTAAGCTAATGTTGGTTTAGATAATTTTACAACTTATAGTTCTCACAGAAATTCTGTCAGGATTAGTTAAATTAGCTCTATAGCATTAGTAGTAAAAATGATAAAAACATCACTTTTGCTTTGGTGAAATTTTACTATGGTAACAAAAGTGCATACCATAATATGCCATAGTATTATCATGGTTCTTTGGACATTATCAAAGGCCCTTAGTATTTAGGCTAGGTGCTATGGCACTTCCGTGGGTACTATGGTGTGTACCACTGTACTTCCCCCCCCCTCCCCCTATTTTCTCCCTAATTTAGTCGTGCCCAATTCCTCCCCGTCCCTCGCCCTAGGGGGCACCACATTAAGGCCACCACTACCACTCATGCCGTCTTTTCGAACTGCTTGCTCACGCAAGTTGGGGGTGGCGTCACACACTTGAAGGACAGCGCTTTTCGCTCCTTCTGCTTGCCTGAGCTCACAGACGCTCCTGATTGGCTGTAGAGCCGTGATTAATGTGGAAGCACTAAGTCCCTCAGCTGCGAGAGGTTACAGGTTACGGGAATCAAACTTGCGATCTCCGGATGATAGGGCGAGCGCTTTACCACTGCGCCACTCGGAAGCCCCGTGGTACTTATTGGTTACCACAGTGGCTGCCAAATTTCATGGTGTTTTACATGTATTGTACTACGTTAGCAATATACTGTCAAAAATATAATAGAATTATATACTATGGTACGGGTGCCATCAGATTGGCAGAATTTTACTGGATGTTTCATTTGACATTAAAAGCCATCAACAAATCCTGTCAGGTTACCTTTTAAAGGCAGACAAAGAGCATACAGTATGTATATTTCCTGAAATTTCTCAAGAAAATGTTTAGCTAGCATCAGAAATATTGTGAAAATATCTGAATTTATCTTTTAATTTGATTCATTTATCATTTATTTTAGCTTATTGTAGCCATTTAGCTACTGTACAATTAGCATCCAAAACAGTCATATAAATACAGCTTTAAAAGCTTCTTAGATTTTTTCCAGTTAGCTTTACAGGGCAGATATATAGTTTTATAAATATTTCATGCAATTACTTTTAAAAACCTTTCAGAATTTCTGTCAGGTTAGCTCATATTATGCACCTAGCTAGCATTACAAGCAGCTAGCATATACTGTTTTATTTTTTAATCCTGTCACGTTAGCTCATGGTAGCCGGATAGCTACTGTAGTTTTAAGAGGCAAAACAATTAATCCCATTTATAAATTACGGCTTAAAAGTTGTCTTAGAAATGTTCTCTAGTTTGTCATCGCTTATGAGCATGATAAATAAGTAAATAAACAAACAAGTATGACACAATTTTACTCAAATAGCTATAGTTTAGCCGAATATCATGTAAGTGGATATTTGGCTAGCATTATCAGTGAGGATTCTGAACCTTCACGTCAGCTTGTAGAAGCTGGCAACTCTGTGTTTTAAACATTTAGTAAAAAGACATATATATTCTCTCAATAATAGTAATAATAATTAGTACTTTATTATTCAGACGGCATGGTTGTGTAGTGGTTAGCACTGTTGCCTTGCACCTCCAGGGTCCGGGTTCGATTCCCACCTCGAGTCTGTGTGCATGGAGTTTGCATGTTTGTCCCAGGCTTAGTGGGATATGGATATACGATTTCCTTGCACAGTCCAAAGGCATACATTAGGCTAATCGGTGTTCCAAAATTGGCCGTAGTGTGTGAATGAGCATGTGAGTGGGTGTGCGTGTGTGTGTGCCCTTCCTTGTGCCCTAAGTCGCCTTGGGTAGGCTCCAGACTTTATGCGACCCTGTATACAGGATAAAGCGGTATAGGCAGTGAGACGATGAGATGAGACTTTATTAATCCCAAAGGAAAATGTTAAATTTTTTCAGAAAGCTGGGGTCAGAGCACAGTGTCAGCCAAGATGCAGCGCCCCTGGAGCAGATCAGGCCTTGCTTAATATGGCTCAACAGCTGCAACTTGGCAGTGCTTGTGCTCGAACCCTGCACCCTTCGATCAAAAATCCAGTAACCTACTGTACAGAACGAACTGTTTGAGCCACCTCAAATAATATCTTGACAGGACAGCTATTGTGAAAGTAGAAATTTCAGTTTATTTGAATGCTTATGTCTTTCTTCTTTAATATCTAAAACGATGGATTAGCATGAAGGCTGCCCTTTTCTGAAACACTGAAGTGAACTCGTCTGCTTTGATTTGCAGTGTGATGGGCTGCACCATCGTAATTATCTCTAAACACCGCCAAAACACAATTATTAGCCTGCAGGTGCCTGAAACTTCTATTCTCGCATCTGTTTAATACTGTTAAATTCAGATCAAAGTTACAGTATGTATTGGAGCAGGAGGAAAAAAAATCCCATAAGAGCGTTTTCAGTTTACATCTTATAGCAGTCTCTACCCACTTGACTTGCATGTGCACAACTGCTTAAAGTCCTCGACAGCTAATTGTGTGCATTTATGATGTACGTGTGGGCTTTTTAAAATTAATTACTAGTTAAAGCGACGCACTCTGTGTGACCGTTAGTTAGGGCTTCAGGAACACATGAAAATCCTTGCAGGTTACCATGGTAACAGAAGGGAATGCACAAACCTGCTAACTGCTAAGTGAGCTTGTCGACCACCATGGCATGCCCCTGAAAGAGTGACACAGCAGCGCTGCTTTGTTTCAATCTTAGTTAAACTGTTTTATCGAGTGTTATCGAAATGAACACCACCTCAGTCTTTGACAGAACGTCATTAAAGCATGTTGCATCTAGTAAATTAACTGTCTGTACTGTATATCCATGGTTCGTCTTGGCATAGCATTTGTTCATAAACAGTTTATTATAGCGCATATCTACTTCCCTCTGAATTAGTAGTGTTTCTGCTCCATGTTATGAGTGGTGTAAAGTACATGACCGATGCTAGGTCATAAGACGAACAGCTGCAGTAAAAGGACCGGCATTTTGAGGAATGTGTGTGCATTCTCTCACTGCTCCTAGTATTGGTCCTATCAATGTGATGTTTTAGCTAAATGTTTTTCAGTCAGAAATCTAAGTACTTCATTAGATTTGGGTCTAGAGTATTTCAATCATTTTTAGTACCTTCCTGCCCTGTGTGTCTGCTCTGTGATAATAATGTTCACAATAATATTGCTGATGAGTTAAATGTATATAAAAGTGCTGTTAAATTCTCTGCTCAGATGGTGTTGATTTAATTAATTTTCAAAACTACTGTAAGTTAAAGCTTGTGTTTTTTTTTTTAATGTATGATGAGCGTCCAAGTCAAAGCAGGACTTGTGATACAACTTCTCATGAATTAACTCGTTAAAACGTGAAGCAGGAAGTCTGATTTCTGAAAGAGATCTTTCTACCTTGTTGGTTTTGAAACACTAGTGAAACGCTGGGATAAGTGCATTAGTGCAGCTGCGGTTTATATTGAGGAGAAAAAATGGTGTTCAGTTATTCTGTACAACCGAAAGTCTTGCTTTGACTTGAGCGTGCCTTGGATACGGTCGTTTCTATAGTACAAACTAATTGTTTATATGATGAACCCATTATGAAAAGTGTTGCTTAGTAACAGTCAGAGGTAAAGATTAAAGTTTTCCAATGTGAAAATTCATCACGCAATACAAACTTATTTATTTATTTATAAATATTTATTATTATTTCTTTATTTATTATTTATGAATGACATTAAATGTAATTATTAGAAAAACATAAAGATTAAGAGAAAATTGCGATTATTTCAGCAGGAACAGGGACTAAGTTTTGTGGACAAACAATCCATGAAAGAACAAAAATATACAATGTCAAGGTACTTAATTTATAAACACAATTATTAGTTTATGCAAATTAAGGAATAACACATGATACGCTGTTTTTGGAAAACTCGTATTGCATTACAATACTTTCGTATTGATTTTTTTTTCCTATAACTGCATGCCGTGTTGTGTTGCAATCCATACTTTTAATCCAAGCTTTTAATATCTGCTCGCTTTATGATTATTAGTTCATGCAAGAAAAGTACATTAATAATCAGTATTGAGTCTGCTTTCCTTTCAATGTACAGTGGGTTATTGCACAAAACTTCAATAAATCTCTTTCTTCATCGATTCGGAATCTTTATTACATCTCCCTTAAAAGGAGTAAAGTTCAGTTTCTTAGTCTCCTGCGCATGTACTCTAATTCAGTGGAAATACTGAGGCATAAAGATGAAATGCGAGAGCACGGGGACACGAGGGAACGGATACAGCTCTGTAGAGCCGAATAATGAGTTTCAGCAGAATCCCTGACGCTCCTGTTTCTCTCGCAGAGCTCCCCAAGGCGGCCATGAGGATCCTGAGCAACATGACCTTCCTGTTCGTGAGTCTCTCCTACACGGCCGAGAGCGCCATCGTCACCGCTTTCATCACCTTCATCCCCAAGTTCATCGAGTCGCAGTTCGGGATCCCCGCCTCCAACGCCAGCATCTATACAGGTACTGGATTTTCTGGCTTTATGACTCTGTGCACTTTTTTTTATAATTTTTTTTTTTAATTTCAGTTCTCTCCACTTTTCCCACCTCCCTCCGTCACACACTCACGCCTCAGCATGCTCATTTACACATCAGATAATCGTGCACGCACACAGGAGCAGATGCATAGGTGTGATGCGTTTCCTTTTATGGTTCTTTCCACTCGAGCCTGTGTAGGCAGAGCAGATTGCTGCTGAATCAAAAGCGATCGTTCTGTCATTACTGGATGATGGAATTGGATGAAAAACCGTAGCCAGTCAATCACTTCTTTCCAAAATGGCTCAGACGCCGTTAAAAAGTTTGCTGTGTTCAGTTCTCTTTTTCTCTCTCGTTTATCACAAAAAAAAAAAGTAAATCCTCAGAAGCTTTACCAGACCATGACATATGGGTATGACTTAATGAAGCAGCACAGATGCTTTCTCACTCGGACCTGGTGCGTGGCCAGGTAGCAGTGGTGAGGTCAGAGATTAATTCTGCCTCTCAGGGTCTCCTCGGTGAGAGCTGTATGTGATCCGGTGCCAAGGTCAAGCACACTCTACTGTATAGAGTTTCCTGTCGATGTAAACATTTTATTTTTGCCTCCCGATTCTGTTCAGCTGTGTGTATATATTTTTTTTTTCAGTTTTTGCTGCTGGTATTAGGAATCGTGCTGTTTTGTAGACGCATTGGAAGCATCATGGTGTGCATCACAATGGGCCCGATGCTGGGCAGGTGTTCAAATGGCAGCCGCAATTATAGCTTGCACTACCTGCAGTGAATATGGCAACTTGTGCTAGTTTTTTTTTTTTTCTATATTTCTTATAGTGGTTAAGGGAAATCTGTGTTGTGAATGCACTTACAATGGTGGTTAATTAAAGGGGAAAAGAAAGTGATAATAGTGTGGTTTCACAACTAGCTGCTGAAAACACACACAAAAAGAGTTTTATGTTTAATCTTAAAGGTCCCATATTTTATGAATATTATTTCCTCAACAAGCTGAAATAACCTTTAGATAATGATTATTTTCATACCTCAAACTGCTTCTGTATCTATGTAAATGC
This sequence comes from Clarias magur, assembly GCA_013621035.1. Lineage (NCBI taxonomy): Eukaryota > Metazoa > Chordata > Actinopteri > Siluriformes > Clariidae > Clarias > Clarias magur. Next base: position 1,263,222 of record QNUK01000071.1, read on the forward strand.
GCTTCTGTTAAGCCACGCCCTGTCCGAGAACACCAGAGCACCAGGAGTACCATGCAGGGGGAGGGGTATCATCTTATACGAGGTCACATTAGAGGGAAAATGACAAATTAAAAACGCATGAATAATACACACACACTGAAGACCCATCTGAATGTCTAACCAAGAGGTAGCCAATGTGGTTCTTTAATAACCTTAAGGTCTCGGAGTGCAATGAAGCTGTATAAGGCTGTTACCCCCTGACTTGTTACCCTGAGACTTGACTCGCAGCTTGTTAGAGATTTTTTAATCGACAAGCGTGATGGTGGGGATAGCCATATTAACGTGGAAGTTGAATTTTTCAACTTGAAACTGATCTGGTTTGATGAGGAAGTGAGAGGTAGAGTAAGAGTAAATCGCTGCTGCGTTACTCATTTTAGATCAAAATGGAGTGAGGGCTTAGAAAGTTGATAAAAGAAATGTAGACTGAAAACGGTGGCACACGGTTGGAATTTCTTTCTGGAACAATAAAATGTCTTTCTGTCTGATTGATTGATTGATTTGATTCCTGCTGCTTTTACTACTAATACTCCAGCCATGTGACAGTCTGTAGTATATGAATGTATATACAGTACAGTATGTGGACTTACTCATGGCTTCATGTTGATCTCGTCACAGAATGACTGACTGAATGTCGGTCCATAGTTTGTATTTTGAAATCTAGCATCTGAGATCTACTGGAGCGCCACAGTGAGCTTTACTGCGTATCTCAGCTTTACCATAAAGACCATATGCAGTGTCTATGGAAGGAAAAGCAAGAATGAACATGCATAATGGTGCCAGCATCCAGGGCATTAACATACCACTCTATTCTGTGTGTTATTAGGATTAACTGAGAGGTGAAAATTGATGCTTTGGTTACTATGGCTACCGTGTTTTAATCAGAGATGGAATGTTAACCTGGGGGTTGCCTTCCCAGCTAGTGGTCTCCTAGTTTGGGAAAAGGATTATTACATTTTCATTAAATTGATATTATGGTACAGGAAATCCCAGTGTTCTGCAGTGGAGGTGAACAGTGCCTCTGCAAAACGGTTTCTTGGGAATGCACGATCATAATATCGAATTCAATTGAATTTTATTTGTATAGCGCTTTTAACAAGTCATTGTCGCAAAGCAGCTTTGCAGGAGCAGGAAGGAGAGAGAGAGAAAGAAATAACAGTTAAGTATGCTCACAGTCTCATAATGTATAAGGTGAATGTATATTTAGTGCAGAGAGCAAGCAGGGACTCTGGTAGGACTAGATATGACAAAATAACTAAAAATGGAGAGCCAGAAGTAAACGCAGACATGAGGGCTCCCTGGGATGTAAAGCAACCAGCGTCTAAACATACCAGGTCACCATAATACTCTACGTCCATGAGTTTCCCTTAAATATGCCCAAAATAAATAGATTTTTAGCCTAGACTTTAACTCTGAGTCCCGAACATTAATTGAAAGGCTATTCTATAACTTTGTGGGCTTTGTGAGAGAAAGCTCTGTATAAGCTCGTATACTGAGGTACTAACAAACAGCCTGCATCCTTTGGTAGAAGTAGGCGTGGCGGATCATAAGACACTAGTAGTAATAAGTAAAGACACCAAATCTCTAACAAATACTTTCTTAAATGGATTTAAGCATTAAATACTCTTAGTCTATATCTTAAGTCCAAAAGTCTTGTCAGTGTTTGTTCGGAGAAAGGTAGGTATATTCGGAGTCGAAATATTTAGCCGCATAAATGAATATCCTGCGCTTCGCATTTAGATGATATTACACAATCACACTGAACTTTGATCCAAGTTCGAGTCCATAGTGTGAAATCGCCCTCAATGTGCACGAGGTTTTCTATAAAGGGTATCAGGGTTTTTCAATAGTGTCATAAACACCAGCTGTAAAGTGGAGCCAAAGACGATCAGAGATAGAATATCCTGACTGAAGGTGGAAATATGCTTTGGTAAAATATCAAATACGTCATGATGCAGCATAACATTAAGGCCTGGGCAGTGCCAAAAAATGAACGCACCATGGCCGAGGAGATGCTGCATATCAAAATATTATGCTAATCTTTCAATGGTCCAATTAAATTAGATTTTGTATAGCGCTTTTAACAACAGTCATTGTCACAAAGCAGCTTTACACAATCAAAAGAATTATTTAAGTTTGTACGAAATGTAAATATGGTCAGATAGCCCCTGATGAGCAAGCCGAGGGCGACAGTGGCATTATGAGGAAAAACTCCCTGAGGTGGCAATAGGAAGAACCGGACTCCACAGGGAACCCATCCTCATTCGGGCGAACAGAAAGCAGGAATTGATCTGCATTCATACCGTGTGTTAGGTGTCAGGCAGTTCAGTATAACAGTTAACTGATGTTAATATGGAGTCCTGGTAGTTATTGGAGGCTCAGATAGACTTGTAGGAAATTCCAGTCCTGAACTGTCGAGCGACTGCAGCCAAGTCAAGTCCACAGAGAAACAGCTGTCAACATCAGTCGAGGCCAGGACCGTCTTCATGGTAGAGTGAGAACCGTCCCCAGACGCATCCCAAAGAGACACACGGGACGAGATCTCCAAACAGAAGCGGCACCAGGATGAGTCAGACAGGTCCAGAGGGCAGAGGGAGTCCGGATCACTTGCAGCTCAGGAGCGACATGTGTAGCTCGACGGGGAGAGAGAACAGGAGAGGGGAGAGAACAGTTGGGTATGGTCACAGTCACATAATGTAAAAGGTGAAATGTATATTTAGTGTAGAGAGCAAGCAGGGACTCCGGCAGGACTGACTATGACAGCATAAAAGCTAAAAGGGAGAGTCAGAAGGAAACAAAGACATGAGGGCTCCCTGAGATGTAAAGCGACTAATCACCTCACCGTCAACAAACCTGAGTGATCAATGAGAGTGGGGAATGATTACAGTCATACTGTAACTGCTCAAGTGCAGTTGTTGTTTTGAGATTGTACTGCAGATTGAGAAAAAAAATGTGTATTTGTCTCATTAATAAAATGTGAACCATCCTGTATTTGACGTGTGTCTGATCTGATACTGTAGGGTAAATGAACTGATAAACCAGTTTAAATCCTGCCACTTGGGACATGTTCAGCCTCTTACTATACAGTGTTGTACATGTTCGTCATGATGTTCTTTTTCTATGATGTGACCACTGAGAGGAAAAAAGCCCGAGACTAAAGTGAGCCTCCTGCGGCAGCTGTTCCGAGTTTCGCATAACACGCTGATCCTGATCGTGAAAACCTTCTTTGTGTGAAGCTCTTTCCACCCTTTTTCTCTCCCTCATCCTGACGAGTTGACGCACTTGTGGCTAATTTTAGCAGGAAGGGAGTGGAAAAGTTCAAAGTAGTCTCATCACTGCATATTTTTACCGCCTTGTTATAGTGAGAGTGTGTGTGAACATGTGAATGTGTGTGTGTAGCCTAGAGAAGCCCGCTTGAGCATGTGATCTTCGCAGGAGCAGACATGTCCCTCAGATGATCGCGAGCTCGGATGAGTGATGATCTAACGCGATGATGTGTTTTTGAGTTTTGAGCGCGTCTATGTGATGAAGTGCGAGACGATGTGGAAGATGGGAATGATAATCCGGAGTGGCACAGCTGTTGCCCTGCTGTCCCTCCGTGCCTGTCATCCATTTCGCAGATGATGAGCTCGGGCAGGGGTAAGCTGCCAGGCGGGCGTGCAGATCTGCGCAGTGACCTCCTCGGTGCCAGGAGTCAGCTTTGACTTTCAGAATAAATGCACTAAAGAAACCCGAACCATCTCTCACCGTTTGTTCACTTGCTTAAAATGTATCCTTATAAAGGTGTTAAGTTAAAAAAAAAAAATTATAAAAAGAACTGACACTTTGCATCAAAAAATAAACAAATAAGCTTGTAGAACATCAGCATGCCCTGTGTCTTCTCTTTTCAGGAGTGATCATCGTACCCAGTGCCGGCGTCGGCATCGTCCTGGGTGGCTACATCATCAAGAAGCTCAAGCTCGGCGCTCGGGAGTCGGCCAAGCTGGCGATGATCTGCAGCGGCGTGTCACTGCTGTGCTTTTCCACACTCTTCATCGTGGGTTGCGAGAGCATCAACCTTGGGGGGATCAACATCCCGTATACCACAGGGTAAGGCCTGGACCAATCCCGGATCAGTTTCCGTGCTCCTGTTCACGGTTGTACCTCGGCATACGGAAATCTTCGCTTTAAGAACTAAAATTTTGCCGGGGCATGCAAAGCATTTTCAACAAACGAGCGACTGAGTTCATTAGTATTTCTGGTTGTGTGTACATCCGATGGCGCGTCAAAACTTGTTCGCGCCAGTGGAAAGCCAAGCGAAGCCAGTGTACGACATACAGTAACACCACAATGTTAGCGAGGATGGCAGCAATAAGAAAACTGAGCCACTTTCAGTTAAGTTTTAAAGCTGCCGGTGCCAAGAGGAATCATAAATTAAGGTTAAGTGAAGTTTAATGTCTATTTATTTCAGATTTACTTTATTTCCATGTCTTTTCAAAATGTTTTGATTTAGTTTTTAGATACAGAAATATGATTATAGGGTTGGAAATTGGTAATATTGTTGGGTGGATTATTAAACAGATTATTTGCATTTACATGATTTCAGATGGGAAAATGCGTTTTGCAATGCGAGTATGATGTATATAATAATAATAACAAAACTCCTGTGTGTTGTAAGTTCGTCATGATCGTGCTTTGGATAGATGCTATAATAGTGTACACTTTTTAAATATACATGCTTGTTGAAACTGCTTTGCACGCTAGGGTGGTTTGCACTGTCGCTCCCGTATGTCCAGGGTTCGCCTGTGCGGAGTTCGCATGCTCTCACTGCGTCTCCCATCACCAACGGCAAACCAACAGGTCTAATAAAATCTTCCATTATGCCTCGTTATATATTTTAATGTTTCTTATTGTACAGGAATGTAAATGTAAAGCTGTACACATCAATATGTTCCCCATCTTGCGTGGTAGTAATAAATTGAACCGAATGACATCAAGGCCACGGAGTTAAAAATACTTTCAGCAATGTGTTCGGCTTCAGCGGGTTGAGACAGGCATATTTCCACCTTATTGTCCCTTTTATGTCCTCCAGTTCTCCGCCTTCTACCACATCTCTTCTATCATTCCACCGAAACGACAGGCCACGATTAAATCCTCCTTTTATTTCGCCTATAAACATCATGAAACGTAATGAAGTCTGGCCGTCGACAAGGCACCAAGGACAGGCGGAGGTGACTGAGTACACGCCGCTGAATAGGTTGCATTTTCATGCCTACAGGATGCAGGTGCAAAGTTTTTTTTTTTTTTTTTTTTAAATCCAGTAACCATTTCGAGTGCAGTTCAGACAGCTCGGTGTACTGTGCTCGTTTTTACAGGTGAAATCAGTTAGCTGGAGCAGATGGGTTTCCGCAAGGTGATGTGGGTAAGAATGTAGGACAAAATGATTCAGGACGTTCAGGACAGGGTACCAGGACAGGCATGTGCGATCGGCAACGTAACATTTCAGCACAATGATCCAGAAGCGCATCGGCTGGATTAGAAGATACACAAAGAGTAAACTATCCGGTCTGAAATTCCACATAAAGCTGTTCGGAGGAGGAGCGAGAAAGGCTGAGTTGTATGTATGTGAGTGTGTGTGTGTGTGTGTATATATGTGTGTGTTTGCAGGAGACATAACAGGAAGCCGTGAGGCCCTTGCATGAGACTGTGGAATGTCAGCAATGAACCAGCAGAGACATTGAACAAGTTAATCTCCCATGCATAGTGCATTAAAAATGAAATCTCATGGAAACTTTTTTTAGGTGAAACTCCGATATGTTACATGTAAAGTGAAATATTTCAAGCATTTTTACTTTTTTTTATTTTTTTTATTTTGAAGCTTGAAGCGACTTGAAGTTCATTAAAAATAAAATTCTTAAAAGAAATGCAGATGTTGTTACATGAAGGCCCCGTGTGGTCTGTTTGGGATGCGTGTGGTGACTGTGAATCGCTCCACTTGACCATGAAGATGGTCTTGGACTCGGCTGATGCACACAGCTGTTCCCTGTTGACTTTGATGCATGAGGTCAATCAATAGTTCAGGCCTGGAATTCCTACGAACAGTTTTGTACCCAATCCTCCAATTACCAAAGTGGACTCTTAAACCCCTCTCCTGTTATACAGAACTTCCATCCTCCTGTGACTGCACATCCCACAATCCCTGATCTCTTGGATGGAGTTGCGCTGACCCAGTCCTCTAGCCATCACAATCTGACGCTTGTAGACGAAGTCACTCAAATCCTTATGCTTGGCCATTTTATCTTCTTCGAACACGTCAACTTCAGGAAAAAGGTTCAGGTTTTTCCACACCAAACTGGCTCGTCCATGTCTGCGCTCCAGTGCACAAAGCAAAGTCCATGAAGTCATGTTGGAACTGTTGTGGGGATGTTTTTCAGGAGTTGGGCTCGGTTGGCCTCTTACCTCTAGTGAAAGGAACATTTCCAACATCGTCCAAGACATTTTGGATAATTTAACTAGGGACGGCCCGTTCCTGTTCCAACATGACTGCGCACCAGTGCACAAAGCAAAGTCCATGAAGACATGGACGAGCCAGTTGTGTTGTGCAAGAACTTGACTGGCCTGCACAGCCTGATAGAACCCATTTGGGATGAATTAGAGCGGAGACAGGGCTTCTCGTCTAACATCAGCGTCTGACTTCACAGGTCAAAAACCTTGTGGAAAGCCCTGTCAGATGTTACTCGAGTTCATATGCATGTGAAGGCAGGCGAGTGAATACTTTTGGCAGTTTAGTGTACCTGTGTGTGTGTGTGTGTGTGTGTGTGTGTGTGTGTGTGTGTGTGTGTGTCCACCTTTCTCCCCCTCCCCCCCCCAGAACTGTCTGTTCTGTAACACTGAGACGTTGTGCTTTGACTGGAACGCCGCGTTCACATCCGCACGCTTGTGTTCTTATGTAATGAAGCATCTGGTGGCACCAGAGTGCTGTGTAATCCGAGGTGGATAATTACAGCAGCCGAGGCAGGGCGAGATCCAAAATAGCGCCGGAGTTTGTTATGCGTTGCGGCACTTTGCGTTAACTTGAGCGCGACGCATTAGTGAAGGTACAAAGTAGGTTTCATGGCAATCAAGAAACAATAAAGGATCCTCAGTTGGTTAAAGCCGAGAGTTGTTTACACCCATAAATTTGAAATCATTCATGTTCCGCTTTGAAAAGCCTTTACTGCTGTTGACCTTGAGGAGGATATTTACTGAAGCCTGAGTGATCAGCTATAAACACGGACTCTCTAAGAAAGGGCTTCATTAAAAGAGGAATCTGTCTGCTGGTCTCCATTTATACCATTGCGATGCCGGGCGGCTCTGTACGTTTCATTTTGTGTAACTCCGACTGCGGTTCCAGCCGCAAGCAATTCTCAGGCTCATATCGACGCCCTCATTTGAATATGCAATAATTTCTAGAGTAACAAACAGGGACGTGTATGATGCACCTTCAACATGAGCGAAATTAGGATCGTCAGTGGCACAACAGAAAACACTTACCCTTTATTACCATCTGAGGATTGGCTGTGCCACCGGAGAGGGCTGGCATACTTCACTTAATTATTCCAGTTAGTGTGAACCGATTATTCATACTTTCACCAATTGGTCTACTCGTATCTTTGGACTGTGGGAGATAACGAGAGTAGGAGGAAACCCACCAAGCACAGGAAGAACATGTAAACCCCCAAACGCACAGACCTGAGGCCGGATTCGAACCTTTGATCCTGGAGGTGCGAGGCCACATGCTAACCTCTAAGCCACCGTCCTGCCTGGTTGTCCTTTTAAATTAAATGTGTGAATCGTTGCCATTTTAACAGAAATAAATTATTGAAAAACTTCACACTTGATCATTTTTTTCCATAACACTCCCCATTTATGCTTTTTTTTTTTTTTTTTAATCCCTTTGTGAAGCTCAGTCTCATTTCTGTCAGTCTTCTGTCTGATCTACGGATCGGCTCCAGATATAAAGCTGAAGGGTCAGTAAGCTCTGTTAGAAATTTTCTCTCATCCCTAGTTTTTTTCTTTTTCTTTTCTCTACTCGCTTTCTAGGCCGACTCTGACGCTGACTCACAGGAACCTGACGGGCAGCTGCAATGTGAACTGTGGCTGTAAGATAAACGAGTATGCGCCAGTCTGCGGCTCTGACGGCATCACCTACTTTAACCCCTGCCTGGCGGGCTGCAACACGGTCGGAAACGACAGCACCGGGGTGAGCGATGTGACCGCGTTGTGATGCGTATGTATGGTACAAATGGTCGTTCTCTACAGTATATCTGACCATCCTGTTTTTTTTTCCTTTTTTTTTTCGAAGAATATTTTCCCAGAACAGCACAGTTTTTATTCCTGAGATCAGATAGGACGTGAGCATAAATATGCGTGCAGTTGATGTGACGGTCTTGGGCTTCCTACCCACAGGGCACGACACAATTACCCTGTCCTGGACTCGGTAGCGTTAACTCGGATGGGGCGTCACCGCCTGGACATCCACGGCGCTCTGGAGGCATTTTTTGAGTTTGCGGTGGCAGGAAAAGGAGCATCATCAGACTTTCTGTCATTTCAAATGACGAGAGACTTTCCTGGCACTGACCTGAATGCCGCCTGTCAGTCCTGTGAGCCCTGACAAATTTACAACATGGGGAGAAAGAAAAAGCTTACTACGGCTCTCGTTCAAGCGAGATCAATTTCCAACGCTTGTCCTCGTGAAGCCTCATTTGGCTCTAGTCGTGAATCACTTGTTCTTGCTCCGAGTCTGATTACTGATTAACCCATCAGAACTAGATAAGACGTGTAGAAGGAAACGATGCCAAGACTTTCAACTAACATTTCCTCCCAACATTTTTCTCTCTTTTTTTTTCTTTCTTTTTCTTCTTATCCCTTGAATGTAGGCATCCTATTATTATTGTAATCTTTATCAGTGTAAGACGGCCATGCACTAAAGGTGTATCAGTATGAGGAGTCAAGTCAAGTCAAGTAGGCTTTATTGTCATTGCAACTACACAGTATATACAGTTCAGTACACAGTGAAACGAAACAACGTTCCTCCAGCACCAAGGTGCTACATACATGCAGACGACATAAATTAACAACACAAGTGTAAAATATGTAAAAATATGCACACACAACTGCTTATAACTTTCCTTCTACACATTTTCTGTTTTGTATGTTGATTTAATTCATTGCGCAAGGTTCAGTTTTCATAAGAGTGCGCAACATTCGTTGGAGTAAAGAATGTTGTTTAAATGTTCGAGAGTCGAATTAAATCTAATTGTTAGCAAGAGTCAAATCACTCCTTAATGTAACTATACGGTTTTGTTTTCTTTTTTTGTCGTCTTATTAAATTAATTTAATGTCTCAGTGATGTTACATAATGGTACTTATGGTATCTCTCTCTCTCTCCCTCTCCCTCCCTCTCTCTCTCTCTCTCTCTCCCTGTCTCTCTCTCTCTTCTCTCCCCCTCCCTCTCTCTCCCTCTCTCTCTCTCCCTGTCTCTCTCTCTTCTCTCCCCCTCCCTCTCTCTCCCTCTCTCTCTCTCTCTCTCTCTCCCTCTCTCTCTCTCTCTCTCTCTCTCTCCCTCTCTCTCTCTCTCTTTCTCTCCCTCCCTCTCTCTCTCTCTCTTCTCTCCCTCTCTCTCTCTCTCTCTCTCCCCCACCCTCTTTGCAGGTCAGAAACTACACAGACTGCGCGTGTGTACAGAGCAGGCAGGTCATCACTCCTCCCGCCGGTGGCCAAAGCGGTCAGCTCCAGGTGGTCATCGTGAAGACCTACCTGAACGAGAACGGCTTTGCCGTGTCTGGAAAATGCGACCGTACCTGCAACACACTCATCCCCTTCCTCATCTTCCTCTTCATCGTCACACTCATCACTGCCTGCGCGCAGCCCTCCGCCATCATCGTTACTTTAAGGTACGTAAAAAAAAAAAAAAAACTCGTCACATCCTACTATAAACATTTAATCATTTGTCAATTAAAACGTTACTTGATATTACTGTACTTGAGGATGTAATATGTTAGATGTAGAGTGTATCATCAGCATGATGAGGGAAAAATCTGGTGTCCACACACAGTAATGCGTCTCTGACACGCGTCCCCTCCTGTGTGTAGGTCGGTAGAGGAGCCGGAGAGGCCGTTTGCTTTAGGAATGCAGTTCGTCTTGCTGAGAACGCTCGGTAAGTTACAGATGCTCGTCACGTTTCCGGGAATGTAAACGTGAACGTGTCGGGTCTAATCTGCGAAGATCTGCGCGCTTATTTCCATACTGATGCCTTACACATTTTAAAAGCTAAAGGAAATGCAGGTTTTTCTCTGTTTCGATCAGCTACCATTATGCAAATATGATGGAAACCTGAAACAACAAGATGGTGGGTTTTATAGTGCTGCATAAACAGGCGAGGAGAAAACACGAGGCAGGGCTGTTCATCTGTCTTGGGGATTAGGATTAAGGTACAGGGATTGTGTTCGGATTTTTTCCTGCACGTTTTCCATATCTGAATCAACGTTTAGACATTTCAGACCCAATGTTCAACTTTGAAACTTTGAAACTCACATCCTTAACATTATTAACCAAATGAACCTTTATGAAAAAGAAAAGAAAAAGAAAGAGGCCTTGATGTTTTTATTGTGCAATAAAAGTGACTTCATACAATCCTAAATTATGTTTCTCTATCTGTACAGTTCATTATGTGGAGTTCACAATGCCATTACACCTCATTAAAGATGCACTAAATCCTAATGTGCCAATTACATGTGCTATACACTATGTAGTGAGCATATGTGGTGACTAAGTATTGTTCAGATTCAAGTGTGCTTTACGACAATCTCATTTCTTTCATATAAATGCACCTGAAAGGTTTTTAATACAAATATACAAGGGGTCTTTAAGACAAACTGGAACTCTGTTTATGATTATGAAGAATAACAGAACACACTTTTGAGAGTAAAGACTCTCTTAATTTCCCTATATAAAGGTCAATGATCATAATATAACGCTCCCAGTATATAATGGTAATTATATAATGGAAACACTAATAGATCAGAAATCAGAGACAGACTTTTAGACCATATCACCTGCTTTTAAATATCAACTGCGAAGAGTTTGAGAGGATTTAAATAGTAAGGATTGCGATTTATTTATTTCCATTCGGTGAACGTCTGGTTATTAGGGTCAATGACCTGATTTGGTGTAATACAGACACAAAATCAGCTGTAAATCCATAAAAAGTCCATTAAATATATTTTAAGATTAAATGACTATCTTTTTCCAGCATAGTTAATTCAGTTTAGTTTTTTTTTTTATCCTTATGCTTGTCTGTTCATCAATTTTTAACTTTACTTACTTTTTTAAAATTAAAAACACTGAACACATTACTGTAGAGCTGTATCAATGCTGCCATCTAGTGGCTGTACAATGTGTTACACACAAATTGCTGTGTTATTCTATGCATTTATGACTAAAACAGAAATCTGGTTTTATAAACCTGTGAACTTTATTCTTTATATATAACTTTATATAATATTTATATTATAATGAGGAAAAATATTAATTTAAAACATCAGTACAGAACCAATGTATATAGAGTAAGTTGATGATGATGATTATTATTATTTTTTTTATTATTACTTTTATGTGCAGCCTACATACCGACGCCCATCTACTTCGGTGCTGTGATCGACACCACGTGCATGCTGTGGCAGCAGGACTGCGGCGTGCACGGGTCGTGCTGGGAGTACGACGTCACCTCGTTCCGTTTCGTCTACTTCGGTCTGGCCGCCAGCCTCAAGTTCGTCGGCTTCGTCTTCATCTTTCTCACCTGGTACTCCATCAAATGCAAGGAGGATCGGATGGAGCGGCGGCGCTCCAGCCTGCCTCCGCTTGGCACAGTGAGCGAGCTCGTGTGTCAGTCGGGTGCCCGCAAGTGCCACTCTCGTACCCGCTCGTGTCCGGCGTTTACGCTCGATCCGGCACCGCTTCACCACGGCCACAGCAGCCAGAGCTGCCCGGGAAACGCCCTCAAAGCAATAACTCCCCCGGTGCGCCCTGTGCGTGACGTTCACGCCCACGTCTGAGGTCTAAACCCCATCCTCCTCTCCATGTGCCTTCCACGATTGGGCGCAAACCTTATCGGAGTTCAGCTGACGCCCTGCTGAGTATCACAGCTGGTTTTAAGGTTCTCATTAGTGCAGATCTTCATAAATAAATAAAAATTAAGATTATGGATTTATGGTTAAAGTGTACGTCACATGGTGCTAAGTAGGTTTGGGGCAAAGGGGTGGATTTTGGGGGGCAAGGGGGGGCGGGGGGCCTACGGTTGGGGGGGGGCGGGTGTGCGGGATTTGGGGGGGGGCTGAAGGGAGAGGCGGGGTAATTACTGTTCAGTATCATGTCTTGGATATCTAGATGACTATCAAAACTTCACCACAAGCACAACTGGGAATCTGTTCTATGCAAGCTCTGCCGCTATGCTTATGTACGTTAACTATCCCTGAATTCAGCCTGCGCATTACACAAGAAACGGCCATCTCTCACATCCTAGCCGTATTTCTCTCTCTGTTTGAAATTCACTTGGACATTAAGACCGTAGTGGAAAGGAAGGCTGGCTAGCTTGCTGGACTTTTCCGTGCAACGTTGTCCCTCAGGGCTCAGTACTGTGGCCCATTAAAGTTACGAGAAATATGAGCAAGGATCTGAGGGACAGTTAAAATATGTTATGAGAGAACCTTTATCATTCCTCATCAATCCACCCTCGTTATCATTATGCCTAGAGATAGATGTGCTGCTCGATGCCTCGGGTTCCAGTCCACACCCGCGCTGTATAGTGGATTCATGTCGGATCCGATGACGCATGGTTGAACCCCAGCAGGCCTGGCTGTTGCTCTGACGCTCCTCCTCCTCTAGCTGCTGGCAGAAATCCCTCTGAGCACTTAGCAATAGTGTTACTAAACCCTGGCCGGGAGCACGCGCAGAGTATTTTGATGCTAACGAGTAATTTCCTCAGAAGTTTAAAGGCGTCACGACATCTTGCACTTCTTCGAGCTCTCATGCAGTTAGAAGTAGACGGCAATACGCTCATCTTTTTAACAAGCCGACAGGTATTACAATAAACGCCTAAGAAGAATATACACCTCTCTCCTTTGAATGCTGCATCGTTTCGCGACACATAGTGTAGTTCATTAGGCGTTACGGACGTGTATGGACAACACCGCATGCTGGAAATGAAACCTGTCCAAATATGAATCTGTGGAATCACATGTCCAGACGTGTACGTGTTTTACTAAGGAGAATTTGTTGGATAGAAAGCATTTTGGCCAGTCCCGCTGCATTTTTATAAATCCGTTGTTTATCTTGTATAATCTTGTGAAGACAACGTTTCAAAAAACAGCGCAAAAAAAAAAAAGTACAAAAACTTTGGCATCATTAAGACCTCAGATCTTTCCTTGCTGTTCAGTCGTCGTTCTCAGCCACTGGACTTAAGATATTTAACAGATGATGATGATTATTATTATTATTATTAGTGTTGTTATTATTAGTCAAATTGTTTCACTGGAAAAGAAACAGAATTTAATGGAATACATTACAGCCTTTATATATAAATCCAGGCTACGACACCAAACCAGTATTCCTGATGCTTTGAAGCACATCGCAGTCGTGATGTTGCACCTCACAGTTGCTGATGTTGGTTTCAGGCTTTTGAGCTGCAGCACATTGGATTGGACTTGTTGGATTTTAAAAATTAGTTTTCGTTAGGTACAGTGCAAAAGTCTTGGCACCTTTTTATTTCTTCATATTTTGCTTTCATTGAGCCAGGCATTCTTGTATTTTTAATGTTGTTGTTGTTGTTTGCATCTCATTTCCAGTCCAGTCCCTCTACCTGAGCAGTTTCAGAGGAATGTCTTTTTGTCTGTTTAGCCACACAGTGAACAGTCAAACATTAAAAACATCTAACTTAAGGTATAAACCAGTGAGAAACCGGTGCAGATGATGAGAGATGATCGGGCCGGTGATTAGTATACACTGGTTTATATGAATGGAATTATTGGATTAAATTTCATCTTTAGTCACGATGCAGCCTGTCACAATGACACTTGTTCCCATTTCTTTAATTTTATCTACATAATTTAATATGAAGAAATGGTGGAGGCTCAACACTTTTGCACAGTACTTTATGAACACTTGAACAGTTTGAGAGAGAGAGAGACCAGACAGAACGCCTTTATTTCCAACGTGAAGAAAACCAAAATAACTAATCATGCTATATATGGACGACCATGTACTCATGGACTGTGCTGTGAAATATACAGAAGTTGTTTTTTTTTGTTCGTTTGTTTAAAGCATTTTACATTTGGACTTTTGAAGAAGAAAAAAAAGATTTTTTTTCTGTTACATGTGATCGATCTTGTGTTATATGACTTTATTGTGAAATATTATGACATGCATTATGTCAGTGTGCATTAAGATATACAAAGTAAATTTTTTCTTTGTTGCATTGTAATTTATTATTATTATTATTATTTTAGATTTTTTCCTTGGTTTGAATGAGCCTCCATCACCAAAAGGCCCTTACATATTATTCTAATTATTATTCCAGATGTAAATGTGACAATGCCTCTGCTTCGTGAGGAAGCCTCGAGTGACTGTAGGATATTACGGCATGGTGTTTGGGGCCATGTAGCTTGCACTTTTCTTCTACCTGCTGTGATAGACGAACTGGAGATCCCCGTGCCGCAGTGAACCTGTCCTCTGATTGGTACTAATGCACATCTCTGTAATGCAACCTGAAATCAGCAGTCAGATCGGTGTTTTTTCTTTCCTTTTGTTTTACGGTTCACTTTTGGGTTGTCGAAGGTGATCTGCCTCCATCTCGGAGTCTCTCCACCCTCAGTGCTGTCAGCCAGCCTGCGTCATGATCAGTGCGACAAACATCAGATGCCCTTAATTTGCTCACATGGATTACTTCAGGTAGATATTTTACTTTGGTCGGAAAAGGAGGCGGGAGAGGGTGTCATTATTTTTAGCGACATATTACTGACATGTATTTATTGAAATAAAAAGACAAAGTTGTATTGAAAAGGTGACGCTCCAGGAACAGAAGTGAACAGATCATGGCAACACTTTTGTTTACAGTTACCTTGAATACTTGATAATTGTCATTAAAAAAAAGAGGGGAAAAAATTCTTGTGTCCTTTTTTGTGTCTGAAAGTTAAAGTGGTTGTTCATGTTTTCAGAGAATGATGCACCTGTGGAGGAATGTGCTGCTAATCGAAACTACTCAAAGTTACTTTAAATGATTTATTTCTTTGAGTATTTATAGGTACAAATAATTAAACCTTAATTCTTTTAGGATTTTCTTATATACATTGCATGGCCAAAAAAATAGGCCACCATTTACAAGTAAGTACTTTTTTAAATAAATGTGGTTGTAAAAATAATCATGAATGGAGAAACAGTTGGTGAACTTGCATGGTTAAAAACATCAACAGTAAAAGCCAGAGCAATTGTTAATAGTGTAAGGGCATTTACACACACACACACACACACACACACACAATGTAATGAGAAGTTACACGATTGGGACTAAAGTTTTTCAGATTCCAAAAAATCTTCAGATTGCTAGGGAGCAAAAGAGGGATAGAATAAGGTCATGGGGTCTGATAAGTCCAGATTAACCCCGTCTCAGCGTGATTGAAATGATCCAAAAAGGTGTTCTGTTTCATCAACTCTAATGAATAATTCCATTGAGTAAATAAACTAAATCACCCAACAAAGATGGGTTAAATTGCATAATCGGTTCAATCACACAGCTCTAGTGAACTTAATTTTTTTTTAATATTGTTTAAAATCAGTTTGTAAAAATTAAGCTTTTAAAATAATTTTACCTTTATATTGATTGAGGTAAAATATTTTAGTTTAAGAAGAAGGCTACTACTTTAAAAATAATTTGTTACATTTTTGTAAAAAAAAAAAAAAAAAGTAAAACATTTTACTCTTTTTTTTTTTTTTTACTTTTTTTGTCCATTTTACTGAATCAGTTTTTTTTAACAGTCCAACCACATTTTAACAAATTCCTGTAAATGATTAGTTCACTATCGCCACCTAGTGGTATGTACAATAATCACACATGCAAACAGTTTTTCAAACGGGTTTCCTTATATCGAAGTAAAATCCTTTAATAAAAGGACATTTAATAAACTGGTTCGACTATCAGTTCAGTTCAGATTAATTTTGTGGCTTCGTGATTGATTTACGGTTTAATTCGATAGCATTAATGTTTGTCTGATTAGCCCCAAGCATCCATATATCGTACAGATTTTAAAGTTTTAAAAACTAATAAATGTATTTGATATACGTTAAATATATTTATATGCTGTGTTTTTTTGTGCTGATTATTTGTTTGTTTTGTTTTGTTTCTATGTATTATCGTATTTTCTTTAGCAACACGATCCATTCCAGTAGGTGGCGGTATTGCACCAACCACCCATAAACATAAAAGAATAAGAAGCTCAACTGTCGTAAAACGCGGAAGCGGTTTCTATTTTCAGCACAGACTTTGGTATAATTGGAAGGAAATAAAAAAACAAGTTTTGAAATTTTACCTACTAAATATTTAATGAAAAAACGAAAACTGACTTATTGGTTCAATTAATTGAAGTAATCTACAAAAGCTTGATTAAATCGAAGATTTGCATATTCAAAAACTTCCATTCTTTTTTATCTCAGATATTCAGGTTAAGTAAATTCGATGTTTAAGCACATATTTTAATCAGTATTTGTTTAAACATTTCGCCTTTAAATAGGTTTTATATTTATTGATGTAGATTAAAATAAAAATCAGTGGATAAAGTTTTAGTTACAAAACAAACGCTGAATACATCTTGAATATGTAAGCTATTTTTATGTTTTTTGAACATTTTTTACATATCTATTTTTAAGGTTAAAACTTATAGTGTATAATAACTGGATCACTGTCGCCCCCTAGTGGGGTGTGCAGGAATCACGCGTGCAAGTATTTTCCTAAACAGTTTTTTCTTATTTATATCTAGACAAACAAACAAACAAAAAAAAGCCTGTAACTCCTCAGATATTTAATAAGCATAACTCAAAACAGATTTAAAAAAAAAACATGATTAATCGTCTAAAAGAAGATTGCAATCCTTGGCAGTTTAAGAGCTTCATGACTCTACCCAATAACAGCATGCCTAAATATTGAGCATAAGTTTTTTTTTTTCTTTTTAATAAATATGAGTGTTTTTTACTGGATGTAAAAAAAAAAATAAAAAAAAATAGGCAAAGACACGTGTAAGAAAAAAAGCTGAAGTTTTATTTTGAAATGACAAACTACTGTCAAATGACTTGAATGAAATGAACAGCTTTTACCTGTTGCGCGTGAAAATATATATAATTCTTTTAAAGAAAAAAAAAGCAGCTCGGTTTTGCTCTGTAGTACCATTTTAAGCTGAAAAATATGTACAACATAAATGAGGAAATGAAGAAACACTTTCAAAAGCATTGTAGATCAAAACATACAATAATTATGCCTAATAAATACCCATCATTGTTTTGTTTTTTTTTTTTTTTTGCATTTCTTCATAAGGAGTGACACATCTTTACAAGAAAATAAGGCGTACTTTGCAAAAAAGAAAAAAAAACTGCCTTCTTGAGAATGGAAATGACAACTTGGTTGTGTTTCAAGAACAGCACATGACAGCAAAAAAAATACATTTCTGATTGTGCATTAAAAAAAATTCCGCTTGCAAATCATATACTGAGAAGAGAATGTGAAGAAACCTCACATGCAATAGCTTGAGACGAGCTGGAGAAACTAAGCGTATGAGGTGGAGTATGTACATCATGTCTACATGTTCCTCCATCGAGGACGTTACAGCTTCACCATCCTCACTTCAGCTTGGAGACACGGCCAAAGAGACGCCGGTTTCGTTTAGGTTTTTTTCGTTGCATATGATGATACACTTTTGCATAATATATGCAGAATTTATTGAAAAGTTTTTTTTTCTTTACTTAATCAAGTACATCCACAATTGATGTGGTTAATTATCATTTCTGCCGAAACGTTTTAAATTTAGCTTCAACTCAGTCTGGAAAAGGCTTTACAAAAGAAATAATCTTTTACTTCTGGCCAGGATAAAGTTTAGAAGTATAACTATATGTCTAACTATATTAATATATTACAAACAATTCATATTTGACAGAAAATTGGCTTTTTCTTTTCTTTTAATAAAATAGTTTGTCCATGATAGAGATTAGAATTCTCAGAAATCTACATAAATTAGAAAACTTTTAGTGTAATTCTCTATATTGTAGGCAACATCATCATGGGCAATAATAATAATAATTACATTAATAATGCAATTCAGATTTTTCTGTGTTTTTTTTTTTATGCTTATTGTTTAATAAAGTTTTTTACATAATAAACCGGCAACCATGGCTCCTTAGATTAACAGGCACATCGAGTAAACTTTAACACCGCTCTTCTTTTATTGCGCAACTACTGAATAAATTAGTACACTAGTGAAACGTGAAATAATTTAACTTTAATTAATGTGAATCAATGGATCTAAAAATAAAAAATAAAAAAAATTAATCACAAAGAAGCTGCATGTGTGACTTTTCCAGAGCGCAGAGTGGCTCAGATACTCAGTTGGTGTTCAGAGATCAATAAATAAACTCAAAACCTAAGGAATAAATAGTTTAGAGGAATAAGTAGTAAATGAAATGTAAATAGATATCACAGTTAGGCGATGATTCTCCACAATGAGTATTTAAAAAGAAAATAATAATAATAATAATAATAATAATAATAATTCATGGCGTGTTAATAAAGTAACACAAGATACCGAGCGAGCGTTTAAAGTTTTGTGCTAATTTTATTTATTTTTTATTTTTTTTTTTTTTTTTTTTTTGACGCTCAAAAAAAAAAAAAAAAAAACAACACCGAAAAATGGCGCCAGATCTTTACTGAACAACGCAAAGTCAGAGTCGACACGTCAGCAACCCATCCGCCCCGTCGCTTGAGTTTCATGGAGATTTTCACAGGTAAAGTGCTAACTCAGGAGCCTTTGGGGAGATTCGTGTACCATTAGAGATCCCAATCAGCCATTTTCCCTGGAACGCGAGGAGTCTTCCTCTAGCTTTGTGATTACGTACAGACCGTACAAATGTGACAGAGACGGGGGAAAAAAAAAAAAACCCCTATGGGCTTTTTTTTTTTTTTTTTTGGATTTTGATGGAAATTCTCCGGAGAGCCGAATAGGGTCCATCACAGCCATGTATGGTCACAATACATTGCTTCCAAAAAGCTAGAAAAAGTCCCTGAGGTGCATAATCAGCATTTCTTTTTTTTTTTTTTCTTAAATCACTCCCATCTGTGCCCTGTGTAAAGTTCATATAAATAATCTTATCAATAGTAATAATATTAGTAACACCAATGTGGGTGACAAATTCAGCTCAGCCTTCCTGTACAAATATTCTCAACCTGGCAGCCTTTAAACCCGAATATTAGCTGCCACTTTGATGGCAATAATCATAATAATAATAATAATAATAATAATAATAATAATAATAATAGTAATAAGACTGCTAACATTTTCAAGGCAACTAATGCAAAATGTTGAAACCTTGATAGCCATAAATTACAAAAAAAAAAAAAAGTTGTTAAAGCTGTGTTCATTTACATTTCCTCTTTCTTCATAGTGTTCCATTTTAAACGTCCACTCGTTTCAGACTTTGACATACTCCATCACGGACAACTTCATGGCTTCTTCCAGCATCTGATTGTCCGTGAACGTGGCAGGCGGCTCCGGGACAGATTCGGACAAACCGATGAGCGACTCCAAGAGCCCCGTGCCTTGGTCACTGACTTGTGGAAAGCTGGGATGAGCAGGCAACTGAAACTGAAAAAAGTGGTCCAAATGTTCATACTCCTTGAGAGAGCTGTACAGCGAGCTGGGCCCAAGACAGGGGAATCCGTCGAAGAACTCCAAGTCCGACTCCGAGGACAGGCTCAGGTCCATGTAGTTATCAATCGTAGGAGACGGCGTGTTGGGCACCGACCCGCTGTGGAACAGAGTGTCATCTTGGTTCGCGTTCTCGTCCAAGGTCTCGGATACGGCCGAGGCTCTGTCTGTAGAGTCTGTTCGTGGCGTGCAGGCGTTATCATCGCAGTCCGTGTTCTCCACGGTACTGAAGATGCCGTATCCTACAGACGAGGGCTCGGTCCTTCTTTGCGGCTCTGCGTCCCGGTACTCCTCGTTATCGGTGTCGCTAAAGCTCAGGATCTGCGCAAGTCCATTCGTGTCCACGTCCAGCGACGACTGTTCTCCTCGAGGCACGTCGGCCGGATCGGAGTCCTCGCTCTGACCCGATGAACTAGAAGAGTCCGTCATGTCGCTACTACAGCTGTTGTCTCCGGTTGCTGCGAGTCCAGAGCTGAAATGAAAGCTCGGGTTGTTTGGCTCACCGCCGCCCTCTGCTGGACCAAGGTCTCCGGAGCGCCGCTCGGACTGCTCGTCTGGAGAACCATCATTTTCCGAAGCGTGCTCTTCTAGGCGCTTTTCTAGCTCCAGTTTCATGATGGTGTGAATGTAGTGGGTCTGGACTCGATTAGGGTTAAACTCGATGCGGCCCTCTGTGTTCCCGCAGCCGTCCTTGGTGCAGCCGCAGGGGAAGGATGAGTGGTCCATCTGTGAAGGAAACAAATGCAAATACTTTACAATCACTTCTCACTGGCTTTTAATTCATTCGAGTTGAAAAACACAACTTAAATAAAAAAATTTTAAAAAAGGACTAGAGATTAAGAGAAAAGCCCCATTGGACGTATAAACCTTTAGAGCATTATGGTTCACACCTGACACTTGATGCCAGCCAGACTGCAGCTGCACGTTTCGGGCTCGCAGAAGCCCTGGCAGTTGCAGCCGCAGTCCTCCCGCGACATCCGCAGCTCGTGCAGCTGCCTCTTCTCCTCCTTGTCAATCTTCTTCACTCCGGCCGCTTTCAGGATCGCGTGCCGCCTCTTAGACGGGTAAGGGTGGAGGAAAGACCCGCTGTCCAGATTCACACCGCTGAGATCGATCTCCTCCTCAGGGATATCATCCACGGTCAGCTGATCCGCCTCTTCAGACTCCTGGGTACCGTTCTTCGTTAGCTGTTACAGAGGTCAAGGAAAGAGTTACATTTTTCCCGTTGCAATTCCTGCAGGCTCCTCATGATCTTAGGAAACTATTGCAATTAGAAACAATACCTTTTGTTTCAGAGCCTCCAGCTTCTCTTCTTTCATCCTGTTCTTGATCTTCTCGCGCCGTAGGTGGCGCTGTTCGATCGCAAACTCAGCCAGAGTGTATCGGCGCTGCGCGCTATGCCTCTGCAACATTCCCAGCGTGCATCCGCCCCTGCTAGGTACGCTGGTGAAACCCTGGCACCGCGGGAAGAAGAAGACGGTCACCTGATCAAACTGCACGTTGCCCCTCCGTGGTCTTTTGGTCTTCTTGAGGATGGACGTGGCTACGGGAAAGACAGAGAAACAAGAGCATTGTGAGAGGTTTGCATTCAAGAACACAAAAAAAAAAAAAATCCCAAGAAGGATAAAAAGGCAGGTCTGTGCACGCGGGTGTTTCTGAGGGACGCGCCGAAGCGCTTTTCTTAGGAGCTCATTAGGTAATGTTTAGGTAGGAAGAGCGCCAGGTCTAATGCGCGGACTTGAGCCGGGTGTAAACATCAGGGTCCCACAGATACGAAGCATGCGGTTGTTTCTGTCTACCACAAGATGGCAGGCAATGCAAACGCAACCAGATCTGCTGACACGGAGAGACGGAAAGTGCAATCAGTTATAGGAATAATCAGAAAGTTTTGATATTAATCAGCGCAAAACAAAAAGGATCTGAGAAATGCCGTCGCCTCATTCTGATGGTCTTGGCATGAATTTCTGTTTGGCGGCGACAGTTAGAAGGGAAGCTAAGCTGTCAGATTAATTGCGCACTGAGTAACTGTGTTGGAAATTCGAGGCTTCCTGCACCGACGAAGCCTTGTCAGAGCGATACATTTCACCAGATGGAGCTGAGATTGAGCAGCGCAACCACTTCACACACACACACACACACACACACACACAGCTGTCTGAAGCCTACTTAGTGGCTAGTTCAGTCTCATCAGCCAAACATTCCTCTTGTGTTAAAGGCACTGGAATGAGACGTATGCAGAGAGGAGGCATCCGTGACAAAAACTGCAGAAAAACCAAATGTGGGAGCATGACTTTTAGAAATTCCACTTCCTCTGCGCTTCTGAGTGAGAACGGGCTGCTTTCTTTCTCCTCTCTCCCTCAAAAAGATAGAACTATTCTTATCTGCAGAGCTTTTGTCGAGAACGGACAAACGTGCTAATAATCACCACAGATGGTCTCCATTAAAGCACAAAGCCTGTTGGGAGGCCTGTAGTGCATATGCGGTACATATGCCTTGGCGATCAAGATTCATTGTACGCATTTAAAAAAAATAAATAATCCGTCCTTCTGCATAATTAAAACGTATAACAAAGTGGTTCGGACCCGAGAACCTTTTCGTTAACGTTCATCTGGACTAACGACGTTTCCAATCCCCTTCGTATTGTTTCACGGTCATTAATTAATCAAAAGTCTAGGTTTCTGCTAAAGAGCTGAATCATCTGGCGTTCATTTCCTTCCTCGGCGCTCCCTGAGCACCTGTACCGAGAGTATGCCAGGTACACAACACAAGGCTCTGTGTGTTCTGTTTCTACCGCTCTCTCTCTCTCTCTGTCTCGCTGTCTCTCCTGGCATCATGCCCGTTCGCTGGCACTCTGCCCCGCCATCCTGGGAATCACACAACTGTTTACTCTGCTTCCTTCACCTCACTGCTCCCGCAATCTCCATCAGAGAGGCGAAGGGACAGCAGGTGAGCGCCGCCGGGTACACGGCGCCGCACTTTCTTCAAAAATTCGCCAGGAGGTGACCTTGTGTCGATACAGTGACGTTTCCGAGTCGGATTCTGCTTCAGGAGAGCAATTTAAAAAAAAAAATTTTTTTTTAAAAAGGTAAAGATGTTCCTAAATATGGACATGCAGTTCATTCCCTAGGGGATCCTGCCTAGAAGAGTAGTGCACATCTTTTTTTTTCCCCCTTTCCCAACCTGAGGGACGAGACGCGATGGAGCGAAATGGAAGCCATACTCACTGCTGAGCGACGCTGCAGGTGAGCTCGGGTTACTAGGTGTGGAGTCCAGGGTATCCGAGTAGCAGCTCTCGCCATCCGAGTCCCAGCCGGAGTAGGCAGAGGAGGAGAGAGACGAAGGAGACGATGAAGAGTAGCATGGGTCCTCCTCCACCTCCTCAAACTTCCTCTTGAGAAGCCCACTCATGGCGCCCGAGTGCTGATCTATGGGACACACGGAGCACAAAGGAAAATCATCATCGTTAAATATGAGGTGTTCATCAATGACAATAATAAAGACTTCTACCCCAACCCGCATCCATCCATCCACCAGACCCCGGTGCTGCTGTGTTTCTTTTTACCGTGGTCTTTCAACTAACAAGCTGAGTAGCAGCAGCAGCAGCAGCAGCAGCAGCAGTAGTAGTAGTATACAACTGGCCTGGAACAGGAAGCAATCAATCAAGTCCCTCTAGCGCGAGTCAACAATTATCAGACCCTTCACCCGCTTCCAAATCCAATCAGCCGAGCAAATACATTGATCAGCAGAAAAGCAGTCGGAGGAATCCACAGGCAACATGGGCAAGCAGGCGTGTTTATTACGCAGCCCTTGAACGCCCTTCTTTCCAGAGACTGCTCATGCAGCGATGAAGACAATCGATTCTTTGGACAGAAGAGAAAAAGCTGGCCAATGCCTCTGGCTGCTTTTTTTATTCATTTATTTTTTTTAACAGCTTGAGTGGGAGGAATGCAGCGACTCGCACTTCTTTCTTTTTTCCTTGCCCCGTGTGGCTGTTGGCTCATACAGCTTTTCTACCCTGAAGACATGCGCCGTCAGTTAAAGAAACCACCTCGAGACGTCGCTTCTTTCCGCCGACACGCGAGGTAATGCAAAGCGATAAAAAAAAAATACAAAAAATACTTTAAGCTAGTAAGAAGTAGCATTCTTCTACGTTCCTGTCAAGGCAGAACAGAGCGCTGCAAAAACAAGCCTCGTTCCCACAAACAGGGCCACTTCTGAGAAGTGACAGACAGTCATGACTGGAAGATGACACAACTCTGAAACACACCGTCTGGGTAATTAACAAGTCTGGGTGGATCCGAATAATACTTCTTCAGTAATTCCGAGCAGACCTAGGAACATCTGAAGACAAGCGATTTCTTGTCCAAGTGGGAAAATCTGAGTCTAGAACCGATCGAACGTGAAAGGTAGACCAGGCGCGAGGTTTTGCACGCCGAACAGATTATAGCTGTGCTTCACTGCCTTATTACACCCCAGACTAAAAAAGTGCTGACATCATAAAAGGTGTTCGACGCCGAGGCTCGACCTGGATGCGGACTTTCCGGAATTCACGACACGCAGTCTGAAATCAGACGGCCCCAAGTCTCTCCAAATGCAAATGCACGCTCGTTCGAGTTTATCTATCCCGGTTATGCAAGCATGTGCTGAGTAAACAGGAACGTCTACGGCACGTCCATGAAGGCAGTGACGTTTCCCTGTTACACAATAAGAGCACAATAAAAAAAATTTTTTTAAAAAGTTAAATGCCCCGACAAAAGGCACCTCGCTACTCGCCTACTGTTCTGCAGTCTCCATGATAATGACTGGAACGATCTGAAATGATGTTTATTCGCATGCAAAGTCGCAGACAGTCTGCATCCCGGAGCCTGAGCGTAACACGGACGTGTCTCGTCTTGCAGCCGTGCGACTATTACTCTGCCTCGACAGGCCCGTGAGCCAGGCCTGCTGAAGAGTTTGCGTGTATAGAGGACGAGAAGCAAAGTGATGCCAGAAACGCGCATTAAAAAATTTAATCAAGCCAC
Source organism: Clarias magur (assembly GCA_013621035.1). NCBI lineage: Eukaryota > Metazoa > Chordata > Actinopteri > Siluriformes > Clariidae > Clarias > Clarias magur. Next base: position 1,288,255 of record QNUK01000071.1, read on the forward strand.
ATTAGAAAACATTACGTCCCATTATTGTCTCCAATTGTTCGTATTTAGCAGCAATCGAGCACGTGGACACAGCATCTGTTGCTTAACCTAGCCCCTGAGATACGCATAGCTCGTGCAAGATCAGCTTACACCTTCCCTGAGAATTTTTCTTTATATATAAATAAATAAAAATAAAATTCCCTATGGAGAGAAGCTTTAATTAAGAGCTGTGGACAGAAGGATCAGGAGGGGGGGGGGGTGTTTGTGTGTGTTTGGGGAGGGGGCGTGGCTACCAGGTTAGTAAAGGGAGAGGGAGAAAGAGAGCTTGGGAGCGTGGTGTCAGAAGTGGGTCATTGTCTCGACGGGAGCCTACCTGACAGCCTGATTTGTTAATCTTGTTTAACAGGCAGAAACAATGAAGACAGGCTCATTCCAGTAAAGGGGGCGAATGTGTATGCGCACATACACACATACATACACACCCCTAGGCAGGAGCACTCCTGGAAGACATCCAGATTGACATTTAAGCTGAAGTCCATCATTCTTCTACTCTGACTGAAACGCTTCATATTATTTAAAAAAAGAAAAAAAGAAAAAACAGACAGTAGAGCCAGTTATGCCATCCATAGAGAGTCAGTGAGCATCACCTGATAAAGCTCACAACCCTGAGGGATGAGCAAGATCGTGTGTGTGTGTGTGTGTTTATTTTATTATTTTTCATCAATTATGCAGCACTGTCATTCCATTAACTGCGCAGTCAGGAGAAGGAGAATGGCAGTGCCACCATGAGGTATTCCCCACACAGGGGCCAGTGTTGCTCAGGAGGTCAAAATCTTTTCACTGAAGCGGCTTGTGCAGAAACCAGATCTACCACTACAGTCAGCATTGTGTGATTGATAAGATGCTACCGATACACACACGCAGCCTGACGAGGCGCTTTTTTTTTTTTTTTTTTTTTTAAATAAAGGAAATCACAAGATTTTTAAATCAAAGATCATCTATAAATCGATAATGGGAACAATCGTAGACCTGGTGTATAAAGAAAAAGGGTGTGTAAAGTTCTTAAACTCACCGGCTGCCCTAGTTTCAAGAAGAGCACACAGCAGGAAAAAGAGCAGAGCAGACTATCTACTGCCTCTTACACACACGCACACATATAGACCAGGTGCTAAAGAGTTGACTTTGCCCTGCCAGGTTGCGGTGCAGCACGTCCATGAAAGATAACGCGGCTCATAGCATGCATACCATTTGCGGCGAGAATAATAAACCTGCATCTGCACCCGAGTGAGGATCTTGAGGCATGTTGACGCACACAACACCGAGATTGACCGACTTATTCGCAGGTGCGAAAGTTACTGGAAATGCAGCCCATAAGACAAGCAGGCACCTTCACTCAGGAGGACAAGAACTCCACCTGCTGGCGAAGCCGCGAGAGCCGACGCCGTCTGAGGAGTGTTTCTGGTCAGGCAGAACACTGAACACTCAGCTGTGCCAGAGACATTCTGTTCCTCTGGTACAACCCATACACAGTACACAGCCATTCCAAATAGTAGCCTGGACACTCATGCAGGGAGGGAGGGAGACGGAGGGAAAGGAGGACGTTAAACAAATAAATAAAGTGATGGCTCTAGCCACAGGAATTCTTCTCTGGCAGGGTGACGCATTTCACAAAGCATGGCGGTGCTATCGAACCCAGATGTGCCGACGGTCTCGCAACAGAAACATAGGCTACGCCTAGGACAAATATGCATCTTAAAAAAAGAAAATAATAATAATAATAATAATAATAATAAACAGTGATTGACCTCATGCGGTTCAGGGACATTCCACATAACTGTTTAGAAGCTTACGTCACAGATGTTCCTGCCACAGGAGTTCCCGCCAACATTTTTTAGGAGGGGAAAAAAAATAAAAAAATAAAAAAACCTCATGTACATGTTTTCCACATGCTTCAATGTCAGTTACGCTTGATTATGAAACGAGACAAAGACCAGATCAGGAATGCTTAAAACAGGGACGCTGCAGAGCCCGGCTCAATTAACAGGAGCAAATTAAAGGGTTCAACACCTGAGTCGTCCGGCGAGCGCGGAGAAATCGGATATGCCTACGTTTCACACACCAGGATAAACTAACCATTCAACATGGTGCTTATTAAAATTCTACCTGGGGAGCTTTTACGCTGCCTAATCTTCGCTGTTCAGAGAACGATTTGCATCAATATCTGAAATGCAAAGTTAGGAAAGTGCACGGCACAAGATGTCTTCCGCGTGAGCATTGTTATGATCCCTCACTGTAAATAGACTAACGAGGGACAAAACAGCGTCGTCCCAGACGACTCCTAAAAACCTTCCTGCCAAGCGAGTGAGTGACTGAGGGAAAGAAAGAAAGAAAGAAAGAAAGAAGGTATGGGACGGAAGCACAGTCTGGGAGACTTTCACAAACCAGCACTTGAAACTGACAAAACAGATGGGACCCCTGGGTTACAGCACTTCGGAGACGACAAGAGTCTCCCCAACCCCCTTTTGTCCCTCAGCAGCGTGTGAACTACTCGTCTGAGGAGGTGCATGGGTTTGTACAGTAGCTACTATTTCAGCGCACACACTCACACGTAGACAAAAAGATTCCAGCGTGCTGAGAGCTGTAGATGAAAGAATCTCGATCTATTGCATCTCAACAAGGATTTACAACATGGAGTGCATCGAGCAGACATGCACAATTCATGTTCGATTCAATTTCGCAAAAGACTATTATTATAATATGTGGTACAGTAATAAAATATTACCGTGTTTAAGGTTATACAAATCAAACATAATGTGCATTCTAGAAAATAAATAAATAAATAAATAAATAAAAGTGGATTTGCCTCCTGGCACAGAAGCTAAACAAAGGCTGAGGCTCTTCTCATCACTGGAAACATGATTCCTTGCCTCCACCAGCCCGAGTGAGGTCGCGCTAGAGACAGCATCATCTCTCTCTCACACACACACACACACACACACACACATCACTGAACTGAGTTCAACAGGAATTCACTCGCACAATGGAACAAGCGCCACACACACCATAAAACAAAAACAAGCCTTTTTGAACAACTCGTGACAATCAATCATTTAAACAACATTAAAAAAAAAAGAATCCTTTTTTTTTTTTAAACCCCCTTTGAAGATTTCGGACTTATTCCAAAGTGAAAGTTGCATGCTTCCTGATTTAAAGCACCTCCTCCTCCTCCTCCCCCAATCAGCTTATTTCTCTCTCTCACACACACACACACACACACACACACCTAATCACCATCAATCAATCAATCAATCTGATCAGTGACATCATGATGTGAAACAATAATGTGAAAATGGACTGAGCCTATTCAATGACGCCTTAACACACACACACACACCTCTCACTCTCTTTCGCTGACCCCTCTTGTTTAATGCTAATGACAATTAACACCAAGTCATCAAGAGCCTGAGAAGAGGAACACACTACTAGTTTGAACATAACTACCTGGAGAAGTGTGTGTACGTGTGTGTACATGATCCGACACAAATGGAAACTCCGACAGCGGCTTCTTGATACATCTGGATCTATATGTTTATTATTTATTTAAATCAATCAATAAAAAATATAATTTATATATATATTTAATATACACACACACACACACACACACACTCTCTCTCTCTCTACTATTAGGTAATTTGTGGTATTATTATTTATTTCTATCGACCCGTCGGTGTTTAAACGTACAATGACAGAATGTCTATACAATTTCGCTACATTTGTATCTAGTGTTTATAAACAAAAACACGACTTCATAAGAAATCTCTAGAATTAAGAATCCCTTTGATCCTTCTCCAGTTTCAGTGAGAAGAAGAAAAAAAAACGGAACATTTGAAACTACTTGGATTTCCCTTAACCCAAGCCCGACACTAGCGATCACACACACACACACACACACACACACAGATAATAAGAATGACTATTACAGCGGCGATTAAAAAAATATTTTTAAAAAACCATTTGCTTACCAACAAAGGAATACGGTATCCGATCACCATTAGTGAAAATCACAGCAGGTTGAATAAAAAGAGATGTGAGGAGGGAGTAATAATCCGGGCACACAGGCTCGCACACAGGCTCGGCTTTTGTGTCTTTCTGCTGAAGCGTTTTCGCCTTGTCTGAGGCGGACTGCTCAGTAGCACAGCCTTTTTCGTCAGTGGAAAACTCCCTCCTGGCGTCTGACGCAGGCGGTGACACTCACACTCTCCCT
>QNUK01000071.1:1295000-1535000 GCA_013621035.1 Clarias magur
TGTGTGTGTGTGTGTATTATTTATTTATTTATTTAATACATAAATATACATATTACCATATATAACCATTGCACATTCACTTTATGCACATTGGTTAAATACTAAAAATATATATATTTTCCTCCCTGTTTTTTATTTGTTTTTTATTTTATTTTATGCAGTTATTGAATGTACATAATATATGTATATAGTGTTACACTATTCTGATAAGACAGAAGTTCTAGTCATAGGACCACAAGTAGCTAGAAGTAAGCTTTCTGATCAGACTGTAACTTTAGATGGCCTTTCTGTTCCATCAAGTGCAACAGTTAAAGACCTCGGTGTGATTATAGATTGCAGCCTTTCGTTTGAAGCTCATGTAGATAATATTACCAGGATAGCTTTCTTTCACCTTAGAAATATTGCCAAGATAAGAAACATATTGTCACTAAATGATGCAGAAAAACTAGTTCATGCTTTTATCACCTCTAGGTTGGACTATTGTAACGCCTTACTGTCTGGCTGTTCAACTAGGTGTATAAACAAGCTTCAGTTAGTACAGAATGCAGCAGCGAGAGTCCTCACTAGAACCAGAAGATACGAGCACATCACCCCTATCTTATCTACACTGCATTGGCTCCCTGTGAAATTTCGCATCGATTTTAAGATACTACTTTTGACATTTAAAGTACTAAATGGTCTCGCGCCACAGTATTTGAGTGAACTGTTAGTGTCTTACAATCTGCCACGCCTACTTCGATCAAAGGATGCAGGCTGCCTGTCAGTACCGCGTATTATTAAAACTACAGCAGGGGGCAGAGCTTTTTCTTACAAAGCCCCAAAGTTATGGAATAGTCTTCCTGTTAATGTTCGGGACTCAGACACAGTCTCAGTGTTTAAGTCTAGGCTAAAAACTTATTTATTTAGCCAAGCATTTTTGTAAATAGATTAACCTTAGGTAAAGGAGCAGATCTGGGGGACTCATGGACGTAGAGTATTCTGGTGAACTGGTATGTTTAGATGCTGTCCTCCCCACTCTCATTGTTCACTCAGGTTTGTTGACGGTGAGGTGATTGGTTGCTTTACATCTCAGTTCCCCCTCATGTTTGTGTTTCCTTCTGGCTCTCCCTTTTAGTTATGCTGTTATAGTTAGTCCTGCCGGAGTCCCTGCTTGCACTTTGCACTAATATACATTCACCTTATACATGTTGACTGTGACCAGACCTAACTGTTATCTCTCCTTATTTTTTTAAGGTAAAGTAAAGCCTTTATTTTTGTCACATATACATTACAGCACAGTGAAATTCCTTCTTTGCATATCCCAGTGTAACTGGTGTCAGAGCGCAGGGTCAGCCATGGTACAGCGCCCCTGGAGCAGTTAGGGTTAAGGGCCTTGCTCATGGGCCCAACAATGGCAACCTGGCTGAGCTGGGAATCGAACCGCCGATCTTCCGATCAGTAACTCAGTGCCTTAGCCCTTTGAGCCACCACTGTTCTCTCCTTTTCTGTTCGCTCTCTCTCCCTCTCTCCTTTCCCTCTCTGTCGAGCTATACATGTTCGCTCCTGAGTTGCCAGTGATCCAGACCCCTCTGCCCTCTGGAGCCGTCTAACCCGTCCTTGAGTCCTGCTTCTGGTTGGAGATCTCGTCGCATGGATGCCCCGTGTGGTCTGCCTGGATTCGTCTGGTGGCTGTGGATGGTTTCCATGAAGACTGTCCTATCATCGATTGATGCTCTGGAGACCTGTGACTTCAGCTGTTCGATAGCTCAGGACTGGAATCTCTTACAGTCTACCTGAGCCTCCAGGAACAAACTGGACTCCTTTTAATTTTAATTTTAACACATCTCCTGTTACACTGAACTTCCAGTACACATTATTATGCTGATCAATCTCTGCTATCCGTTATCACCCAGATGAGGACGGGTTCCCTGTTGAGTCTGGTTCCTCTCAAGGTTTCTTCCTATTACCATCTCAGGGAGTTTTTCCTTGCCACCGTCTCCCTTGGGACAATCTTATGATTTTGATTCATACACATTGCATACAAACTTACTTCTTTTTATTGTGTAAAGCTGCTTTGCGACAATGTCAATTGTTAAAAGCGCTATATGAATAAAATTGACTTGACTTGACTTACAAATGTACAGTGTTTTATGTCGGATTGCACTTTGAAAGCCACAAATATCCTGAATCAAATTTCTTGCGTATGTCAACATACTTGGGAAAAAAAACAAAAAAACAATTCTGATTCTGAAAAAAAAAAAAAGGATTTTATTTAGTTTTTTTTTTTCTCCTCCCCATGAGCATCTTGAACTTACAGATGTCAAAAGTGGTATTTGTCACCGGATTTCACATTCCATCACTATCAGAAGGTTACCCAGTGGCACTACTGATAATACGCGGCACTTATTGTGAGAATCATTCCACTGAACTCAGAACGCTGTACTCTGCGTTCAATTAAAACAACAACTACATGGGTGCGGACTAGAACAAAAGCCCAAGTGCCACTTTTGACGCTTATAACATCCCTTCTGGGCATGAGGGAGAATTCCTCCTTACTGAGCAGAAATGACGCCTCTTGTTTCCTCCTACTGAGAAACCGCCTCCACTGCACTGCACTGTTGATACACAGGAAAGTGTTGATCGCGCAGGCCGAACCCGTGCCGCGCACACATGAGCACGGCGCACTAAGAGCGAATTCACTGCTGTGTAGTCTGTGTAACATGACGATTTACAAGCCACATCTGTATGATCCAGAATTCCAGCAGTGCAATATTTTTTTTTTTTTTTTAAACGGCTCTGGAGGAAGAAGAGGCTCCAAGCTTTTGTGTTCTCATGTGGCTCTGAATTAAGCAGCCGCTTCCAGCCAATGTCAACACAGGTGTAGAGTTCAGCTGGGGCTTGGGGTTGGGCTTTGGACAAACTACCAGTGTGTACACAGTATGCTAATCGTGCATTGCTAATTGAGAGGAGTTAGATCCTTGTGTCCTAGTGAGAACATTACACACAGTAAACAGACTGCTCACACTCGAGTGATCATTCCAGTGCGATCCCATCATCGTCTGTGTGGTGCGAGTTAAACCCGACCAGCTCTCTCCTTGTTATTGCATGATTTCATGAAGTCACCGTGTTGATGTTTACCCACGATGGATGTTGTCTACTTGCTTGTTTCTGTGGCGGGACTGTAAAAAGATGTCTGGCTGTGCAGACAGCTCCAGCGTCTGGGCAGCCAGACAGTCCGTCTGTATGTGATTAACTCGCTGTCTCCACAGTGCTTTTAGGCATTATTGATGCGTGTCTGCAGTGACCAGGGGATGCACTGTGTCGCACAGTTCTAGATATCTCACACACACACCCTCACACACACACACACACAATCTCTCCAGTACACACAGTATCTTCTGCTTTAGTGAGTTAATATGTATCCTGTAACAGCATGTCCTGAAGTGTTGTGTTCTCTCAAACCACAGGCAGCGCTAAAAACCTGATCTTTTCTTTTTTCTTTCTTTTTTTGGAGCATGTAATTTTTAGGAACGCCAATGCCTCTCTTGTCATGCTACCGAGAAACCAGGAACATCCTGTTACAAATCTCTGACACTCGGATGAACGAATGTTCATCCTTGTTCTGTATAAAACCTCACCATGTTTCTTCTTTTATGAGAATGAAACGTTTGAACTTTTCTGCAGAGCTCCTACTGTACCATCTCAGGGACCGGATCAGTGTTCAACTCATAAGCCTTAGCTTTAAATAGTCTCTACACACAGCATACAGATCGGCTCCAATCAGCTTCTCATTCCAGCAGAACAGGTTTGCTTCATTTACATGAATGAATTAAAATGAACCTCGCTTCACACACACACACACACACACACACACACACACACACACACACACACACACATATACACACACACACTGCAAAACAAGTGGAGAACATTTCTGATTGTTACAGAAGGACAACGTCGCGTCGCGTCCGCATGGAATCTGCAGGTGTGTGAGGACGTGTGCTCACCTGGACATTTGCAAGATCTTCAGCAATTTGCATATAAATAAGCGAACAAACATGACCTCTGTGTAGAGAATTCTGCAAGGCTAGGATGCAGCCGTCCTGACGAGTTAACCTCCTGAGACCCGGGTTCGAACCCTTGTGTTCATTCCCCACCTGATATCTATGAAGATGTAAATGTATTTAAACAGCCAGACGTTTGTCAAAAGAATTAGACCTAATCTACTGTACCTCATACGAGGATTTTACAATGAGAAAATGTCCTGTCCTTATAGGAGGACATACCAAACCAAAGTGCAAACACATCTGGTCCAACGCAGAGATTATAAGGTAATGACATTAGGAATGAGTCGCGGGCGGGATAGTCTGTGTAGTGCAGTGGTGTCAGTGTTGAGAACTTAAACAAACACACCGAACAACAACAAAACACAAAGATTACATTATTAACTGTATGAGGGGCGTTCAGGTCAAACCGGGACTTGTGATGAGACAAAAACATTTTCGATTCCAACTGAGGTCCCATGAACACTCGGCGAGTGGATCGCCTGATACTTGACAATCTCGTCCCATCTATCTGTGGGAACTGTTTTACACAATCTTTCACCAACACCGATTGCACATTACAGGAACTCAGCTGGAAGTTATTGCCTCATCCGCCGTACCGTCCTGACGTCGCTCCAATCCGTTTCAACATGTCTGGGCCGTCGAAATTTCCCCATGGTGAAATGAATAAAGGTGCTGCGTATCTTATCTTATCTTATCTTACAGGAGTTCCTGGGAGGCCAGGGTTTCAGACACGAAGCAATCTGATACCAAGTGTAGCAGGGGATTATATAGAGAAAATAAAGAAATAAAGTCCTTTGGTGCCATCAAAAGTCCCGGTTTGACCCGAACGACCTTTGCATTATCAGTTTGCTATGATGCATGTAAAGTGCAACAAGTCGTGTTGTACATTCCTTTCCTTTTAGATGCTAGAGTTAAAAAAAAAGAAAAGAAAAAAAAGAAAAACTTTTCGTGGTTAAAAAAAGAAGCTGAAGAGTTCCAGGGAACACTGCGACTCACAAATATTTGCCTTTTCTTTTCATTAAAGAAAGTTCCAGTCGAGAGGGGGGAAGGGGACCCTCGCTTACAGCCGCTGAATCAGCCTTGCATATATTAGGTGCTCTGTCTTTAAAAGTGTGCCAGAGTCTTTGCTGTGGACGACGCCCCACAACGAGCACAATAATGGCCCTCAATGCTTACCATCTGCAAGGGGGGGGGGGAAGGGGGGGAGCCACCGCTGCACGTGCTGCGTACAGCACCTCGGCAGTGTACGAATGTATTCACGCCAGCCGGCTTCGCAGCCTGTAATGAGCGCCTCGGCAGCTATACCCGTTGTGAATCATAGCTTTCAAGTGTCGTACACCGTCTCGGCGTTGGGAACACTGGCGTACTGTTCGGCTGTAATGACAGGGTGCAGGCAATAAAGGGGAAAAAAAAAAAAAGCCCGAAGTTTGCACGAGCTGAACAGAATTATGGACAAGTTTTTGGATTTGCTGTGCTGGCAGTAGGGAGGAGGAGGAGAAGGACGAGGACGAGGGCGAGGAGGAGGAGGAGGGTGAACACATGTGAGGTGGTCACGGTGAAGTTCTGCGAACAGATTGATGGCACCAGCTGTCCCCGAGAGAGAAAACAAAGCCGGACAGCTGGTCACCTGTAACTGCAACTAGTGCTGAGAGTGCAACTCTGGACTGCTATTGAGTGGGAGGGTCAATTACTGACACATGACACACACACACACACACACACACACACGCATACACACACTCAACTTAATGTGTCCTAAGTGGTAATTAAATAATAAGGCGCTGATATGTCTCGATACAGACCTAAAAAAAAAAAATTTTAAAAAAGAAGAAGAAAAAATTTCTCCAAATGTGAATATGTTTCATTTCTAAATAAGAATGAGAAAAACCTCCTCCTCCTCGTCGTCGTCTTCCAAAGAAAAGGAAAAAAAAAAACGCTCATGCATTTAGTTTCATTTAAGGAGAACTAGAAGTAAGAGCTCAGTCAGGGTTAATGCGCAGGCAGCTCGGAGAACAGCGACGCCCTCCTCCCTCTCCAGCCCGGCGCCAACCAATTACAGCGCAGCCACTCTGCTCTACTCAGAGACAGAAGAATTCAGCCAATGGTATGACATCATCAGATGCCCATTAAAGGAGAGGTTCTCCTTTTTTTTCTTCTTTTTTTTTTCCTTTGAAGAAGAGCAAAAGAAATGTGAGGCCTCCAATACAGCCCCCCCCCCCCCCCCCCCCCCCACACACACACACACACACACACCACCACCACCTCTCCGGAACTCTGTCATCGGGGGTTTAGAGACAAAGCACTGTTTGTTGTTTTGCTCCTTCCTTTAAACTTTTTCTCCCTTAGGCACTATTAAAAGAAATTGAACCAGTTTTTCAGTGCACACACACGCACACACACAAACAGACATGTGTAGCTCTAATGCTATGATCTGTCTGACTGGTGATCACATGGGCATAAGCGGGGAGTTAACGTACAGTATCTGTGCAGCGTCTCGATGTTCGTGGTTACGTCCGTGCCGTGAGCAGACGCTCGGCCTTTCCAATAGTCCCTTTCAGCTTCAACAAATGCTCATTATTCTTACGCTGACCTCAGTGTATATGTGTGTTTTCCCCTTCACAGAGTCTCCGTACATGTCTTCAGCAGCGGGGTGAAGGGAAAGGGGGGGGAAAAAAAACCCTTGAGTTGCTTTGTTTACTTGGCAACATGGTGAGGCAGTCTGACTAACGTATTCATGAGTCTATCCAAGAGGAATTCGGTTCTACGCTGATTTACGGATTGTTTAAGGATTAGGTCTGTCATGTTTAGGTCAGAATGCCCGGCGAGAGAGAGAGAGAGAGACGGAGGTTTTATTATGAGTCCATAATACCGAGAGAAAAGCAAATGAGGAAAGAAAGAAAGAAAGAAATCACAGATCTGAAAAAAAAAAAAAGCTTTGTACAGTACCAGTCGAAAAAGTTTGGACACACCTTGTGACTGTTTGGTATTTCCTGCTCTTTATTTCTTTCGATGCTGAAGGCGTCCAAAATACGCAATAATCTGCTTGGAACAGTTGATCTTGAGATGTATCTGCTACTGATGATGTGTAAAATCCTTCACAACGGCTCTAATCTGAGGTGCTGTTTGTTAATTGGTGATTTCTGATTTCTGGGGATCGGGGGTACTTAGTGGTTACGCCATTGGACTGAAAGGTCGCAGGTTAATGCATTAAGGCATTGGATAGTGCATAGTGGTTGAGGCACTGGACTGAAAGGTCCCAGGTTCAAACCCCAGCATCAACCGCCAAGTTTCCACTGTTGGGCCCTTGAGCAAGGCCCTTAACCCTCAGATGTTTAAAAGCAATATAAAAAAAATATAGATAAAATGTAAATCACTCTGTATAAAGGCATCTGCCAAATGCTCAAATGTAAATGCTCTGCAGCTGGTGACTCTAAATGAACGTCTCCTCTGCAGCAGAGCTGAGTTTTGGTCTTGCTTTCCTGGGAAGGTCTTCATGATGGTGCTTTGGTTTAGCAAATGTACTTGACAGAATACCAGTTCTTGTAAGAACTGATCCAGAACAGCTGATCTTCAAGGTGGTGGCTCAGCATGTTGAGGTTCTGAGTTACTGATCGGAAGCTCGAACCCCAGTTCTGCCAGGTCGCCATTGATGTTGGGCCCTTGAGCAAGGCCCTTAACCCTGTAAAGAATTTCTCTGTGCAGTAATGTATAAGCGATGAATAAAGGCTGAACTTAACTTACTGTTTTTTTTTTTTTGTTGTTGTTAATTAATTACCTGATGCCATATGTGTTATTTTATGATTTTGAAAATAATGAGTCCAAACTTTTGACTGGCACTGTATATGAGTGAGAGAGAGAGAGAGAGAGAGAGAGAGAGAGAGAGAGAGAGCGAGCACTGTACTAAGAAGAAGTGAACGTCTTGGAGAAAGTAAATAGAAGGTCAAGAATTTACAGCTGCACAGGTTAATGATGAGCGACAAGAGGATGACCTTTTGTACGCTACGGCAGTACGTTTTGTTTTGTTTTTTTACCCCACACCTCGCCGATCCTACCAGTCTTGGACCTCTTCATGGACTCGCTGATCTTTCATGAGGTTCTGACTAAGTAATAATTGCTAAAAAACTTTAAACTCTCTCTCTCTCTTGTCTCTGTTTCAGATTTTCAGTAATCAGTTTGCACACATTCCTTCAAACTCTAGAAGTGCTATTGCTTCCTATTGCCTTTAACATTCTGCCCTGATTTTTGCATTGCTTAAGATCATTCAGGCATTATTGTGTTTCAGTTTACAGCTGAAAACACATACTCGGTTGTATATTGTCTCTTAATGAAATAGTTTCCCCAATGAGTGTGTGTGTGTGTGTGTGTGTGTGTGTGTGTGTGTGTGTGTGTGTGTGTGTGTGTGTGAGTGTGTGTGCATGTGTGCGTGTGTTTTTCAGCGTGTCAGGAGAAGTCAACAGTCTGCCGAGGGTACGTCAGTTCATTTGTGTGAGACTGCACCACTTCCTCTCTGCAGTTGTTTACATGCTGCACACGTGTTCCCAGAGTCTCCTCCTCGCTTTTGTTGCTCGGCGAGGCCGTTTAACACATCTGATAACTGCACCTGCAAGAACGAGCTGCTCGTACGGTATACGTGAGCTCCCGGAACAACAACAAGGCAATCTGGGACGGAGGCATGAACCTGAGCAGATGACTGCTTATCTTTATGGAGTGTTTCAGTTTACAGATCACAGGAAGTTGAATATTATAATAGAAAATCACCAGTTTGCTCACACGGGTAAAGTCCAGTCGTAAAATGTTCTGCCTTAAAAAAAATGTAAATGCAGCTAGAATAACTTAACTCATATGTAAAGAACAAATGTATGAAGAGACGGGCAGCACTTTGGCTTAGTGGTTAGCACTGCCGTGCTGCACCTACAGGGTCTGGGTTCGATTCGTGTCTGTGTGCATGCAGATTAGGCTAATTGGCATTCTCAAATTGCCTGTACTGTGTGAATGAGCATGTATATGTGTGTGTGTGTGTGTATGTGCCCTGTGATGTACTGGCAGCCCGTTCAGGGTGTACCCTGTCTCGTGTCCTAAATCTCCTGGGATAGGCTCCAGGCCCCCGGTGATCCTGTATGCAGGATAAAGCGGTATCAATGATGAGCCAGTGAGTGAGTCTGAATAGTGATTAATATAAATAAGGAAGGAAATAGTCATATTTATAGTGCAGGAGCAATAAAATATGCTGTACGATTATTTATTTATTTATTTATTTATTTATTTATTGCAAGTGCCCTTCTGTGCAGAATGAAAAAAAAGTCCATAGAGTGGAGTTGGACCTGATCCAGCCAAGTGGGAACCTCCGGTCCTGAAAAATGAGTCCAATGTGAAAGTGCCAAAATACGCAGTTCCGCGAATGGCCACTAGGCTCCAAAAGTGAGTCTATCCACATTATACATAAATTTACAACAGAAATAAAGCTCTTTACAACCTGGCACAAAAAAAAAAACTTGCCTTGATCTCCATATTTCTCTTTCATGACACCTGTACGGCGGTGATTTCTTAAGTAGCTCATCAGGTAAAAATTACTTTAAGCCATAAAATGATACATAATTAGGGACACGGCTGATTTGAGTGACAGCCGGTGTCAAACCGCTAGCTGTCTTGCTATGCATCACTTTAGCTAACCAGCTAACTGGAATGGCTTTCGTTTTACTTCCTGCAAAAGAAATGCCCAGGTCCCAGGTTCAAACCCCACCACCACCACCACCATTACCACCACCAAGCTACCACTTCTGGGCCTCTCGAGCAAGACCCTTAACCCTAAACCACGTCGATGTATAATAAGATAAAATGTTAGTCACTCTGGATAAGGGCGCCTGCCAAATGCTGTAAATGTAAATGTAAAAGTGTAAATGTAGAAGTTTAGCACATAAAAGTAACTTTAGCCGCTGTAGCAATTTAGCTAAGCTAAATATACTGTAAGCTAGCTACTGTAGCTTGCGGTAACAAAGGTAAGTAGGCATGTTTCAAGCATGTCCAGGTGCTGTTAGCTCCGCCCATGCGCCCATTTATGGATTTATCAGGTTTTAGGCAGGTCAGCTCTTGCCAAGTTTTTACCAGTTTTATTATATTTATAATATTACAATATTCACCAGTGCTCTTGGGTCATATTTAGCGTGCAATAAGGTATTGAAAACGTTCAGTGTGCAATACGGTACTGTTTTAGGACTCTTTTTATTTTATTGTATTTTATTTATAATTTTTCCCTATTTATTACTCTTATTAATCTTTGAAGATGGTGACGATCAGTGCTATCAAAAACTGCTCTTCAGGAGCCCTATAGGTGATGTCAAGGGTTTTTTCGTACATTCTATAGATCCAGGTCTTCCTAAGTGAGTGGAGTCAAACCAAAAATCCAGGAGTCGACTTAAGTGGTATTTGGATCATGTTCAAGAAAGGAAGACGTGGAGTCAACTTTAGTATAAAGACTTCAGGAAATGAGTCCTAAAGACATCTGCAGTGGTTTGAATGGTGGTGAAGACGTCCTGCAGTCCTACCTGTGCACACTGCATGTATTTGATGTGCTGTACAGCACCGTGTGTGTTCGGGTTCGGGGACAGTTGTCAGAATGATGAGTTAGTAGAAGTTGGATTTTTATCTCCCCCCTTTTTTTTTTCTTTTTCTTTTTTTTTCTTTTGCACCGCAGCTGTTCTGTGTCTTGCTCAGGTTTATCAACACTTTCACATCTCTGCATGCTGCTGAGTCACCCTCTCTGCACACATCTTTGGATGCAATATATAATAAAAGACTACGTTTAAAAATTATTTTTTTTATCTTTTATATATTCAGTATGTGGACATGAGTACCTGTCCTCGGCTCTGTAAGTCAAAAACAACAACAACAACAACAAAAAACAAATCTTAAGAGCAAACACAAGCTGTGTACAGAAGTGTTAGGCAAGTTACACTGATGTTACTCATGCTGGACTCAAGAGTTTATGAGGAGTTCACGTTCTTGTGAATTTCACGTCCTCGCCCTGCGCACGGTTTTTTCCAGTTAAATTTCCTGATCTTAAAGCAGAATTTTCCAGCGAAGCGGCTCTAGAGCGGCGATACCCGTCACACACTGTGAGAAAGGGAAACTGAACGCAGTTTCCCGTCAACCCGACGCCACTTCCTGGTTTCTGATATTTGTGCAAACTCTGCTTGTCACCTTAAATAGACACACACACACATTACACGCTCTGTCCACAGACGTTAATAATAAGAGCGGAGGCCTCTCGTGTTCCTCTCTCTCTCTCTCTCTCTCTCTCTCTCTCTGAATAGGAATATTTTACTTGCACGCTGTTTTAATTTTAGGTTTTGAATTTTAAACAATCCACTCAAGGGACGTTACTATTTCAGAATATTGACTAACATGATCCTGAGCCTTCTCAGGTCTTCTGCCAGGCGTAGTAACTCCGGTTACATTCGAGACCTTATGCAAACACGAATGTGTCTCGTTTACAGCTGTTTTGAAAGAACTGCTCCCTAGAGAAATCTGTCTTGAAACCACACGGTGTAAGATATCACAGATAAAAAGAAACAAACTAACAGCCGCACACCTGCTCAGACCTTTTACGGTAGTCCGAGTCGATCTAAAATGAAAAAAGAAAAAAGTTCAAGCTTTTGAAACTGGATGAAACAGCATTCTGAGGAACCGTGCTCAGGTCAGAGGGTGAGAACCTGCTGCTTTATTGCTGGAAACATCCTTAGTGCTGAACCCAAGGGTTATGGACACTGTGCGTGTGCGTGGGTATGCGCATGCTGCATATGTGTGTATGTGTGTGTCTGTGTATAAGATGGAGCGAAGGGTTAGGAAAAAGCAACCCAACGCTCAGCATGCTGCTGTTTCCAAGGTTACAAAGATGCGGGCCAAATGCAGGTGCCGAGCAACAACAGTGTTTCCCAATTAGAGCCCCTGAGAGAGGGCAGATAATGAAATCTGCCCCCGGGCAGCACTGGGTTAACTAAATGGATCCACAGTCATTTAGAGTTAACAAAAGGCCTGCTGGGGAGGCGTCCAAAGAGGCCGCAAAAGAGGTGCTTACCACACACGGACCCCCACGCCTGGTCATTCACACCGGCGTGAGTAAAGACACACTTCAGTCCAGACTCAAAGATGAGAGACAGTCCCAGGAGGCGAATCCATCGCTGATAATTATCTGATTTTATTATTATATTTGTACAGATTATAAATTGGGAAATTAAAGAGCATGTTGTGGTTAAACGGTTTGTCTCAGTCTTTTTTCTCTTCTCTCTCGCTCTCTCTCTCTCTCTCTCTCTCTCTCTCTCACACACATACAAATACTGTATATATATATATATATATATATATATATATATATATATATATATATACAGTACAGACCAAAAGTTCGGACACACCTTCTCATTCAAAGAGGTTGAATTTGTATTATGGCAAGAAAAAAGCAGCTAAGTCAAGAAAAAAACGAGCGGCCATCATTACTTTAAGAAATGAAGGCCAGTCAGTCTGAAAAATTGGGAAGACATTGAAAGTGTCCCCAAGTGCAGTCAGAAAAACCATCAAGCGCTACAAAGAAACTGGCTGACATGCGGACCGGCCCAGGAAAGGAAGACCGAGAGTCGCCTCTGCTGCGGAGGATAAGTTCATCCGAGTCACCAGCCTCAGAAATGGCAGGTTAACAGCAGCTCAGATCAGAGAGCAGGTCAATGGCACACAGAGTTCTAGCAGCAGACACGTCTCTAGAACAACTGTTAAGGGGAGACTGTGTGAATCAGGCCTTCATGCTAGAATATCTGCTAGGAAACCACTGCTAAGGACAGGCAACAAGCAGAAGAGACGCGTTTGGGCTAAAGAACACAATAAAGAACACAAGAAAGAAAACTCTGTGAATGAGAAGGTGTGTCCAAACTTTTGGTCTGTACTGTATTTATATATATATATATACACACACAGGGGGCCAAAAGAAATTGCAAAATGGATTTTAAAGTATAAATGACACTTACTCACTCGCTCACTGAATGGGGTCCATCTTGGGTACGAATACATCGCAGGGCATGAGCACACACACTCAGCATTTTAGAATTTAGTCTAATCTGCATGTCTTTGGACTGTTGGAGGAAACCGAAGTACCCGGAGGAGACCCACCAAGCACGGGGAGAACCTGCCAACTCCATGCACTCAAACCCCAAGGTGGGATCCCAACCCCTGATCTACAGTAGCAGGTGCGAACCCACAGCGCTATCAAATACACCGCCGTGCCGCCAGATTGCTTCAGAATTTGCAGCAGTTCTGTATACACAATTATTAATGTTCTTCATAGAAACATGAAAAGGTTTATGAGATATCAGCCAAGTGTCTGAGACTGACAATACAGTACCATCTTTTCTTTTTTTTTTTTGCCACCATTCCCACTAATGTTGCACCGAGAGCCTGAGAAAGGGACTGAGTTGTCCTGTTTGCTGAAGAGCAATGTCCACACATCCGTTCCCACAAAGGCGCCATTGAGAGGGCAGCCAGGTTCAAACCTGTTTGAAAACCTTGTTTAAGGACACAGAAAAGGAGGCACTGAGGAGAGGAGCCACAGATCCCCCCCATCCTGCCCGGCTCCACATGCACACGCCGTTGCTCTGCTGACACTTTCTTTTTCTCTTGGGTTCACTCGCTCGCTTTTTTTCCCCCCCTCTCCTTTCTTTTTCTGTCTCTCTCTCTCTCTTGCTCGCTCCCTTCCTGGCGAACAATGTGAGGGAGTCGCAGCAGAGGAAGTGGCTGGGCCGGGTGTTTAGTAGGGAGGGAGGGAGGGAGTGGGCCTCGTCTCTTTCCCGTGTGAAGGACAGAGTCTGGGGCCGTGATTGTGTTCGGCGCCTGCCTGCATCTCCCACAGGAGCGCCATTAATCACCACACCAGGTCTCTCTCTCTCTCTCTCTCTCTCTCTCTCTCTCTCTGCCCACACTGGTGCCTCTGCATGCAGGAAACACACACAGTGTTCTCTTCTCACATCAGATTCTGACATCAATCCCTCACTCATATAACGTATACACACACAAAACATAGGCTTACACTCTCACTTGCACAACCATTTATTTATATAACATGTGACTCCAAGTCAAGTGTGGTGCACAAGTATGCCATGCACGCAATAAAAGTCAGACTTACTGTAAATACCGCACGCTCAGAAGAGCAGTACAGGAGCAGGAATTTCCAACCAGACGCCAGAACAACCTGGCAAGAGTCGACCAAATGAGTTGGAGATGAAGTCATACAGTACACTGCTGGTATAATCCTCATGTGTTCTCATCATCTATACCATTTTATTCAGCATACAGGGTGGGTGTGGCGGCGCCTATCCCAGGAGACTTAGGGCATGAGGTGGGGTAAAACCCTGGATGGGGTGCCAGTCCGTTGTATGGCGCACACACATTACGGAGCAATTTGGGAACGCCAATAATCATAATCTGGATGTGGATGTCTTTGGACTGTGAGAGGGAACCCATTGAACACTGGGAGATCACGCAAACTCCATGCAGACAGCCCCGAGGCAGGAATTGAACCTGGATCCTGGAGGTTCAAGGCGAGAGTGCTAACCACTAAGCCACTCTGCTGCTATATATATCTCCATCCAGCCATTCATCCATCTAGGAACCTTTGTAGTCCAACCATGGAGGCCAATGGTGACCACTGTATTTATTCCCGTTTTGAACAACCGTTGTGAGACCTCCAGTCAACATTCACACACTACAAGCAATTTGGGAACGCCTCTTAGCCTATTCTGCATGTCTTTGGACTGTAGGAGGAAACCGGAGAACCCGACACGGGAATTGAACCCAGGACCTGGAAGTGAAAGACGCAGTGTTGAGCACTAAGCCACCATCCTATATAGTTAAATTGTCTATTGCACCTTGGAGCAATATCTGTAGGTTTTTATGCACTGTGGTGCTGCCACATGATTAGAGCAGATGTACAGGTGTACCTGACAACCCGATATCTGGATGCAAACCAGTAGACGTGCCTTTTGTCGCGCGGTGACATGTTGCAGAACCGCCAGGTCGGGTGATTTAAAAATATATCCAAGCGCAGTGTGCGATGCAAGCGAGGCTGACTCAAGGGCTCCGTATTATAAGCCACTCTGCGTTAGATGGAATCATGATATAGACAGATAATACGCAAGATTGTTTCACTATCAGTGGCTGTGCAGCGGCCGTGCATATACAGCCACACACACACACACACACACACACACACACACACAGTGCAAACAGAGCGATGTTTTCCAGGTCATCTGCTTTAGAAATCCCTTCAGCCATTCTATTTCCATCAGCTGCCTCGAGTCAGAGTGCATGTGTACAGACAGCCTGTCTACATGAGAGGACACCTCTGAGGTCATTTTCTATAATCAGTCAAGAGGCTCTTCTTACCGTGGCTCCCTGATGCCATCTGATCAAGGCTGCTTGGACAGTTACATGCAGAGATCGAGTGATCAAAAAAGAAAGAAAAAAAAAGACGACAAAGAATAGCTAGATAGTCTATTTAAAGTCTGCACAGAGACCTTTGCAAGGCAAGGATGTAACACCCTCAAGTCTATCACTGCTCAATGTTTCATAGTTTCCTCTATATACCGTGTGTGTGTGTGTGTGTGTGTGTACTCGACTTTTCACTCCACTGGCGTCACGTCTGACTGAATATTAGCAGGTGTTTGTTGGCACTGCTGCGTAACAGGCTTAAGAAATAAAAGCTTTTATTATGAACAAAGCACACAAACCCTTTTACACCACAGCGATTAAGCACCACATCACACTTTACTGGTTGTGCACCGATAATGTTGTGCACAAGACTAACTCTAAGGAAAGATGTGAAATCCTTTGCCCCCACAGGATGATACGGATTATTAATGAAGGGCCATGAGACATGAAGTAAAAGCTAAAGATAAAATCAGAGCGTAATAATGAATGACATAATCAGTTAGTTAATATGTTAATAGGGGGGAAAAAGTGGTTGGAATCATACAATTTAAAAACTATTTTACAATTACACTGTATTTCTTAGAAAAATTAAAAAATATTACTAATACAAGAAATTTAATAATAGTAATAATTAGTCTATTAATATTGTACTCGATACAAATACAAATGTATTGTGTGTGATGTTTTATATTATTATATTTAAATTATATATTTATTATTTAATTACTATACAATAATACATTATTATTATTATTATTATTATTATGTCACACATACACGCACTACATGAATAGCACTAATAATAAAAATAACAATAACTACAACAACATCAACAACAACAACAATAACAATAACTACAACAACATCAACAACAACAACAACAACGATAATAATAATGTATTATTTCATAGTAACTAAATAATAAATAATATAATGAAATTATTATTATTATTATTATTATTATTATTATTATTATTATTATTATTATTATTATACCCTGATATCTATCTATCTATCATTTATATATATTTATCATACGTTTATTTATATAATAATAATAATAATAATACAATAATATTGTATTTTTATTTAAACACTGTTTGTGCTTTTAATTTTATTTGTTTCTGTGTATGTGTAAATAATATAAATTAATTTATATAACAAATACATATTATTATTATTATTATTAATTATTATAACATTTATTTATATTTTTCATACGTTATTTTATACATTATTTGCAGCTGTTCGTTTATTTTCTCTCCCCAGAGAGGCCTTTACTGCCCAACCATTCTATGAAACCAGTGTGCAAGTTCTCACAGCTAAAAATGCAACAGCAGATTCGTCCCTTTTGTTTGGCTTTTGTAGTATTTTAAGTTCACTGGAGATATGCTAAGGACAAGTGTGTGTGTGTGTGTGTGTGTGTGTGTGCATGGGGCCCTGTGTGTTGTGATGAATGAATGTGTGTTAAATGTATTGTGCTGTCAGTGTGTTGTCAGAGAACGCTCCCAGTCCATCAGGGGTGATTAATCAACTCCTGTAAGAGTGTTAATCATTTCAGCAGACACTCGCCAACGCGTCCGATCACGATCTGTCTGGAACGGCCCGCAGATAAACCTAATGACACTCGTCAAATACTCAGGGATGTAAGAACTCTGTGTCAATCATGTTTTTGCATTTCTAGGACAAATAAAAAAACGTGGTGATAAATAAGAGCATCAGGTGAAAAGTGTCCGAGTGAATAACTTCATCGAGGAGCAATCGCGGATGAATGGCAGTTGTTTAATCATGAGCGGTGGATTCTATGCTAATGGGGATTGTCTGAGAGTCCTTCGGCACCGCATTATCCTGAGTCTCTTGATTGATCTCATCACCTGAGAGGTACAAATTTATTTCCAATGTGATCAAGTAAAAAGCCTTTTATAGCCTTTATTATTATTATTATTTAAATAGCCACTACAAGTGTAAGTGAGAAACGTATGCAGCGCTACCCGAAGCTATACACGAAACAGAGACCAGAAACCCACCTGTCTATTTCGAAAACACACCATTTTCACTCTCGAACAGAAATCCCTAGAGCTGTTTCTGAAGTGGGCTTGAAGCAAATAACACGTTTCCTTTTCATCTGATTAATGCATCGCTGACAGATGCCGGGAGGATTAGGGTTAGATTAGTGTCCTTTTCTTCTGTCTCTGTTTTCCACCAGTCCATTCCGTTCTTCAGCCTGGACTCGTTAATAACATCCCCTTCCTACAAAACACACGTAAGCTACATGGCTTCATCAACATGTTTATCGTGTTTCCCGTACGTTGACGCAAGCCTTCGCCTCATTAAGGCAAAATGGCAATTTCATCATTAGGATTAAGCCATTAAGTTCAGCGCCAAGCCCTGTTCAAGATTTCCGCTGGAAAATACGGCAGGTGATGAATTATTCACGCTCGAACCCCTCTCAGAATGCTGAAGCTGTATTTTCATTATTTTAATTAGCCTCCATCAATTAGCACTACACTGGCCGCGATCCAGCATTGACCCAAAAGTCCATCTGTCCTTCTAAGACACTCAGCTCCTTTTAACCAGAAGAAAAATCACAGTTACACAATAGTCCACTCAGCCTTAATGTACGTGATCATTCAGGACGTGCTCGGTGTCTGTCTGGGTTCGTTCTGAAGCCACAAAGATAATAGCTAGACATGTTATATGGCGTTCAAGTCAAATTGGGACTTTTGATCGTTCAGAATAACAGAACACACTTATGAGAGTAAAACCTGCATTTAATTCTCTATATAATCCTCTGCTTCACTAATTCACTTATCCCAGTGTTTCACTGGTGCTTGGATACCATCAAGTTTATCGGTACGCCAAAGCCATGATCAGACTGTGTGCATCACGCCTGAAACGCCGGCCTCCCAGGAACTCCTTTAACGGCCCAAACATGTCAGGACTGTATGGGCTTTGTTGTAATAACTTCCAGTTGAGCTCCTGTAACGTGCAAGTTGTGTTGTAGGATGATTGTGTGTACAGTTCCCACATACAGATGCGTCCCTTGCACAGGCTGACCACAAGTTACCTGTCGTTTTTCAACGATCAGGTGTTCCGGTCGCTGAATGCTCACGGGAACGACTGCAGCAGGTTCCGAACCACGTGGGCCGGGATCGCCATTCACGAACGTGCGGCCTCCATTAAAACGTCTGCAGCGTTCAAATGTTTTACTGCGGCAAAGAGTCTCATCACCGTATTTTCAATCAGTTTTATGCCTTCATTCATCAGAAAGTTCATCACACGTCCCGGTTCGACTCGTCGCATTTATACTTTGAGTACTGTGTTATTGAAATCTATTTGTACTATTATTTATTCAGACAAAAAAAAATATTTTTCACTTTATGGGTAATCAGTGAAGTGGCCCATCAGTAATGAAAAAGTAGTTAATAAAGATTTGTACCAAGTCATCATTCTACACAGTGTAGTTACTGCAGCGTGGAGGTGGAGGACGAGCGGCCCTGGCTCTACCGCAGCATAACAATGCAATATTCTGGCATACCTCATTAGACGTTTAGGACTTCATCTGATTTGAAATAAAACATTTAAAAAAAAAGATAGAAAAAGTCATTTTAGCAAAATGACATATTCGCTTTAAAACAAGCAAAAATCTTCTTTTAACAGTTTTACAAAACTAAAAAGTACTTCTTTTCACTTACTTTTCACATCCTACAACAGCAGGATGAATCATATGAAAAATTATGTAAACATGTACACATGTTTACATAATATAATAAAAACAATCTTTTGAAGATAAAAGGAAAAAAATACATGAAAAAAAGAACAGGATGGAAACTTTTCTTCTGGTCCAGAACACTTGTGTTGTTGGTATTGGCTCTTGTCAGTCATTTTACAGCCACGCCCAACTCCTGGTCACATGCTCTTAAATGATTATAAAGAAAAGTTAAATGTCTATACACTTGAAAACTGTATGTAAAAGTAATGTCATGGCTGCCCTTGCTAGCATGCTAACTCTAGTTGAACTGGGACACTATTTGGGGCGGAGCTTTGTGTACACTTGTGTCGATGAGTAAAACAAGTCATTCAAATCTTATTCAGGTTTCACACATATAACTGTGAGGGACTTTTATAGCCACAGATCTTGCCCAGTGTACCTTTAGCCTAATTCTAATTCTAATTCTATTAGCTAGAACATGGCTTTAAAGGAATGTTTGTAGGTGGTTGTGTATTTCCTCGAACCACATACTGCACTCTCATAGTAAGAAATCATTATTTCAGACACCAGCTTTTTTTTTTTTTTTACGCAGGAAAGCGTTACCGTCAAAACCCTCTTATTTTCTAACCTAGCTCAAGTCTTGCACTCAGTGGCTGCATTGTGTGGGGCACAGGGTTCAGGGTCTTGCCTGATGTACCCAACAGTTACAACCCAGCGGTCACAGGGCTCAAACCGCTGACCTTCTGTTCAGCAACACAGTGCCTCAACCGCCTGAGCCGCCACTGGCTTTAAAAAAATCTACTATGTTTATTTCCTTTTAATTCTTTTAAACTGCCATACAAAAGAAAAGTGCAGATTATGACCTCCAGCTTTCTGAAGCATGACGCAACTTATGTACAAAATGTATCAGACTGTAATATTTGCGATACTTTACAACACACCCCCTAGCCGCTGTCTTCCATAAGATGCTAAAGTAGGCAGCAAGGTGGCTTGGTATAATCGGTAATGTCGCCTCGCCCCTTCAGGTTTGAATCTGGCTTCATCTGGGTGTGTGTCCATGTTCTCCTCATGCTCGGTTGGTTTCTTCTAGGTAAATCGTGTTCTCCCTCTGACATACAAATACATATCGTGTAGGCTGAGTGGCATTTCCAAATTGCCTATAGTGTGGGAGTGAGTGAGTGAGTGAGTGAGTGAGTTTACACCCCATCCACAGTGAACCCCAGCCGACCCATGACTCTACACAAGATAAGCAACATACTGTAGACAACGAATAGACGCTAAGCTTGTTCGGATGATAATGACGTTCAGTTTCTGTAGATTGATTTATTTTCTGTTGTACTTGTGTATGGTGTAGTTTCAGCACTAAGCTAATTAACAATGGTGTAGTCAGAACTAAACAGTACTATAAAGACGTGAGTGGAAAGTAAGGCTGGTTGAATTAGATTTCCAGGAGCGACAGTGCATGGATAACCTCTACAAAATCAACAACATAACGATCGATTATGAAAAAAAAAAAGTTTCCCTTTTTGAATTCATTTATTCTCTATACCGCTTGTCGTGTATACAGGGTCCTGGAGGCACCGCTCGGGGCACTAGGCGGGGTACACCCTGGACAGGGCGCCAATCCTTTCAAGGGCACGCATGCACATACACACACACACACACACATACAGGTTATTAATTGGAATGCCAATTAACCTAATCTGCATGTCTTTGGACTGTGGGAGGAAACCAGAGTACCTGGAGGAAACCCACCAATCAGGAGAGAACATGCAGACTCCATGCACACAGACACACAGACTCGAACCTTCGACCCTGGAGGTGCCCGGCCACCGTGAGGCCTACTTTTTAAATTAGTTGACGTAGCTTCCTGTTTTTCGTATTGTTCCCGCGAAAGTTCCTCGTCTGTTTGAAACAGCGTTTTATAATATATTTTGTTTAGTTTTTTATAATTATATACTTTTCCCGTTTTTACGCTTTAATACTACTGGACTTTATCCGATTTTTTGCGCTTTTTGGGAGAACGCGCGTATCATCTGACCAACAACAACCGAATCCATCACCAAATAATCACAACTCCGGCACAAAAGTACGTTATCATGTCTACCATTCAGCTCGCTCAGTGTGTGGAGTGCAGGATGTTTAGACATTCTTCCTCCGTCATTAGTGATAATTTTATTTGTGATAGGTGTGTGTTAGTTAGCACCCTGACGGAGAAGATAGTAGCATTAGAGGAGCGCATCCAGACTTTAGGGAGGGTTAGAGAGCGCGAGAGCAGCGTTAATCCTGTAGTGGAAAGTCTGGGTGCCACAGGTGGAGATAATCATCCCCCGAGCGGGGCGAGTGGGTGACGACTCGGCGGCATACTCGTTCAGCCAAAGCTAACGCTAAGGCTAGCCCACCGGAGCACACCTCTTCTGCGCTTCACGTGTCCAACAGGTTCGCTCTCCTCAGTGATGCACCCGCTGAGAAACCTGAAAGAGCTCTGGTTATAGGAGACTCTATACTGAGACACGTGAAATTAGCTAGGCCTTTAGGGGCGCCAGCGGCAGTGGTCAGGTGTATCCCGGGAGCCAGAGCACCGGACATAGCAGGTAATCTTAGGGCTCTAGGTCAGCATAGGTTCTCTAAGATAGTGGTACATGCTGGAGCTAACGATATACGCCTTCGTCAGTCAGAGGTTAGTAAGAGTAACTTTACAGAGGTGTTTAAAATAGCGAAGGCGATGTCCGAAGAAGTAGTTTGCTCTGGCCCCATCCCAATGAGACGTGGCGACATAGCTTACAGCAGGTTATGGTCGCTGAACCGCTGGATGTCCAGGTGGTGCTCCGAAAACAACGTGGGCTTCATTGACAATTGGAAGACTTTTGAGGGCAAAACTGGCCTGTTAGGGCGGGACGGTGTCCATCCCACTCGGGAAGGTGCTGCTCTCATTTCTTGTAGTATAGCACATAGTCTCAGAAGAGGCCTAGTTAATCGGTGACAATCCAGAGCCAAGGCCAGGGAGCAGACAGACAGGCTAAACCAACCGTCTGCTAGCTGCATAGAGTCGTCACTCAGGGTTCATCAGATTGAGACTGTGTCTGTTCCCCGAGATAAACATAAACATACATTTAGAAAGACTCAGAAAGTCTGTTTTAGTAATTTAATTAACATAGACACCACAAACTCAGATCACACTGAATGCGCAGCCAGCACCTCTGATCTGAAGCTAGGACTGTTAAATATTAGATCTCTCGCATCTAAAGCAGTTATTGTTAATGAAACTATCACAGATCAGGAGCTTGACATATTATGTTTAACAGAAACCTGGATTAAACAGGACGAGTATGTGGCTCTAAATGAAGCTAGTCCTCCTGGATACAGCTACATACACCAGCCTCGGCTAACTGGTAGAGGAGGAGGAGTCGCAGTTATTTATAACGATAATCTGTCTCTCGTACAAAAACACAGTTTTAAATCTAATGCATTTGAAGTTCTCTATAGTAACATAAAGTCAGCTCAGTCAATCCCGCTAATCATCATTTACAGACCCCCTGGGCCGTACTCGGAGTTTCTCTGCGAATTTGCAGATTTCCTTTCAAACCTTGTTGTTTCTGTAGATAAAGCGTTAATTGCTGGAGACTTTAATATTCATTTTGAGAATCCAGAAGACCCTCTGAGAACAGCATTCTTGTCCATACTGGACTCAGTAGGAGTAAATCAGTGTATAGTAGGACCCACTCATAAAGCAGGTCACACTTTGGATTTAATATTATCCTTCGGATTAAGTATAGGAAATATAACCACAATTCCACAGTCTGAAGTTATCTCAGATCACTACCTTGTCTCGATTAAAGCGTGTTATAGTAATAATGTACGCACAGCACCGCGCTTCCACCTTAAACGTACATTTACATCAAATACCGCACAGAGCTTTATCAATAATCTTCCAGAATTATCTACTTTGATTGGATCGCCATCTGACTTCACAGAACTCGAACAGGCGAATGAATATCTAGAGTCAGCACTTCGTTATAGCTTAGATAATGTCGCTCCAGTTAAAAGGAAAATGATTAGAGATAAGAAACTCGCTCCTTGGTATAATGACCACACACGTGCTTTAAAACAAACCGCTCGCAAATTCGAACGTAAATGGCGCCAAACTAAATTGATAGTATTTAAAATAGCTTGGAAGGAGAGCATCCTGAACTATAAAAAAGCTCTCAGTGATGCTAGATCAACATATTTCTCCACTCTAATAGAAAATAACAAAAACAACCCGAGATTTTTATTTAATACCGTAGCTAAATTAACTAAAAACAAGACCACTGCAGAAATCTCCACAACATCATCATGCAGTAGTGAGGATTTCATGAACTTTTTCAATAATAAAATCATAAATATTAGGCAAAAAATTCAGGCTTTGAAACCAGACAATTTAAATAATTCAGATGATCTAACCACATCACATCAGAACTTAGAACACTTTACTCCCCTTGAAGCGAGGGAACTAATTTCACTCATCTCTTCTTCAAAATCGTCAACCTGTATATTAGATCCTATACCGACACATTTTCTCAAGCAGATAGTACCAGCAATAATAGAACCCCTGTTGAAAGTAATTAACTGTTCACTCAGTAGTGGGTATGTCCCCAAATCCTTTAAATTAGCCGTTATTAAACCGCTAATCAAGAAACCTGACCTTGACCCCTGTCTGCTTTCTAATTACAGGCCGATATCAAACCTTCCCTTTATCTCCAAGATTTTGGAAAAGGTAGTATCACAGCAGCTATGTTCACATCTACACAGAAATAGCATAAATGAACTGTATCAGTCAGGATTTAGGCCTCATCACAGCACAGAGACAGCACTTGTTAAAGTAGTAAACGACCTCCTATGGGCCTCTGATCAGGGTTGCGTCACTATACTTGTGTTACTGGACCTCAGTGCAGCTTTTGACACCATTGATCATAGTATTCTCCTTCACAGATTAGAAAAGGTAGTTGGAATTAAGGGAACTGCCCTCTTGTGGCTCAGATCCTACTTGACTGATCGTTATCAGTTTGTAGATTTAGATGGTGACCATTCCTCATGTTCTCAAGTGGAGTTTGGTGTTCCACAGGGCTCAGTTTTAGGCCCACTGCTTTTTCCCTTTACATGCTTCCTCTGGGCAACATAATTCGTAAACATGGTATTAGTTTTCATTGTTATGCTGATGACACACAATTATATGTCTCAGCAAAACCAGATGAGAAAAACCAGTTTGCTAAAATTGAGCAGTGTGTGCAGGACATACGAGATTGGATGTTAATTAATTTTCTTCTGCTTAATCCTGATAAGACAGAAGTTCTAGTCATAGGACCACAAGTAGCTAGAAGTAAGCTTTCTGATCAGACTGTAACTTTAGATGGCCTTTCTGTTCCATCAAGTGCAACAGTTAAAGACCTCGGTGTGATTATATATTCCAGCCTTTCGTTTGAAGCTCATGTAGATAATATCACCAGGATAGCTTTCTTTCACCTTAGAAATATTGCCAAGATAAGAAACATATTGTCACTAAATGATGCAGAAAAACTAGTTCATGCTTTTATCATCTCACGGTTGGACTATTGTAACGCCTTACTGTCTGGTTGTTCAACTAGGTGTATAAACAAGCTTCTGTTAGTACAGAATGCAGCGGCGAGAGTCCTCACTAGAACCAGAAGATACGAGCACATCACCCCTATCTTATCTACACTGCATTGGCTCCCTGTGAAATTTCACATCGATTTCAAGATACTACTTTTGACATTTAAAGCACTAAATGGTCTCGCGCCACAGTATCTGAGTGAACTGTTAGTGTCTTACGATCCGCCACGCCTACTTTGATCAAAGGATGCAGGCTGCCTGTCAGTACCACGTATTATTAAAACTACAGCAGGGGGCAGAGCTTTTTCTTACAAAGCCCCAAAGTTATGGAATAGTCTTCCTGTTAATGTTCGGGACTCAGACACAGTCTCAGTGTTTAAGT
This sequence comes from Clarias magur, assembly GCA_013621035.1. Classification (NCBI taxonomy): domain Eukaryota; kingdom Metazoa; phylum Chordata; class Actinopteri; order Siluriformes; family Clariidae; genus Clarias; species Clarias magur. Next base: position 1,320,223 of record QNUK01000071.1, read on the forward strand.
CTAGGCTAAAAACTTATTTATTTAGCCAAGCATTTTTTGTAAATAGATTAACCTTAGGTAAAGGAGCAGATCTGGGGGACTCATGGACGTAGAGTATTCTGGTGAACTGGTATGTTTAGATGCTGTCCTCCCCACTCTCATTGTTCACTCAGGTTTGTTGACGGTGAGGTGATTGGTTGCTTTACATCTCAGGGAGCCCTCATGTTTGTGTTTCCTTCTGGCTCTCCCTTTTGGTTATGCTGTTATAGTTAGTCCTGCCGGAGTCCCTGCTTGCACTCTGCACTAAATATACATTCACCTTATACATGTTGACTGTGACCATACCTAACTGCCATCTCTCCTTATTTTCTGTTCTCTCCTTTTCTGCTCTCTCTCTCTCCCTCTCTCCTTTCCCTCTCTCTGTCTCTCTGTCAAGCTATACATGTTCGCTCCTGAGTTGCCAGTGATCCAGACCCCTCTGCCCTCTGAAGCTGTCTAACCCGTCCTGGAGTCCTGCTTCCGGTTGGAGATCCCGTCACATGGATGCCCCGTGTGGTCTGCCTGGATGCGCTTGGTGGCTGGGGATGGTTTCCATGAAGACTGTCCTATCATCGATTGATGCTCTGGGGACCTGCGACTTCAGTTGTTCGATAGCTCAGGACTGGAATCTCCTACAGTCTACCTGAGCCTCCAGGAACAAACTGGACTCTTTTTAATTTAAATTTTAACACATCTCCTGTTACACTGAACTTCCAGTACACATTATTATGCTGATCATTCTCTGCTATCCGTTATCACCCAGATGAGGATGGGTTCCCTGTTGAGTCTGGTTCCTCTCAAGGTTTCTTCCTATTACCATCTCAGGGAGTTTTTCCTTGCCACCGTCGCCCTCGGCTTGCTCATCAGGGACAATCTTATCATTTTGATTCATACACATTGCATAAAAACTTACTTCTTTTTATTGTGTAAAGCTGCTTTGCGACAATGTCAATTGTTAAAAGCGCTATATAAATAAAATTGAATTGAATTGAATTGAATTGAAATTAGGAAGAAAAAAAAAAGAAAAAAACTTTACCATGATATAATAATTTTCTTGAGTTGCCGTAGTATTTAAAATTGAATTGAACCTGCCACTGATGCTGACTTCTCTATGAATCTTATAAACACCCTGCACTGTCACCACAAACCCGCAGTTAGGAAATCTTCCTTTAACCATACACTCGCTCTTAAAAAAACAAATCAGCATTTTTTTTTTTTTTTTTTGCCTTTCCCAACCCAGAGTAGCGTTTTTCTCGCCCCTGACTGAGACAAATTCATGAGAGACTAGTGGAAAATACAAACCGAACAGCAGCCAGAGATGAAGAGATAAAACAGGAAAAGAGTAAGCTGTTTTTCTCTCACATGCTAGATAGGAGATGTGCTAATTCGGGCTCAGTGTGGTCAGCAGGCATTTGTGTGTGTGTGTGTGTACACGAGTGTGTGTCCGCTCCACTAATAACTGCCACTGTAATACGGCTGCGTTTGGAAACCACACACTCAAACAGATGTGCATTCTCAGGGCAGACTGCAAACAATGGCAGAATAAAAGCATCGAGTTCTCTCACTGCATACTCGTTCTTCTCTGCTCTTTGCAGCACTGTGCTGAAAATAATTTTTTTTACACACACAAAAAAAAAAAAAAAAAAACCCTGGCACTAGGCAAATTCCTACCTGAGCAAGCTATTCAGGATTCATAAAAATGCTAATAATCAGACCTAAAGTCTCTGAAAGGAAAGATTCCATGCTATATTTGCTGGAGTTTAATGGTACAGAAAAAGAAGCCGGGACCCTGGAGGTGGTTTCATTTCCTACAGCGATGTGAGCGGCTTCTGCTGAAGCATTTACACCAGCTGAAGATTTACGATTCATTTGAATATCAAGGCAGGTGTGAAGTGGAGATATGTAAATGACGGAGGATGACGAGATAAAATAGCTATTGCATGGAAAGAAATAGTCAGGAGTAACTGAAATAATACCAACATGAACACAGTAATGCAAACACGGTTTATTGTAGGCAGTGAGCTCCTGCTGTTAAACACCTACCTGGTAGAGTACGCCGATCATTTCTTCCCATCTTAATAATATGAGCAGTTTTTAACTTAACTTTGGGCTTTTTTTTTTATGCACGATGCACAGTGAAATACTTTATTCCCAGCTCTTGTTAGTAGGGTGGAGTCAGAATAGAGTCAGAATAGAGTGGGGTTACAGTATGTGGCACCAGGCTAAGGGCCTTGCACAGGGGCCCAACAGCGGCAACCTGGCAGAGCTGGGGCTCGAACCGCCAACCTTCCCATTGATAACTCAGAGCCTTAATACAGCCCATGACACAAATTATACTCTTCACATTTCCTGGAAATATTTATTCAAGTTTGAGTTCTGCACTAGCTGATTATACAGTACTGGTTATGCAAACTCACCGCAAGAACCAGTAATCTCTGATACATCCATTCAAGCTATATTTTTCTTGCATATGATTAGGCTAAGAAAAAAAAAAAAACACGGTTATAAACTGCCTGGCCATAAATAAATAAATAAATAAATAAATAAATAAAGTCATCACTTGGGAGGGGTCAAATTATTGGCCTGCATCAAGTACCGAAAACAATTAATGAGATTTGTAATTACTGGAATTGGGTTAAGAACTGTCCAACACATTATTAAAAGCTGTGGAAGAAATGTGAAAAAAAAAAAACATCACATATGAAGATCACTTAAACGCTTAGTAAAGATGCATGGCAAAAAACAAAAACAAAAAAACCCCGGAGAGTAGAAATCTGTGAGAGAGCCGTGTTTAATGATGAAAGTGAGAGTATTTCCACATGCACAATGTGACGGGAATTGGGACTAAACTGAACTAGACTGTTACATATTTTGCCGTTTCGCACAGACTCAGTTTCGTTGTCACTTTCATGCCGTTCTTTGCATAATTAATACCATTTGCACTGTTGTCACTTTGCCACATATAAAACTGCACATCGAGGTTGCACTGCAATTAACCTCATTTCACTTATTATTAATAAAACTTGTGATTTACTGTATATGCTTTATTTATATGCTTCTTATACATTTTGTATTTTGCTGTTGTTCTTAGCATTGCACTAATAACTAATAACGTCTGGTCAGTTCTCGCATTACCCTGTGTATACTGAGCATATAGTGTGCAATCACATACTGTATACAACCTGCCTTTGTCTATCTGTCTGTCTATCCATATATCCATATATGAATAAGGAAAATAGCATTTACATTCGCTAGGGAGCATAAAGATCGGACTTTGGAGCAGTTGAAAATCCTGCGGTCTGATGCGTCCAGATTGACCCTGTTCCAGAGTGACGGGTGTGTCAGGGTCAGAAGGGAAGCGCATGAAGCGATCACGCATAGTGCTCGCAGCTCACACGGTTACAATACGAGCTGTAATCGAAGCTTAACGCGGTCAATGAAATCTGCGTAAAAAGTGCACAGTAGGAGTTTTTTTTTTTTAAGGTCGGGCAGCGTGCCGTGCCGTGCCGTCATCTTGAATGAAAGCAATAAATAGAAACAAATTGCAAGTAGGAGCGAAGGTTGTAAGACATGCTATTTGATTGATCCAATTGGGAACAGAATCATGACTCCATCATCTCCACTCGGTTACAAAATGTTACAACAGTGAGATCATGTAAGGATGAGCTCAACGGATTTACGCACAATTCCACTTGGCAGGAAAAAAGAACTCATAAATCAAAAAAACGCTTTCTGACCCAAAAGACCAGCGTGTAAACTGCAAGTGGCTGAAAAACTGCTTTGTCTTCAGATTTTACAATAACAAGAATCATTTGAACGAGTGCACGATTTCATCACCAGCTCTGAAGTGCGAGAGTTGAAACAGATCAGATAGCAGGGTGTAGGCTCACTTGACCTGTTCGGGATTGTTTTGACTCCCCGTGTTCTCCGTTTCCTGCTTTCACCTTCGTTATCCACCGTGTTCCTGCGTCACGGGTTTGCATTCGGCATCACGAGTCGCAGCACGTACAGTTACCGCATCACCGTGCGGAACCTTCGTTTATTTAACAAATGACCGAGGCAGTAAAGGGATCACCTAAAATAACACTTCCTTCCTGGGTTGTAATTTAGGAATAGAATTGCCTGATGATCAGAGCCAGCCTGAAGGCACTGACTGATTTCACAACTTTACCATTAGCCTTTACAGCGTTCTGAGCCAAATTAATATGGTGAGGGTTGTTGAGGACAGCGGGGTCCGGGGTCCAGATCGCTTGTTCAACGTCGTCTTGTCTATATATTTACTTATATACTCAAACAACAGGCATTAATATACAGTATATATATATATATATATATATATGTATATATATATATCCAGTGCTCGAGACAAACACTTGCTTTGTTCCTTCATCTTCACCTGCAACCAGAACCGGCCTGGCAGGCTGCCACGGCTGTACTTGGCGTCAACCCCTGAGACTCAGTACCCAGTGTTCTGGACAGAGCAGGCCCCTGACAAGGATTTGTGAGCCTCATGGGATTAACCTCCCTTTCTTTACACAACACTGATGAGGATAAAGAGGCTACGCACTTTTGGAACTCGTCCATCCAAAGCTTTCCCGGTGCAAGTTTCAGAAAACCTCCAACAACAAACGGCCGCTTTCACAATACCGAGCGGTCCGAAAAACACAGCTGGAGCGGACACGTGTTTGCGACTTTTTGATTATTCAACTGCAGAGTAATGAGGCTGTGCGGTATCTAATGGGAAATTCGCTCAGCATGCAGCGCGCGCCTCATACTGTACATTCCGATCCTAACATAAATCCTGGTAATATTTCTCCTGCATCCAGCAGCAGGAGGCTACTATAACCTTAGACAACTGAAAGTAATTACGATTAAGAAACGAATATGACGATAGAACTGTTCCAGAAAGAAATACAGAAATGCACTTGGGGAGGGTTGGTGTACAGTATAATATTCCATTTAGGACACTTTATTTTTTTTATCACTAATCACTAGCGCAACATGGTGGGAAAAAAAAAAACACAGAACAGTGAAATATATATATATATATATATATATATATATATATATATATATATATATATAATATATATTTTTTTTAGAAATCTTGTTCTAGGTCGGTTTCCATCACTTCCTAACATCTGGAGGATCTCTGCAGGGTGTAATGCATTGACCGATGTTTTGAAATTTGCTAAGCTCGGCCTCTCTCTATTAGACTGACCTTTCTTCCATTTAAGCAGTAGATTGTGGCTGCCTGGTTAGAATTAGTCAGATTGGGTGAGAGGACACAAGCGCAGCTATGCAAACAAGATGTAGGAGAGTGAGGTATGAAACAAGTAACATAACGTGAGAGTCAAGTGCATCCGTACCTGTCTGAACTGAACTAGCAGCTACTCCATTTCCAATACTCCAAGACATTTTTGTGTCAGCATTCAGCATGGCAGGATCATTTCTGTAGCTGAAGCTCTAAAGTATTACCTTTGTAATTATATAAAGAATTTGAATAATAATAATAATAATAATAATGCAATCCCGGAGGAGTCCGTAGAATACTACTGAATACCGACCAATCAGTGGCCTGCATTCTCTGGCCTGCTCATGGAAGATTAACTAAACGTCCCATATTGACTTATTATTTATTTTCTCGTTCCCTGTTTCTTTAACAAGTTAACACTGCTCTCGAAATGTGTGTGCTAATGCTCCGGTTAATATAATCCTCGGTTAATACATCAAACTTCACATTACACTCCTCCCACATATGCACCGTTTTAGTGTCTGTGCAAATGAGCTATTCTGAGCTGAGCCACGCCCACCAGACAACATCAGGGCTGAGCAACAATGCGGGGGAGGGGCTTCGTCTTATATGAGTTCATAAAAGAGGGGGAAACCCCTTTCGCCTGGTTTAAACCCCCATGTCCATTTGTCTTCACAGGGAGTTTATCATCGCAAGCATGTTAGGGACAGACTGCTAATGCGAAACATTTACACATTGTTCAATTTACAGCCCTGTCATGAACCAGCCCTCGTTCCTTCCAAATATAGCTTTGTGTATTTTTAATACAGTTTTGAGAAATAGTCTCTTTTTGGTTCTCGTTTTCAGATTTTCAGTACCTGAGCCATTTCATTTTTTTTGTTGTTGTTGTTTTTAAGCCCCGCAGAAAACATTCAAACAGACAAAAATAAATAAATAAATCTAACTTAAGGTATGGACCAGTATGAACCAGGTGCAGAGGATGATGGATGATCAGGCCGGTGATCAGTACTGTATACTGCTGATGTTGAATGCTAAGGAGTTGGAACAGACGAGACGGGAAATGAGGTCGCTGCCGAGATGGTCACGTAAACAACAAATCATTTCATGTAAGAGTTTTCATTTCTGTAAAGCTGCTTTGTTCCAATAGCCATTGAATTGTGCACAATAGGTTCCCTTTAGTAAAGTACTTTCAACTCACTCAAGCACCAAGCTGTAATATGTCCACGATGGCATGGTGACGTAGTGATTAGCACCGTCTCGGGTCTGTGTGCGTGGAGTTTGCATGTTCTCTCCATCCTTGGTGGCTTTCCATCAACACTCCAAAGACATGCAGATTAGGTTAATTGGCGTTCCCAAATTGTCTGTAGTGTGTGTGTGTGTGTGTGTGTGTGCCCTGCAGCCTCCGAAATTGGCTCCTATGGCCCTATATACAAGTTTTATATACATTTTTGTTTCATATAAGGATCATATGTTGATTATATGATCGAGATCCTTAAACAAAATATAAATACATGTGCACGTCTTCTTCAGCCTGTTCCACAAGAGGAAACGCTTATCAAGATAAAGACATCACGCAGAGTGTCAAACTAAATGATGCAAAAGGAAAGCTCGCGGTGGCATGGGTCATTAAACATGCAGAAGGAACACAGCGCCTTTTCCAGCAACACCGGCCAAAGGTGAGACGTCTTCAGGTGCAGAGGTTCAGAACAAAGCAGCACCGGGGCCAGAACGAGGCCACGCGCGGTCGCGGGAATCAGGCGTCGGTTTTCTCGAGAGCACAGGGCCATTTAAGACAGTTATGCTCTCCTGTCAGATGAGATATGGGCTGGACTTTGATCTTTCCCCTGAGCTTTGATCAGGGTCTTTGAATGCAAGCGTGTGGCTCACATTTGGACATTAGACAGAGCGGTGGAGAGGAAAAAAACAACAAAAAAAAAACATCATGGTGAAATTGAGGATGTGAAATACAGACAGATTCGCCTCTGGTCTTTTGTGCACTGTGAGTAATTCAGTAAGTAGTGTTTTGCTTTTGCGTTTTTTTTGTTTTTTTTTCCTTAGTGAAATGTGCAGCCTTAAGTCTGTGTTTCTGCAGAGCCAGAAATGTCTTTAAATGTGTTTTCGCGTATCACTTAATCCCAGTTGCATATGCACATGACAGTTGGTGGATAATAAGAAGATGTTTGGTGAAAATATCAAGACTGAACAAGATGACAATTAACAGCTGAAGAATTCATTACGACATCGCCGAGAGATCTCATCGCTTTAGAAGCGCTCCCGGAGCCAAACTCTTCTCAAATCGTCTCGACAGCAGCTGAGTTCCTTATTACGTCCATCCTTTTGAAATACGTCCCCCCACCCCCCCCCCCCACCCCCCTTCTTAGAATTTATAAGTACACAACAAAAGAAGTGTGCTCCCAGACTGAGACACAACAGGACCCAATAAAAAATAATAATAATAATCATTTTTTAAAAGGCGGTAGAATGAGGACATTTTGATGCCCATGTGACATTAGGTTCGTGTCCATTTGTTGGTAGATCTGTGGCTCTGAGCCGAGAGAGAGAGAGAGAGAGAGAGAGAGAGCAAACCGTCTGGGTGGGTGGGATGACATATCTAATTATCTCAACACTAGCCAATCACAGTCTGCGGCGAGCTCATGCATGTGAAAAAGAGCAGATTAAAGTGTGCTTTGAGTGTGTTACGCTGCCATGTGACACGGCATGAAGAGCATCTCTGAAACCTCTTGTGTCACGGTTACATCCTCATGTTACCTCAAGTGATCTTGTTAAAGAAAAAAAAATGCATACATGTGTCTCTTAACCTCATAAGACACTTTTTTAGTTACAGACCCGAGCGTCCACTGCTTCTTTTCAGATCAAGAGTGATTAGCTCAGCACCTGGCTAGCCAGCTAACATTAGCGATAACCCTCATGAGCGATAAGCGGTATTTCCTCCTAACGTTCAGTGTTACAGATTTCGCCAAACGTCCATCCCATCTAGGAACCTCTGTAGTCCTACTAGGGACTGTAGAATCCCACATGCTAGGTCAACAATCACATGCTCAGTCACACACTACGGGCAATTTAGTAACGTCAATTAGCCTAATCTGCAGGTCTATGGATTGTCGGAGGAAACCCACCAAGCAAACTCCATGCGCACAGACTCCGAGCAAATCGAACCCGGACCCTGGAGGTGCGAGGGCACAGTGCTAACCACGACGCCGTCTGTGTATAGCCTGATCTACAGACTAGCAAGTAATTTGAGTTAAGTTAAGTTAAGTAGACAACAGTGTGACATCAAGTATTTTTGGTGGCTTGTAGACAAGGGAGTTACGGTTAAGTTACAACTTCACCCGGAACGCAGTTTTATTACCATTCATCTAAAAACCACCCACCTCCTCTCTCGCTCTCGCTCTCTCTCTCTCTCTCTCTATCAATCTATATTTAAATACAATGGTGCCCTCGCTTTCTTTTTGAACCGCTGTAGCTGCTTCCTGTCTCTGATCCAAAAGCAGCAGGTCAGCGAAAAGGTCATTTCCTTACATTCAACAAAAACGCTAGTAATTATTTCCTGCATATTTCAAGAGTAAACCGTTAGAGCACAGCAGTGAAGAGGACAGTGGTGTCGGGGTGAATATGGTGGAGGCTGAACGAAGGAGACGACAAGAAGTGCCAATTAATCAGGGAAAAGACTAGAAAGCAAGATGAATATGAAGTCGAAAAAAAAAAAAAAAACCGAAACAAAAGTTCTTGTTTTGAGCATGATGAGGCTGTAAATGAGGAAGCCACGACAGACGTGCTTTAAGAACAGTAACAACAACAACAAAAAAGCTCCAAGCACTCCATCAAACAAGGTTTTTTTTAAAAAGAAGATCTTATCAGGTGTTAAAAGGAACCGAGGAACAAAAGCGTGGGCCATCCTTTTGCTCTGCTCTCTGAAACGTTAACCCACAGAGAGCCCGAGCGGATGGGGGGATGAAAGCGAGCGCATGTTACGGCTTTAGCCAGATGTACGACATCTCCTTCTGGCCAAAGTCTTTGTGTGGGGTTCATTAAAAACATCGCTACGCTGTCTAGTAGAAACCAGGCCCCCTCGAGAGCGTCGCACGATCCGCACTACCGAGAAGGCCCGGTTACACAACACAATAGGCACATCATGCTAATATTAACCTTTAGCGCTTCTTCGGGACGGATTTCTCCGGTGATTTGATTCACGAATACACCATGACGGGGGCAGTTCCATCATCATCTGGGGCTCTGAACAGACTTCCGTTCAGATTCTAAGCGGAAGACCTTTGCCTGGCGATGACGTTTTCCCTGAAGCTAACAGCTTTACACAGCAAAGAGGCCACCTGATTAACGACCTGCGGTCCGTCCTTTTAATCTTTCCCCCCGGATGCTAAGATAATTCTTCGTCTCGCAGATCGTTATAGCGCGCGGCCGCGTGTTGCGGAGTTACGCTTGCGTTCAGTCTATTAACTTCAGTCGAAACTTCAGAAGCGTTACACAGATGCTCCAATCACAGAAGGTATGTAACTGAAACCTCCCTGGGGAGCATGGAACGAGAGAGAGAGAGAGAGAGAGAGAGAGAGAGAAGCTTCCACCTGGTTTGCACTTATTTGCAGGGAGGAGGAAGTTGTAAATCAATCCCACCCTGAGAAGCTTTAGATGGGGAACTAGGAACGTCTAGAGGAAGCGTCTCCGTCAAGCTCAATTAGAGCCACAGTGGAAATATTTCCTTCTACATGTAGAACGTAAGGAGGAAGAGATAAGGATGAAAAAAAAAAGCTCAGCATTTCACCATCATCATCATCATTTTTTATTTCATATTCGTGTTAATCTCATCTATGATCAATTCCACATTATTTGCACTTGATTTCTTCATATTTCTGGGCTGCCCGAGGAGACGTTATAGCTGGTTAGACATCATTCAGCGCTGATCTCTAAAAATCTGTGGGCATTTAAGATCGTATCCTCGCCTCTGTCGACAAATCCGAGATCTTATCAGGGGAACAAGAGAATGTTTTCATTCTCTAATTCCTGTACAACTCTTCAGACTTCTCAGAAATGCTTTCAATCACACACACACACACACACACACACACACACACACACACACACACACACACACATATGCATATATATGCAGCTCAGGAGTTCGACCTACAACACTGATAGATTATAGATTATGGACAGATCCAAACCCGGGCATCGTGTGCGGCCCGAGCTTCATCAGGAGCGACGAGGACGACAACCGGCCTGTAATCGCCTCAGAAACGAACAGGAGCCTAAACAAGCCATTATCTGTCCGTCCCCAGGCATCTGAAGTGCCGCTTTATCCAGTTTGACTCTCTTGGTGCTAACGGAATGAGTTTTTTTTTTTTTTTTTTTTTTTAATGGGATGGGGGTGTTTGCTTTGTCGTTTAACTACTCCCTCCAGCTAGTAAAGTTCATCTGGTGCAGTGCCAAAGGAGCAGGGGGGAGGGGGGGGAGGACACTATGCTCCAGGGACGCCCCTGACCCCAGACAGTCTTGTAATATCTGAAAATTACCAATGAAAAGAAATCAGTACATGATCTTTCTTCGCACAGAATTTGAAAAAGACTAACAAAAAATATGTACGCAACATAACAACATGTGTTTTGGTTTGCTTCTGGGTTTTTTTTTTTCTGGTCATGGCCAGTAACACTTGGTAAATTTAGGTTGCTGGGAAACAATCCACAAGTTGCCCAGATACACAGCTGGCAGGTTGGAAACAGAAACATGGAATAACCTTCTCCTAATTCCACGGAGAGGGAGCGGCCGGTAATACGAGCTCGAACCGGAGCGATCTCCTCCGGGGTGCCGTGAGAGACAGAACCGAGCTGAGACGGCGGACACGTCTCACGGAGATCCGTCCGTTATCGATCGTGGCCGCGCTTTTAACAATGTTTCCCCATGTAGGTCAATAAGACTCCAGACTCATGTAACATCCTATTACGTCCTGAGCTGGAGCTGGAGAAATCTGGCCCACTTGAGCCACTGACTCACAGAGACATCCAGACAGCCAGGCTTTTGTTACGTCGCCCCATATAATGTATGTAGACCGGTCTGTAGCCGGAGCCTTATATAACTTCCTGTAGAATAGGCAGTGGCCCGGCGTGTCTATGTATATTGTCATGAAGATGCTCAGGAATAGGAGTGCAACAGGCAGACGAGACTGATGCGCAGAGACGACTCCCGCTGAGGGAGGGAGGATGGGTTTGTTCAGCTCTGTCTGTAACCTATGCAAATGACCAGACCAGCCTGGTCCAGACCACCCATGTCCAACTTCTCGAGCCTTTCACTTCGCTCATCACCAAGGTTAATTCATGAACGGTATCACACGACAACAAAGTCTTTCAAATCTCTGCGAAGAGAGATGTAGCAACCCAGACCGGCTGCAGTGCGCGATTGGTCTCCCATCCATCCAATAGCGAGATGGAGCTGTGAGGCTCCAATCAGAATTAGACGGTTTTGGAACAAAGGAATGCTGCCCTGCATTTGATTAAACCGGAGCCGAGGGACTTTCAAGTAAAAGTCTAAGAGGGTGTGTATTTCATTCAGTAGACTATAATGCACATTACATCCAGTGCTGTGTTTTTTTTTTTTTTTCTTTTTCTTTTTTGGTTTGTTTTAAAAGGATGCCTGTAGGTCTGGGTAACGCCACACTGCATCTAAAGTCCTGGACGAAACGTGCAGGGAGATTTCGTGAGATGAGTTATGGAAATGTCTATGAGTGGAGGCATTCTTCAGTGGAAAAGGGAAGCGTGACAGGGACTGTCAGTCATCCTGCAGGGAAAGCACACACACACACACACACACACACACACACACACACAGAGAGGGAGAGAGAGAGAGAGAGAGAGAGAGAGAGAGAGAAAGAGGCTGAGACGGGGTGTGTGTTTGTGTGTGTGTGTGTGTGTGTGAGTGTGTATTCACAGACCGGTGATTAGTGTGACATATTTAGCGCGCGGTGATGAGTGTGCACGCTCTTTTAATTGACGAGATGAATTTTGCATGCTATTTTAGTGCAATCTGTATGTAAAAAATAAATAAATAAATAATTTTTTTAAAAAGAAGACAATAAGAAATAAATAAATAAACAAACAGAAATGCCAGAGCGTCACTTCCACCCACATACAGTAGGTCGTTCTGCCTCTGCTAGCTCACTAACACAATTAACTCGTACTAATAGCAAAAACGCAACCTGATGCAACTGGAGCGCTTTGCCTCGAAATCTTCTCCTTTTCCAGCTTTCGTCGGATTTGCATTCATTTCTCGCTCAGTCGGACTCGGATCAACGGCGTTCACCCGAAACCACCTGCGTGTGTTATTTTTAATCTCTTGATACAATAAGCTCGCTCTCTCTCTCTCTCTCTCTCTCTCTCTCTCGCTATATATATAAAAAAAAACAACATTTGTGTTCTGAGCGAGAACAATAAGCACAATAACGCATGGGGTTGCATCGACGTGATTAAGGTGCTATCTACAGTATGTAGGTGTGTTCTCTTCACCGTGCTGTCCTTAGGGAGACACTGATCGTAACGCCAGAGCCCCCTGTGTAGACCCCCGCCGGGACCCGAGTGACACACTCTCACACCTCCGTTTCTCTCCTGAAACCGAGCGCATCTGTCACCAGAACCTGTCAGACCTCTCTAATTACTGCTCTAATTACCACCAAACGTGTACGATTACAGTCGGCTAAGGGCAAAACCAAAACCAAAAGAAACAAAGCAAAAAAAAAAAAAGACTGAATGTAGGGAATACGTAGGGTATACTGTACACCTGGGTTTGACAACGAGTTTGTTTCAGGTTAAACACTGTAAAAGAGGAGTTGAACACAGGTGTTGGAGCAAAGTGTGTGTTGGGGTGGCGGGGAATATTTTCGTTTATTGTGAATTCAAAAAAGAAATCAAAAACTTACAGTCTTCACTTCATGGCAATGAAATTTTTTTTCTTTTTTTTTTTCTGTATTACGTACTCCAGGGAAACCGCAGAGTCTTGATTCATGTTTGTTTGTCCAATATTACGTCTCATCCAGTGATGTCACAGGTGCACAAAGTTCCCAAGCATCGTCCGAAAGTCCCTCTTTACCCATCTACAGTACAGTACAGTACAGTACAGTACACCACGCACACTACAAAAGGAAGGATTTTTCTAATCTCGATTTTCTAACCGCCTCCAGTCTCTCATCAGTCGGTTTTCCATATTTCCCACACTGTTTCCAAGCTCTGTTTTCTCTCTCACACCCACATCAATGAGTGATGATGCACACATCAGGGACCCTAATCGAATTGTCAGCCAAGACCTGGACGCTTACAGGACACCAAGATCCCGTGTCCCCTCTTTGCCCTCATTTCATGATTCTCGGAAATATTTAAATAGCTTTCCAAGAACTGCTTCTGTACGCATGAAACCAGTGATCCATCTATAGACAGTGCATGCTTACATCCAGTATATTGCAATAATCGAAAATCCCATTGCAGAAAGGACAAATCCGGTTCCTGCTTTTAGTTTTTCTTTCACCACTATCACTTTTGGTTTGCATTTCTGTGAAGCTGCTTTAAAAGCGTCGAAAGCGCTACGCAAATGAAAGGAGCTGGTGTGTGCGTACGGTAAACGGACCCCATGTGTAAAAGCTGACCCGGAGTCGTTTTCCGGTTTCGCGTAATGGACGAACAGCAAAAGGAACGACGGGCTTGGAGAGCATGGCAAGCATGAGGAAATGGAAAACGTGAGCGCAACAGAGTGTTGGGGAGTCTCTTACTGCCCAAGTTGGAAACTTCAAAGAATTCCTTGAATGGAGAAGGGAGAGATGGAATCTGTCTTGCTTGCACCCTTCCTCCCTTCCTGCTGCTACGCCACTGGCTCGGTCACATTCCTCAGGTTGGGCTTCTTGACTTCTCAGCTCCACTCTGATGTCACTCCCGGTGACACCTAGCCAGGCCGGAGCTGAGATAAGCTCATTCCCTAACAGCTGCAGCAGCACCAGCCGAGAGACCGCAGGGATTATCGCCGTCGTATATTACAGGCATGGAATGAGGAGGAACCTGTCACCTTGCTGAGAGTGCTTTCCTCTTCGCTTTATTTTTTTTACGAGAAGGGAGCTTGAAACCCCTGGCAGAGCCCCCTGGCATTGTGTCCCAGACTCGGGAAAGCAGGAAAGGGGGCGTGTGGGGGGGTGTAAGATGTGTGCCAGGGAGGGGAGGGGAGGGCGGTGGGATATGAGGGATGAGGGGGTTGGGGGGGGGGGGGGGAGTGTTTCCAACTGCCAAACCCTTAAATCCGGAGTACAAGGAGAGTGAAATATCTAATTTGCGTCATTATTCCACAGTTACAGCAGCATTGTTTCTATTCAAGGCAGATGAAATTCCAGTCATGGAAAGTGCATGTAAAAAAAGGACTCATCTGTTTCCTCATATGCAAAACTCAGTTCTATTATATTGTCTCATGCAAGCGGACATAAATGGGCATTCAAATGTTTTGACCTTTGCTGTAAATAAATACATAAATAAATAAATAAACACTTTTAAAACAAATCAAAGCTACGGTGCAGATTTATCCTCTTACAGGAGACGAGGGAAGAAACCTGCGTCTCGCCTCTCAACCCATATTAATCCAGGCCGTTCCCGTTAAAATCAGACGCACGTCTTAGTTCACATGCATTCTGACAACTTTTCGTCTCCGTGACATCTGCGTAAGCTCTTCATGACGAATGTCAGTAATATAAATAAAGCTTTCTTAGAGTATGCTTTAAAATGTTTATATAGCTCTGGGCGAGTTGTTCTAAAGAGCTTAAAGGCTTAACATTCCTCATGAGTAAAACGTTACAAAGTGAAATCTTCTAAAAATATATACAGTACTGTACAAAAGTACAAAAGGCACCCTGTGTGTTTCAGTGCAAACTTTCCTATGAGTTTTATTTATTTATTTATTTATTTATTTATTTATTTATTTATTTATAGGAATTTATTATTGCATTAGTAAAAAAAAACAAAAAAACATATCTGATTTCCAAAGATTAGTATTCTAACACAAAATTACATGTTACAGAAAAAAAATTATTTGTTTGCCCGAAAAGAAAGCAGCATTTTTTAGACAAAAAAAAAAGGAAGTTTCCGGGTATTGCATGCAAAAAAGAAGCAGGTGCAACAATCAGAGAAGAACTGTGGGTGGTTCTGCAGGATGCGCAGTTAAACTTGGTGGCTAATTTCCTTATAAAACCGCACAAATTCACCAAATACTGAAATTGTTTCATTAATTACTGTTTTTTTGGGTGTTTATTATTTTATTTTTTTATTTTCTCTCTCACGATTATATTTATGGCATCCATGCCCTGTAGGAATTATTTGCACAGTACTTAACACTTTTGCACAGAACTGTAGAGTGAAAAAGAAGTCTATGAGGTGTATATATGAAACTCGTATGAATTGTATAAATCAAATATACACTTAAATATAGTCATATATACTGTATGTAAGTGTATATTTGATTTATACAATTCATGCGAGTTTCATATATCTACACCTCATACACTTTTATTTCACTATACACTACACGGTACTGTATAAGTATACTACTGTATGTACATATAGTATAGTTATACAGTACTGTGAAAAAGTCTTAGACACACACACATACTGCATACTGCATGCATATAGAAAGAAAATACAAATATAGAAATATATAATTTTTTTTATATTTGCATTTTTATTTTATTATTTCATATTCTCCTTTCTCTATTGGAATATTAGTTTATATAAGATATAGAAAAATACAAATATAGAAAATGCATGCATTTTGTGTGTGTGTGTGTGTGTATATATATATATAATGTATAAGATTAATATATATTTGTATTTTCTTTTCTATATTTTGTATATCTGGATTTTATAATTTTTCCTCTTATTTTTGTATTTTCTCCATTTGAATATTCAAAAAAAAAGTTTATATTTATTGTACTCCTTATTGCAATGTTTTCTCACAAAAGAAACGCTTATAAGCATTTCAATGCAAATCATACTGTATATGGCTGTGTATCTGTTTTATTATTATTATTATTATCTGACAAAATTTTCATTTGATTTGAATTTCACGTATGTTCGAAATAGACGATTTTGAATATTGATTTATTGTGTGTGTCCTTTAATTTAAGTATTATGCTAATTAACATAACAAAACAAAAAACATCATGCATCAGCTCTGATAAGATTCCAACCAATAGGAAAGGGCAAAGTTCAGTGCTTCGATATTACACAATCCTGTTCGACGTCTTATACAACAACTCTGAAAAAAGACGGTGTAAAGATTATATAATTATATAAGAGACATGTTTAATTACACTCAGTTACACGTATCAGATACTACGAAATGAAAGCGTAAAAGGAGTGCACGCAGAGCGAGGCCTCAGAGCTGTCCCTATGGTGTGGTGTCGTAAACAGCTTGTGTGTGAACCTCGATCTGAGTATTGTGTCTGATTTGACATGCCTCTCTGTGACTGCCTCGCACCGCGGGTCTTCACTCGGAGAGACAGAGCGTGTAGTCAGAGTGGCGGTCCTGATACTGGGTGGTCCTCTTGACTGCTGGTTCACTGTCACACGGCTCCGTGACATTCCTGAGAGGGGTTATGTATAGGGCTGATTTTTTTTTTTTTCCTTTTTCTTTTTCTAACTGGCTCGTTGTCAGACGCTATTGTAGTGGCAGGTGTCCTGGGAGCACCACGGCTCGTATGGTGAAAGCATGATGATGTGTCTGAAAATATAGCGTCTTGGGGTTCCGCATGTAGTCATCCAGGACGAATGCTGAAATCAGGGCTTGCAGTGTGAGTGTGAGTGTGGGTGGTTTTTAAAAAAAAGAAAAGAAATAAATCATAGTCTACAAGTCAAGCTTTATGAGTGTGTCCTGAAGGAAAATAAAACAGGCCTTATGAATGGGAGACGGA
The DNA here is from genome assembly GCA_013621035.1 of Clarias magur. NCBI lineage: Eukaryota > Metazoa > Chordata > Actinopteri > Siluriformes > Clariidae > Clarias > Clarias magur. The sequence goes on from QNUK01000071.1 coordinate 1,337,454, forward strand.
GCAGGTCTGCCGAGTGCCTCCACCAGGCTCTAATGTCTTCTGGGGAGGTTCTTTTTGAAGCCTGGCACTCGCTGGCACTCCCCGACACCCCGCTCCCCTCAGTGCTCGCCTCCCTGGGCGAAAGGGAGCCCTGCTTGGCACTGAGAGGATGAAACGCTGCATGCTCTGCGCTTGCGCCTGCCCCACTGACTGACTTTTTAATAAATGATGAGACGTGGTTATAAATAACGCACGAGCATGGGCTCCTGGCGAAGGCCTGCTCCGTATCAAGGTTACGTGCACAGGAGGAGAGATAAATAAGTAAACAGTGACTCATTTGCACTCGCTGGAGGTTCTGGGTTTGTTAAAGCGCCGTGTCGAGCAGGGAAAAGATTTGAGTGAGAGAAACAGACCCCTTCCCTTAAAAGATCAAAGGTTGACTCGCTTGGCGTTTTTTATATATATATATTAATCAATTTATTTCCAAACTCTTGCCGTTCTTCACGGTTCTGCATGTACACACGTTTCACAAAGCGTTCTCCACGGCACTCATAAAATATAATTATTGCAATCGAAGTCAGAAAAGGGCAGCCTGCCTTTTTCATGCTCCACCAGAGATGCAGTGACGTAACAAATGAAAGCGGAGGAACGTTTTAATAGGCTACTAGATAACACCGCGGGATGTGGCACTCCAAATTAGGAAAAACCAAAGTGACCTTTCCGGGGCGGACTTAAAGGGGCTGCATCATGTTCAGAGCGCCGTGCTCCATTCTATCCTCGGTATCTCCTGTATCGCAGAGCCACGGGTGATCCATCAGGACGGCGCGTAACTGACAAACGACTGACTACAAGGAGGGGGAAAAAAGCAAACAAGCAAACATCACAACATCAATTTCGCAACCTTCCACCTGCTGCTCGGAGCGGATATGAAACGGCTCCAGGTTTCTCGGCAGGTTTCTGAGGAACTGACCGTGTTACGTGTGACGTGACGTTAACCTGCATTTTTCCGCTGGTTTTTCCTACCCTTCTGATGTCTCTAGTCAGCCGGTTAACCTGCCCTACATTCCTGCTGCCGACTTTATGAGTGAGCGTTTGTTGAAAGTGTGTCACAATGACGATGACCTATTTCCCCCCCACCAGCGTTAATATTAGCGGATTTTACTTGGCAGCTGATGGTGCTGGGAACCAGGTAGATGGATAGGCGGATCTGTGTTAACCAATCTATGTTGGAAAGTCTTTGGGAACACATCCTGTGTAGTACACAATGATACATTGACAATATACAGTATACAGTGCCTTGAAAAAGTATTTACGCGCCTTGAACTGGCAGCACCTTGGCTTAGTAGTTTGCACTGTTGCCTTGCACTTCCAGGGTCCGGGTTTGATTCCCACCTCGGTGTGCATGGAGGTTAAATGTTCTCTAGTGATGAGCGATTTGTTCTTTTTGAACGAGTCTTTAAAGTGACACGGAAGAACGAGTAATCTCAGAAAGTGGTTCGTTCATTTTCTACTAGGCGCACATACGTAACTGGTCCGAATCATTCGTTCTTTTGTCACGTGACACCCATAGACGCTGTGAAGTGCATTGCAGGGTAACAGAATTGACCGGTCCTTCTCATGAGTCTTCTAGTCCGAGTTGTTTGTTCTTTTGTCACATGACTCTCATAAATGCTATGCAGTTCCATAGACTCCAAGAACGAACGATTCCGACTAGAAGACTCGTGAGAAGAACCGCTCAATTCTGCTAATCACTAACGTTCTCCCCCGTGCTTGGTGTGTTTCCTCTGGGTACTCTGGTACTCAATCAGACTCTGGTTTCATCCCACAGTCCAAAGACATGCAGATTGGGCTAATTGGCTTTCCCAAATTTCCTGTAGTGTGTCAGGGAGTGTGTGCACTGGGATGGATTGGCACCCTGTCCAGGGTGTGTTCCCCCGCCTCATGTCCTAAGTCTCCTGGGCTAGGGTCTTAGCCCACCGCGACCCTGCACACAGGATAAAGCGGTATAGACGATGAGTGAGTGAGCGATGAGACCATCCCTTGAACTTTTCCACAGTTTGCCATGTTACAATTACAAACATAAATGTATTTAACTGGGACTTTACTCTGATACCCCTAACTAAAACCAAACAAACCGATGACCTTCAAAAGTCACCTAATTAGTAAATAGAGTCCACCTGTGTGTAATTGTGCTGCTGGAAGGTGAACAGAAAAGATCAAGGGGTATGAATACTTTTGCAAGGAGCTGTCGATCTGTATAATGCCCGAACATGTGCATTTGACATTTTCGAATGACACAAATGCATCACTGGCCTAACGCCTTGTTCAGACTGCAGGCAAATCCAGTTTGTTTTACAAATCTGATCTTGAGGACTGACTGTCCACACCGTTATTTGAAAATCACCAGTTTGGATTTTAGACCAGCCCAAATAATCTGCATCCCTATCTGCCTTCATTTCTCATTTCTTACTTCGACAATTTTTGGTACAGATTTGCTCCATTTGTGGCCTTGGACATCCTCATGGCGTGGTCAAAGGTTTGGTAAAACCAATTATTCTTTAAGGACAATTACTTTAAAATAGCTCTATGGTGGGGTGCAGTGGCGTGTGCCTGTCATTCAAGCTACAGGCATTGGGAGCTACTGGGAGGCTGAAGCTGGCAGATCATTTGATCTCAGGGGTTCTAGACTGCAATGGGCCACGCCGATCGGGTGTCTGCACCAAGTTTGGCATTGATATAGAGATACTGAGGGAGCTCAGAACCACCAGGGTGCCTGAGCAGGTGTGACCAGGCCCAGGTAACGGAGAACGGAGAACAGGGCATGTCACAAATAGCTCTACAACGTACTTCGAGGGTGTACAGAGAGACCGGTGGCTAAATCCTACTGTTCATTATAACTTGAGGCTGAAACTGGTTTTAACATGGACACAAAAATATTTACTTACCAGAGATACCATCCAGATGCTTAAAGCTTTCATCGTCACATAACACATGCCTACAATCGACTACGATATCTATGGAACATACTGTAAGGGGGCCCTTATACTAGAGCAGACCTAGAGGTCAGAAAATGCTGTAGTTCTGACATGAATTGTTGGAGCATGTTCAAAAACTTCGTAGCCCGTGCCAGCAAGCTGTGGATCACTGCACGTCACCTTAACACACCCTGGGATGCCATGGTCTTAGCCTAGGACTACCTTGGGTCATTAGTTTGTGTGAATTTTTAGCCAAAAAACAAAACATAAAAGTAGGAACCGGGATTTAGTCTAAGGTCAAAAACGACATTTTAGGGTTTCAGTCAAATGCAGCATATTTATATGGTGAAATGTCGAACGAGATCTCATGAGCTTTCGTATTTCACCACGTATTCAAATCTCCCTGAAAGCAAAAAACCTCCCACTCGTGCCATTTTTTTTTTTTATTAGGTCCTGATGCACATGTCTAGTCTCAACTTGACTGAGAGACACTCAGGGAAGGGTTCAATAAATGAGACGAGTGGATTGATAGCAGAGAGCAAGCGTGAGGGCACAAGCAAAAAGATCAAAAGTGATGAAAGGATGATGAAAAGAATGGGCGAAAAAGCTGCTCGGGTGGAAGTCTTTTTAAATGCCCTCCGTTTCATCAAAGTAATTATTGGAGGCACTTAACAGCTTTCATATTAAAATGATTAAGCAGCTTCAGAAGCAGGGAGAGGGGGCAGGGAGGAGCGTCGCTCTGCAGGACGCTTGGAGTGATGGAGGAGGTTCAAAAGTTACGCCAGAGCGAGGGACGGATACAAAAAAAAAAAGGAAAAAAAGAAAAAGAAATCCAGATGGGCAAACCCTACCCGGCTTGTTCCAACCTGAAACCGTTCCAAAGACCTTTGACACGATTTCAAAAACCCGACCGCAATAGAGAGGTTTCTCAGTTATTGTTTTACAAATGCATGAAAAATAGCATACGAAAGATCTTGTAGATTTTAGAACTAAAAAAATTATATTTCGAAAATGAAAAGCTTGGCAAAAAATATATATATATATTATAATAATTAGCCCAAATGTAGTCAGTCAGCCAAGACATGTTTGACACGCTTGCTTAGATTTGCAAAATAATTCAAGCTAATTTGGGTAACGACACTAAATTTGCCAGTAATAATGAAAATCCATCTCAGACAAAACGTTCCTGTGCGAATCTGTTTAAAACTGAGTAATCTCAAACAGATTTCACTTTAATTTTGAAACGGTAATAATAAACGGGAGTTTTTTTCATCTTCATCATCATCATCATCATCAATTTTTTTCGATTCTAGATTTTATTCAAATTTACATCAAATGTGCCTTGGCTAATTGAAAACATTTGGGCTAAGTTGAGGATTGTGTGAGGTGGCTTATCACTTTCACCCTGCACCTCCTGGGTCTGGGTTCGATTCCCATCTTGGGTGGGCGTGCATGGAGTTTGCATGTTCTCCTCATGCTTGGTGGGTTTCCCTGTAGTATGTGTGTATGTGCTGCAATGCATTTGTACCCCGCCTTGTGCCCTAAGTCTCCCGGTATAGACTCCCTGCACCCCTGTATACAGGCTAAAATGTTAGACACAGTGAGTGAAAATTGTCGTCTGGACTGGAAAAGCTGTGGCACCTTTTAGTTCTTTACTTATATGGCTACTGATATCTAATATCTAATATCTAATATGCACTTACCTTCAAGATTAGCATCAGTAACAGTGTACGCACTGTACGAAATTTATTACTGATTAAACAAATAATACTCAATTGGGGGTTGATATTACAGCCTTGGATTTTTGACATAAATTGCCTTCAGCAGTAATCGACTAATTACTTTATGATTTCGTATGATTTATGGGCACCTGAGATTCATAAACAGAGGCTGTATACAGTAGTTAATGTATAACCTGAAAATGATCACTGTTACGTTTTATTAAACTATGCCTGATGGTGGAAAAAGTATGCAAACACGTTATCTGTACCCGGAAACTTGTCTAGGATTTCCAGCATGGACAATTGCCCTTCTGAGCCCCAAACTTGTTCCAGCATTTCAGTTCCCGATCCATGAACACGTAGTTTGCCAAGGTTGGACTGGAAGTGAGTCTATCTCAAGTGTCCTTTGCAGAGGCGTAGCCTCAACCCGAACAGAATATCCTTACAATTTACATTTAAGCCATGCTCCAAGGGAAAACCTTCCTAAAAGAGTAGAGGTTACTAAAAGGCAGATGAGGAGATGGCATGGTGGCTTAGTGGTTTGCACTGTGGCCTTGCACCTCCAGGGCTCTGGGTTCGATTCCCACCTCTGTATACATGAAGTTTGTACGTTCTTCCAGTACCTGGTGGGTTTCCTCCCACAGTCCAAAGACATGCATATTAGGTTAATTGGTGTCCCCCAAATCGTTGACTGTATATGTGTGTCCGTGTGATGGATTGTTTTTTAGACCCATGACACATCATCCGTCCCCCCCATCCAATAACACATGAGCACAGCGTTTACACAAAGGGTGTGAAACTTGTAGCTGGCCTTTTTTGTTTTTTTGTCCCAGACACATCCTACTGCATGTAGGATGGTGGTGCAGAAGGTGGCATGGCTGGTTCACAGTTTGATCCTGAGCTCAGGTAACTCAACATGCAGAGTTCTCATTGGCTTCCTGCAGATTCTCCGGTTTCCTCCTAAACCGGCTATACTGAGTTATCAACAAATGTGTGATTGATGTCCATTCAATGGCTCCGGATTGGCTCTGGATCCAGTGCCATACTGACCTGGATAAAGATAAATGAATGGATGCATTTGGTATATACAACGATCAGTCATAACATTATGACCCCCCACCAAATATTGAATAGGTCCATTCTTTTGCCACCAAAACAGCAATGGACTGTGTTCTGACACCTTTCTATGGGGACCATTGGACTACTTGGGCTAGGCTTCACTCCCCATGCGCATCACTGAGCTGTTTGTTTTTCCTTTTTCTTGGATCACTTTTGGTAGGCCCTGATCACTGCGGACTGGAAACATTGCACAAGAGCTGCAGTTTTGGAGTTTCTCTGACCCAGCCGTCTAGCCATCATAATTTGGCCCTTGTCACAGTGGCTCCAGTTACAATATCTCATTACATTGGCACCTGGAAATGGGTGGGATATATTCGACAGCAAGTGAACATTTTGTCCCTGAAGTTAGTGGGTTGGGTTTCGGATTTAACATAACCATAACCGACAGCCATGACCATTCACAGGAGTAAACAAGTCAGTTAGCGAAGTCGACTCTACATTCCATTGGACCGACTGTACTAATGCAGCTGGTAAGACCACATACCACACCACACACAAATATTTAGTTCTTGGATGTAGTTGCTAGGTAACCAGTAAACAACTTTTCCAGAAAAAATATAATCGAATTCCTGACCATCTGGGAAGGTTTTTAGTAGCTGTTGTGGATCTTGAATGAACAGAATAGTAGGACTACTACGGGTACTTGACAGACTTTGACAGATGCCTTTATCCAGAGAGACTTACATTTCTATCTCGTTATCTGAGCACTTGAGGGTTAAGGACCTTGCTCAAGGGCCCAACAGCGGCAACTTGGTGGTCAGTAGTCCAATGCCTTAACCACTGAGCTCCCCCTATCTACTACTACTACTAGCACAACACTAAGACAGTATGTCCTTTGTCTTCAGTGGGTCTCAGGTGGCTAAGTTTCAGTAGAGACCATCTCGCCTGACATCTGGGAAAAATTGCTCGCCTACTACTAGAAAAAGCTGAAATAAAGTGACCTAGCTATAATGACTATGTGAAAAATGCTATGTTCTTTCACCTACTCTGACACAATCTGGAGTTAGTGTGTGCTTTGTTGGATTATTTTTCTCCCCCGAAGACGTGCCTTGGCTGCAAAAAAAAAAAAAAAGCAAGAAAGAAAATTTGAGAACGAGTGTAATATGAGCCTCCGAGTCCTAAAATAAATTCTCATGGCAGTGTTGTTGTCCTTAACGGCGGCTCACAGATGTTAAGCGTTTTCGGGAGGATCGTCCTCGGGACGGCGTCACATGATTTGTGACTGAAGAGAATGCGGAAGGGGTCGTGACCTTTTACAGAATGAAAATGGTCTGTGCGAGAGCAACAAGCAAAAGCATTGAAATGCAACAGGCTCGGGGGCTGCATTCCCCTCGCGAGCCTTCCAGCGAATCTCCAGTAGCAGAGGACAAGGCTATCTTGTCCAACTCTTGTGCAATTCTTAACCTTTGACCTGCTCTTTGCAATGCCGAATGCTAAATCTGAACATAGCAGGTTTATTAACCAGGCAGAACCGATATGGCTCTAAGGCAAACAGGGTCACTTCATGTCATTCATACAGCTTTCAAATAATTAACTAGGAACAAAAACAAACAAACAAAAAAAATATTGGCAGAGCACTTGCTAAAGAAAAAAAAAAAAGATTTGTGTTGCATGAAACAAATCTTTCTGCTAGTAGAGAGGAGAAAAAATTGGCACCTATCTGTAAGCATTGCGTTGCACCACAAGACTCAGTAGTGTGTAACCTTATGTGAACCTCACACATGGTATTAGCGGTGTGGACATTCACAACTGGAGCGCTGTTGCACTTCAGTCCCAGCGATCAAACCAGAGCACGGTGTCCCGATTTCACCTGAATATTTAGTCAGAGCTTTGGCAGCTACAGTCCTACAGTGGACAATCGTACGCTTACACAACTAAAGTCAACCCAAAACTCTCTGAAGACGGTACATACAAAACACTACATGCACGCTAACAAGCACGACCACACACGCAGCCACCATAGGGGGGCAACCATCGGTTTTTCTTTGTGAGCTATTTTGCCCTGACCGCAACTAACCCCTGTGCTGGCTAATGGGGAAACAGTCAGATTTACTACCTAGCCCATGATTCCAGTGTACTCCAGATGTGCAAATCGTAAGAAACGCCTTCGGGAAAGATTCATGTCTTACAAGTTCATAAAAGCCGACGTCCATGGGAGCATATACGGCGAATCAGTCCGCCATACTTTATTCGTTCTTTCTCCTTATCTCCTACAGCTCCACTCCTATATATAGAGGCTCAGTGGGACTTCTCTGAGATGCACACACACACACACACACACTTTAAATGGCTCCAGGATCTTCTCCGCTCAGCCGTAATGTGTAACTCGACTCGGCTCTCAAATGCATATCAAAACTGCACGTACTGTCTATGAAAGCCAGCGCAACTCATTCCCGCACAGCGCGAGCATCGTTTAAATAACATCTTGTCCGTCCTTTTGTGACATTGTTACCCGGGTCAGTAAAAAACAAAAAAATTTTTTTTTTTACTTTTTGAAGTTGCTTTTTTGCGAATGCTAACTCCCACCGAGTTTGCTAATGAACAATCACCAGGGACTCCCTGGTGGGTATTGTGGAGCTCCTGACACAAAGCGAATGCAGGATTAGGGTTTTCGTCGAGTCGTGTACTGCATCACCGCTCTCGAGTGGGCAACATAACCCTCCATTACCTTTTTATATATTTACTAACTGTGCATCAGTGTCGATCGGCGCCGCTGCTTTATTACATTTAGAACATCTGCGCAAGATCCCTTTCTTTGATCCGACGCAGAGCCTTTGTTTGGACGTGATAAATATGCGGGATAGAGCCGGGAGAGCCTGATGAAGCATCTCAGCCGATACTGATTTCAAGGCTTGTACACGGTTCTTACATGGAGTTAGGTCACATGTTACATGTTCGTCAAATATGTAGGTACTGTGTTGTAAAACTGAATACGTCTTTAAAACTTTACAATGATTCAATTTGTTGTGCAAATTCAAATTTATGCCCTTTTTCTTTTTTTCATAGGCTTTTTTTCATGTCCAAATTCTTTGGACAATTGATCGATAAGCAGCTGTGGCCAGTTGTTGACCTGTTTCCTAGTTTTTTTACTTGAGAAATTAAGAAGACAAAAGATCTGGACTTGATCCCAAGTGTAGAATTTGCATTTGGTAGCTATTCATCCACAGTCCAAAGAGGTGCGATGCAAGTGAATGACGCCGTCATTAGTCTAAAAAAAATAAGGGACAAAAACCCCATCTGAGAGATAGCAGACACTTTAGAGGTAGCGGAATCAACATGCTACATTCTTAAAAAGCAGAAAGGCACTGGAAAGCTTAGCAACACCAAAAAGGCTTCAAAGATCACAAAGGACAACTAAAGTGGGTGATCACAGAATTCCTTTCCTGGTGAAGAAGAAAAAGAAAAAAAAAACCGTCACGACATCTAGCCAAGTCAAGAACACTATGGAGGAGGTAGGAGTATCAACGGGAAAGTGTGCAATTAAGAGATGCAATTAAGAGATCAATGTAAATACAGAGGGTTTACCTTAAGATGCCAACCACTGGTAATATGCCCAGGAACGGAAAGACCGGATTAGATTTATCTGGAAAATTAAATCTTTAAAAAAAATTTTTTTTAAAAACTCTCCAGTTCCGATATAAAATAAATTTGTACTAGAATGATTGGAAAAGGAGAAGGACAGGAAGGGCTCATGTTTCATCATCATCATCATCATCATAATCTGTCAATAATGTTGGAGATAGAGTCATGGCATGATTACAGCAAGTATGTACGATGTATGTATTAATGATGAAACTGCTGATTGGAGTAGCAGGATGAACTCTGTAATGTAAAGAACGCTACTTTTAAAGTGTCACTTGACCTCCACCTAATTGAGTAGGATGCTTATTACTTACTGAAGACAAAACTGAAGGTAGACAGACTCACAAATAAGCAGCAACTTAATGCAGCTGCAGTAAAGACTTGGCAAAGCAGCTCAACACAAGGAACTCGGTATCTTTGCCTGCAAAGGATTTGCATACTAGTATTAGCCTACAGTAAGCAGCACAGATTCAAGTCGGCAACAGCATAGCTCAATGACAATAATAAAATATAAAGCGCTTATATTATAAAATTATACTATTATAAAAACAACAAAATAAGAAAAGTTTTAAGTGTCAAAACTAAGACTAATATTAAGAATTGTCCAATTACTTTCGAGCCTGTATAAGGGCATTAGTGGCTCAGTGGTAGTGGCTTAGTTTTTTGCCCGCCATGCGGAAGGCTCGGGTTCGATTCCCAGCCAGTGCCCAAACCCCAGCCACTGGATGCAGTGCCGGACCCAAACCCGGATAAAACCCCAGCCACTGGATGCAATGCCGGACCCAAACCCGGATAAAATCCCCAGCCACTGGATGCAGTGCCGGACCCAAACCCGGATAAAACCCCCAGCCACTGGATGCAGTGCCGGACCCAAACCCAGATAAAATCCCCAGCCACTGGATGCAGTCCCGGACCCAAACCAGGATAAAATCCCCAGCCACTGGATGCAGTGCCAGTCCCAAGCCCGGATAAAATCCAGAGCCACTGGATGCAGTGCCAGTCCCAAGCCCGGATAAAACCCCCAGCCACTGGATGCAGTGCCGGACCCAAACCCAGATAAAACCCCAGCCACTGGATGCAGTGCCAGTCCCAAACCCAGATAAAATCCCCAGCCACTGGATGCAGTGCCGGACCCAAACCCAGATAAAATCCCCAGCCACTGGATGCAGTCCCGGACCCAAACCAGGATAAAGTCCCCAGCCACTGGATGCAGTGCCAGTCCCAAGCCCGGATAAAATCCAGAGCCACTGGATGCAGTGCCAGTCCCAAGCCCGGATAAAATCCAGAGCCACTGGATGCAGTGCCAGTCCCAAGCCCGGATAAAACCCCCAGCCACTGGATGCAGTGCCGGACCCAAACCCAGATAAAACCCCAGCCACTGGATGCAGTGCCAGTCCCAAACCCAGATAAAACCCCCAGCCACTGGATGCAGTGCCAGTCCCAAGCCCAGATAAAATCCCCAGCCACTGGATGCAGTCCCGGACCCAAACCAGGATAAAGTCCCCAGCCACTGGATGCAGTGCCAGTCCCAAGCCCGGATAAAATCCAGAGCCACTGGATGCAGTGCCAGTCCCAAGCCCGGATAAAATCCAGAGCCACTGGATGCAGTGCCAGTCCCAAGCCCGGATAAAACCCCCAGCCACTGGATGCAGTGCCAGTCCCAAGCCCAGATAAAATCCCCAGCCACTGGATGCAATGCCGGACCCAAACCCGGATAAAATCCCCACCCACTGGATGCAGTGCCAGTCCCAAGCCCAGATAAAACCCCCAGCCACTGGATGCAGTGCCGGACCCAAACCCAGATAAAACCCCAGCCACTGGATGCAGTGCCAGTCCCAAACCCAGATAAAACCCCCAGCCACTGGATGCAGTGCCGGACCCAAACCCAGATAAAACCCCAGCCACTGGATGCAGTGCCAGTCCCAAACCCAGATAAAACCCCCAGCCACTGGATGCAGTGCCAGTCCCAAGCCCGGATAAAACCCCCAGCCACTGGATGCAGTGCCGGACCCAAACCCAGATAAAACCCCAGCCACTGGATGCAGTGCCAGTCCCAAACCCAGATAAAATCCCCAGCCACTGGATGCAGTGCCGGACCCAAACCCAGATAAAATCCCCAGCCACTGGATGCAGTCCCGGACCCAAACCAGGATAAAGTCCCCAGCCACTGGATGCAGTGCCAGTCCCAAGCCCGGATAAAATCCAGAGCCACTGGATGCAGTGCCAGTCCCAAGCCCGGATAAAATCCAGTGCCAGCCCCAGCCACTGGATGCAGTGCCAGTCCCAAACCCAGATAAAACCCCCAGCCACTGGATGCAGTGCCAGGAAGCCCAGATAAAATCCCAGCCACTGGATGCAATGCCGGACCCAAACCCGGAGGATGCAGTGCAAGCCCAGATAAAACCCCAGCCACTGATGCAGTGCCAGTCCCAAACCCAGCCCCAGCCACTGGATGCAGTGCCGGACCCAAACCCAGATAAAATCCCCAGCCACTGGATGCAGTGCCAGTCCCAAGCCCGGATAAAATCCCCAGCCACTGGATGCAGTGCCAGTCCCAAGCCCGGATAAAACCCCCAGCCACTGGATGCAGTGCCAGTCCCAAACCCAGATAAAACCCCCAGCCACTGGATGCAGTGCCAGTCCCAAGCCCAGATAAAATCCCCAGCCACTGGATGCAATGCCGGACCCAAACCCGGATAAAATCCCCACCCACTGGATGCAGTGCCAGTCCCAAGCCCGGATAAAACCCCCAGCCACTGGATGCAGTGCCAGTCCCAAGCCCGGATAAAATCCAGAGCCACTGGATGCAGTGCCAGTCCCAAGCCCGGATAAAATCCAGAGCCACTGGATGCAGTGCCAGTCCCAAGCCCGGATAAAACCCCCAGCCACTGGATGCAGTGCCGGACCCAAACCCAGATAAAACCCCAGCCACTGGATGCAGTGCCAGTCCCAAACCCAGATAAAACCCCCAGCCACTGGGTGCAGTGCCGGACCCAAACCCAGATAAAATCCCCAGCCACTGGTTGCAGTGCCAGTCCCAAGCCCAGATAAAATCCCCAGCCACTGGATGCAGTGCCAGTCCCAAGCCCGGATAAAACCCCCAGCCACTGGATGCAGTGCCAGTCCCAAGCCCGGATAAAACCCCCAGCCACTGGATGCAGTGCCAGTCCCAAGCCCAGATAAAATCCCCAGCCACTGGATGCAGTGCCGGACCCAAACCCAGATAAAATCCCCAGCCACTGGATGCAGTGCCGGACCCAAACCCGGATAATATCCCCAGCCACTGGATGCAGTGTTGGATAGGAGGGTTGAAGGAAGGGAATATGGCATAAAACCTGTGCCAAGCTTGTATCTGTGGAGACCCCTTGTCAGGAGTAGCCAAAAAAGAAATTACTTCTGAGCCTGTAAAAAAACTTTTGAACCTCATGGCAGCTCTGGATATTGAGACGTGCCAAAAATAAGATTTATTGTAACTAGAGTCATATCACATATGAGGCTTTTATTGGTTGCACGAAAGATTACCATAAGCAAGGATGAATCCGAATTTGAAGTTTAATTTGAGTGCAACACCAAAGTGTGAAATCCAGATCTCTCCGCAGGGAAACACAGCGTGGCTTTGCCTCATAAAGTCATACGGGGCCTTAAAGTGGTGTTGCTCAGAACACTACTAATTATTGTCCACTGATAGACTCTTGAGTCTTGGATCAATCATCCTGACGCCTACCTTGAGATTGATGAAATAAAGAAAAACAGGTGTGTGATAACAGTGTTTAAAACAGGTTTCATCAGGCGTAGCTGGAAAATCATGAATTGTTTAATGCAAGAAAAAAAAGAGGAAGAAGTAATTGTATCGGGATACGGCAAAGATGGGATCTGACCGAGCCACAGCCATCTGTGCCTGAGAGTCTGGGACACTATAACCGGGTGGGATGGAGAGTATTAGTCTCTCCCCTGTCGATTAGAGCGGCACTAACTCATCGTGGGTGTCTGTGAACTCGTGTATACGCAAGAGGGCAGTTAACATCTCAACCAAATTCAATTTAAGGCATGTTTTCTTTCTGGGATTTGAACTCCCAACCTCTGAGTCGCAACCACTAGCCACAAGCAAGCATGTGCAATTATATCCAACGTCATGCTGGATAACATGTAAGAAAAGACAGGAACAAAAGGTGTTGATCGTAGCATTTCTGTGTGGCAGCAGATGGAGTCGGGGATTTGGCTGTGCACCAGGGCGAGCACTGGGCATGTCGGTGCCCTTGGAGGTCAGTAGGGTGGCAGGGAGTGGCTGCACAGCGGCGGTGACCTCTCGTGTTTCCCTCAGGCCTGGATACACTCGGCCATGCGGAAAGCGGAGAGACGAGGCCGACAGCGGTCGCCGCCACTCCAGCCATCAATTGCGAGTAATTTACCGCACTGTGACTTTGCTATGGTTCTGATCGATAGAGTATGTTTAAGAGCCCTTTCAGTCATCTGATCAGCACGCGGGGGAATCGGGTCATAAATTTCAGAGGCTCAGGAATCTCGGTATGCATGCTGACGTGAACATGAAGGTTTTAACCTAAGTTGCAGGGTTTGACCTTAGGAATGTTGCTTAGGAATTTAAACCAACTATTAAAGAGAGAAAGAAATAGAGAGAGACAGAGAGAGAGAGAGAGAGAGAGAGAGAGAGAGAGAGCACGCTCTCCAGGAATCTACTACCTTTCTGGCTTTAGCCAGGCACTCGGTATCCTGGGATAAGTCAATAATTAGCACAGATCAATTATTGTTCTGACTCCAAATTAGAGCGTATTCAACAAATGTATCGCTGTAATTGGCAGGAAATAAAATAAATAAATGCGTATATATGTCTACTTGCATTAAAGCCTGGGGAAATAATTAAGAAAATTCATTCCGTTCCAAAAATGCCCCCTTTACACCAATTACTGCTGGAATAATCTCAGAGGATCCGAGTCGCATTAGCACGGTGACAAGCATGATCGTTTAAGCTATTCACATGAAAATGACGATTAATGAAATTAGCATATTTAATAAAAAAAACCAGAAGAAAGCAATTAACTTGAAACCCATTAGGTGACGTTAATAATCGGCGCTGATCTGAGTTGTGACGCAAGGTACAGTGAGGTTGTTGTTAATCTTTGGGGGACGGGACGGGGTCGCCATAGTGGACCGGACCATCCGATCCGCACACAACTTGGCACAGGTTTTACACCAGATGACCTTCCTGGTGCAACCCTCCCCCTGTACACGGGCTCGGGACCAGCACTTTACCCAGAGGCTGCGGTTTGGGAATTGAACCCAGTCCTTCCACATGGCAGGTGAGAAACCTACTATTGGTCATTTAGGCATTTGGCAGACGCCCTTATCCAAAGCAACTGCCATTTTTATCTCATTATACTGTATATCTGAGCAGTTGAGGGTTAAGGGCCTTGCTCAAAGGCCCAACAGGGACAACTTGGTGATCGTGGGATTTGAGCCTGAGACCTTCCAAACCATAGTCCAATTCCTTAACCACCCACTGAGACCACCAATACCATTTACGCAGACAGTTTTGGTTCCTGCTCGTTCCTAAGGCCCACGAACAGAGAATGACCAAATCCACAATGACAAGTAACTAAGAAAGAGCAACATGATTGAGGCGAAGGCGCTAGGATGCCCCGGACGCTAATATATCTTTACGCGTGGTACAAATTACAGGCCTTGTGAAGCGGCGTAATGGCTTTATTCACGGTGTCGCTGTATATCTAAGCAAACATGGCAAATAACTCTTCTGCATGACAATAAGCTATCCGTCTTGTCTCGTCTCTCGGGCTGTAGCACTTCTACTGGCATTCAGATTAAACAAGGGTGGGGGGGGGGGGGTGTAAGATTGTTCGGGAAATTGAAGTCTATCTACTGAGCAGTGTGTTTGGGGGAATACTTTAAACGAGGAGGCGATTACAGACCGCATGGTGATTAAGCTCATTTGAAGTACAGAGGAACCGGCTGGGCATTCGCAGGACCCGCGATTTAATTAATCCCATAATGCTTACAGGGAGGGAGGAAACTTACACATATCAGCGTTTTTTAAAAGGAAAGAAACAAAAAAAGGAAGAAGAAAATTTTTTTTTACGCCAGCAGCGTCAGTGAGCTTGAAACGGAGCGCATCGCCTACAGGGAAATTAGGAGCGAGTGCACGGCGCTGAATGCTCCATTGTGTCTTCAGAGAGGGAAAGAAGAAAAAAAAATTATTAAGTGTTCCCCTTTTCATCATCCTCTTGCCCTTGTCAGGGAGTTTTCCCTGGAAACGGAGTACATGGAAGTGTTTGTAATGATCCCGGGGAGCTGACGGGGGGGGGGGGGGGGGGGGGAATGAAGATGAATCCTAGCTGCTTGTACACACACCAATCCTGCATCAAGTGTGCACTGGCAGCACTGTGACCTCATCATTATATATTCATGAGCAAAGCTGTTCCCATGACCGTTCCCTGAGCCTGGAGAAGTGTCCCCGGGTCTGGTTCAGTAAATTAGCGTGGAAAAGGAAAGCTGTTTGGAGATGGGGGGAAAAAAGTGAGTCTGTACAACACAATGGCTGTTTAATCGAAAGGTCAGGGGACACACAGTCGAGAGTTTTTTGCTGGTTTGTTTAATCAAAGGTGTATTTGCGCATTCTTATGTCTAAGCAGTGTGTGTTTGTGTGTGTGTGTGTGTGTGTGTGTGTGTGTGTGTGTGTGTGTGTGTGTGTGTGTGTGTATGTTTGTGTATACTGTACATCAGGCCAGCTGTCTCCTGCCCGCATACACACACACACGCACGCACACACACACACACACGCACACAAGCAACACTATTTATTTACTCGTGTCATGTGTCAGCAGAATGGAAAGTCACACTGCAGTGCTGAATACCTTTTCCCAGTAGTTAATACATGTGATTTGGGTCAGACTCATTCCATCACAGGACCTAATGTCCATACATGTGTGAGGAGTGTGTGTGTCTCTGTATGCATATACAGTATATATATATATATATATATATATATATATATATATATATATATATATATATATATATATATGTGTGTGTGTGTGTGTGTGTGTGTGTATATACACAGTTCAGGTAAAGAAAGATAGTATACTGTATATTATATTAAAATAATATTGATTAAATAATGTTTTTTGCATGTTTTTAATTATTTTGTGTGTATTATATCTGCCCATGAGTTTTGGACATGTGATTAATAGTGTGTTATGTTTTAACATCACATACTTGTGTGTTTTGTGTGTGTGTGTGTGTGTGTGTATGTGTTGTGCGCAGTCGTTGAGCCCTGCAGGGACGACTCTCAGTTTATTCCCGCAGTGTTTCCTAAAGCAAGCTGGAGCTTGTTAAATAATTTAGCCCTCGGAGAGGAGCAGCCGGAGCGAGGTTTGGAGGGAAGCCTGGTGTTCTCCATCTGCGCCTGCACAGACCCCTGAGACGACCTTTGACCTGAAACAGATCCTCTCCACGTAATTGAGCTTATGCTGCTTAAACGTTTAATTATAGCTGCCGGGACGCCGAATGTGTCTAATCCCGCTCAATACGGTGGGATTTGATAAAGATTACAGGAGATTTCACAAACAAAGACAAGACTGTCTTCTGTCTTTACAAGACTTTTTTTTTGGAGGGTGGGATTTGTGTGTGGGTGTGCGTGGATGAACTGCGACACGATCATCTAATAAAAAGTTCAAGTGTGATAGTATCAGACTGGAGAATTCTAATAATGAAGAAATTAGAGGAGTGCTAAAAAAAAGTTTTTTTTCTTTTTTCGACATTTGAAAATATATTTCAGAAAGAAAGAAAAAAGTGGATAAAGATGAAATATTTTGAACATTAAAAGTAAATTTAAATTTTATTTAAATTACAATAACTATGTAACTAGTAATTAACACTTTTGAAAATTAAGATAGAATTGGTATTTCATTTCAATAAGTAGATAAAAAGAAGGGAAAAAAATAAATGAATGAAGGAAGAAGGAATATTTATTGAGATATTTAAATGAGTATAGAAATACAAAAGGGAGGAACATTTTAAAGAAATAAACATTAAAATGTAATTTAATAAAGATAAATAAAGGAAAGTTGAAAAATGAAACAAAAAGGATGAATTAATCTATTTAAATGTCAGTTTGTAGAAATACAAAAAAATACCTTGATGAACATCTGAAAGGATGAAAAAATCGAAACCAAACAAAAAATTTAAAAAAAAAAGTTATATTTAAGAACAGAAATAAAAGAAAAAATATTTTCAAATAAGGAAAAAAAATATTAATTAAAAAAAGTTTAATGATTTTTGAAAGAATGAAATAAAGAGTTTTTGATTACTTAGGTGACAAATGTAACTGGGTTTAAGTGATAATGAGATGTGTGTAAATGGGAACCGGTATGAGACGACACAGCATTTAGCTACTACTGATATAAAATATAATATATCTATATTATATTATTAATATTATTATATTATATATATAATATACATATAATTGCATATTCATAATTTTCACGTTCCACGAGCAAAGAGTCCAGTGAGAGTTTACAGCTGCAGTGTTCCAGCTGTATCGTCCGAATTGGTATTTGCATACACTGACCTTCACCAATTGGGGGGGAACGCATCCCGTCTGGGTGTTGAGCTAATGTGCACTATCAGGAAGCTCTGTGCTGCTTTGAGCAGCTCACACGGATGAGCATAAAAATGTTTTCGGAGGCCAGTCAGGAGAGACATATACAGAAAGAGAGAGAGAGAGAGAGATCACACACATCGTTCACAGATGTACAGATGGGTAATGTGGCACGGCAGGCATCACTAAGATCACTCTGCAGCATGCTGGGAACACTCAGCACTCATTTCCATGCCTGTAGATGCGCTGTCTGATTCAGCCGCATGCTTTGCTTTCTGCTACTCCGATTTAAAAGTAATAATAATAATAAAATAAACAAGACTGGACAAAGATAGTTTTTTTATCGAATGCATTAAAATGTCATGCATAGCATTTGTCACAACGACGAGAAATTGGGTTTGTTTTGTTCTATAAAAAAAAAAAAAGATATTGCGGCAAGGTGGCGTAGTGGGAAGCACTGTTGCTTTGCACCTCCAGGTTACGGGTTCGATTCCTGCTCCGTGGTTGGTGGGTTTCCTCCAGGTACTCCGGTTTCCTCCCACAGTTCAAAGACATGCAATTTGGGACAATTCAGGAATGTACCTACCATGGTTGTAAAAATAGGAATAAATACGATGGGTACAAAAGATATGGGAACTCTCTTCTCTTGACTTTCCACTAATGCAAACCAGATTTGAACGACTCCCTGACATGCACACAATTTATTAAGTGCATGTCTAGGGTCAGGCTTAGTTCGGTCGCCATTTTATATAAATTCATTAGTATATAAATTATAGATTTATATTTATAGAGAGCCCTTTCTATTACTAACTGCTTGCTAGCCAAGGGTTAGGCTAGCTAGCGAGAGACAATGTCTCTTTTGCGTATTAAATTCATTCAGTTCTCATGTGCTTTCACTTTCAAGTTCTCCTACTCAACAAGATCTTGTATTTCTTGTTGGGGACGTTCCTGTCTTCAGGTTCTCCGCACTGGTTGCTGGTTGTTTTTGCTGACATCATCAGAAATGATGTATTCATAAATCACATAAAGCTTGACCAGATTAGTAGACCGCGGTTGGTTTTTTACATGCACCCAAGGTCAAAGAGTCAGTCATGTGACCCACACACACACACACACACACACACACACACACACACACACACACACACACACACACACACACAAATATCCTAATCAATGGTACACTTGTGCTTCACAGAATGACAGACATCAGCTGCATCCAAATGAAGTCGCTCTAACAGATCACATGATTAACAACAATAACTGAGGCTTCACTTAAACCTGAGTCATGAGCTGCATATAAGCGTGTCATGGAAGATGTCACATGCGTCACAGAGTCATCCCATTGTTGCATTACTTGTTGTGACACGTCCTGCATCAAGTCTCTCATGAGATGTTGTATACCATGACGACAGAAAAAAAATCCCCTTCTCAAAAATGGCTGCAGATGTGCTCTTTTCTTCAGTTGACTCACCATCCGTTCAGTCATCTTGAAGCGCTTACCAAAGATGAGGGTTATGGTGGATCAGCGATACAACCCTGACAAGACTCCAGTTTGTCTCAGAGAACCATGTGCTCTTCACACACACTCACTCATTCACTTAGGCAGAATTTGGCGTAGATTTACATTTAGGAATTTGTCAGACACCCTCATCCAGAGCGACTTGCATTTTTATCTCATTATACATCTGAGCAGTTGAGGGTTAAGGGCCTTGCTCAAGGGCCCAACAGTGGCGACTTGGTGGTCAGGGGGTTTGAATCAGAGACCTTCCGAACTATAGTCCAGTGCCTTTACCACTGAGCTACCCCTGGGGGTTGGGGGTTTGAACTTCACCATGAGCATAGGATTTTTGCATGGTCTCCTTAATGACAGGTGTTCTGGTTTTCTCCTACAGTCCAAAGCCAGTAGGCAGTCTGGTCGTTCCAAATTGCCCTGTCCTAAGTGCATGACTGGGTGTTAGAGTGTTGTTTGCTTAAGCCGTGTAATGATTGGTTTAACTGGATAGGCTCCAGGCCCCATGTGACCCCACACAGTATATTGTAAGAAACTGGATGGTTGGTTGGTTGGATGAATGGATGGATGGATATATCACTCGCTAACTCTCCACATCCTGCACAAAGTCACAAGAGAACTGGAGTCTATCCTGGTGGATACTAGGCGGGGTACACCTTCAATGGGGTGCCAATCCTTTGCATGGCAAGAGCATGGACACGCTCACTCAAAGAGCAACTTGGAAATGCCAGTTAGTGTAATCTTCACATCTTTGGACAATCAGAGGAAACCGGAGTATCCAGGGGAAACCCAAAAAAGCTTGGCAAGAACATGCAAACTCCATATATCCTGAGCAGAAGGCAGGACTAGAACTCTTGTCCCTGGAGATGCGAGACCACAGTACTAACCACTACATGCTTACCAGACTAGGTGAAAGATATCACACGCTCCCTCCAAGCCCCATGAAGCCACCAGACTGTATCCTTTTGAACTGCTTCTTAGACAAGTTCTGGTTGCTGGGTAGAACATTTTGAGGAAAGAGCTATCCACCCACTTCGACCTGCGTGATCTCATGTGTGCTTATGGTTGTCTTGGTTTGCTGGGAGTGATAAGGTCATGCCGCCCATCCTTCCATGAGCGCATGGTCAGTTTCGCTCCCTTGACCACGGATGGCTGAGGCATTGTCTGGATTTGGCCTCTTTGTATGATAGGGCGAATCTTTTTATGTTGCGCCACACAGCAACCCTGAAAATTCACATTAAGTAAAATATGTAACACTTGACTTTTCAAGCATTACACCAAGTGTAATAACTCAAGCACATGCGGTAAATATCTAGCATGTGGCATAAGCTATTGTTCCAACTCATAGTGTATTGAGCATGGATGATATTTTAGTATCCTATAGCTGTTATGAACCTGACCACTGATGTTCTTAGAGCTCTTGATCATTGATTCTGATTTATTCTGTATCTTAATGTGACGTCAGGATAACGTGTGGTCTTCAAGCTTACATCTATCTCTCCATCATGGATCACTGTTATTACTGCAAGCTAGCCTTTTAGAGTTTGGTCTTTAGAGTGTTTCCTGAGCAGTGTGTGTATATCGGCGGCGCACCAGCATTCACTCCAGCCCTCTTATTAAGCTGTCTATCTACTCTACAACTCCATGGTGACGCTAAAGTCGCGTTCACTCGTATCATTCTGTTCAGCGAGTCCGAATCAGAGTGACATTTTGCGACTTTTGATTTGTTTGTTTGTTTGTTTGTTTGTTTACGCGGTTTGGTTTGGTTGAGTATTACATGTAATCCAATCGTCCAGGAGAGAAAACAAATCTGAACTTCACTTGAGCTTGGAGATCAGAGATCTGGTGCTAAAAGAAATGACTTTTTGTTTATTACATATAGTATAGAAATATTTATTTTCTACAGCTTTCACGGGTCAGTTTAGCAGCTCACATCCACATGAAAAAAAAATCAGTTTCTTAGAGTTTAATTAGAAGTCCAGGACATTTTTTCTTATTAAATGAAATAATAAATGTTGTTGATTATATTAGAAATGGGAACATGCAGTATGTTTTACTGCGAGAAGCTGCAAAGATACAACTGAAAAAATATGCAACCAGTACCAACCTCATTTCCCCTCTCATCTATTCCACCGGGTATCACCAGGGATCACCCGATACGATTTTATCACCATACTTAAGTAGCGATCTGATTAATATTGCGATTCTGTAAGGATCATGGTTTTATAAACATCCTCATTTGATATTACATTTTTCTTATTTTGTTACAAGACCTTGAGTCATCATTCAAAAGTTTTATACCTGAGCTTTGTTTAACGGCTTGAATTGAACATAATTAAGTCCTCATTAACTTCATTCCTCAATTCCTCATTAATTATAGCATTAGTTTTCTCTCTTAAAAACCAAGCACATCATTGATTATTCAAAATCATTTCAGATACAAGAGTTTCGCATTTAACTTGAAACAAAAAAAAAAGCTACACTTTCTCTGAGCATCATGCATCTCTGTCATACGCCATAATGATTATTTCTAAACAAACTTAGTACATAATTCACTCCTACCACGCGGGATGCCGATGCGTGAATAGTTTAGATTGCACCACCTGTAGGATTATAAAGGAACAGCGATGTTGTACCGCCTCAAATGCCTCCAAAGTCTCAAAGCTTGACAATGAGCACCTGTTGAGCAGTTGTGAGGATGCGGGCACACGCGGCTTTTAATGCACCTGACTTTCTAGACTAATTTGCGCTCTTTGTGTTCTGAGCCTGTTGTATGCATGTGTAATGACGGGGTTTCAAAACTAAGGAGAAAAAGGCTGATTTGTGGCTTTTGAACTTATGATAATGCAATAAAAATGGGTTTCTGCTGCAGCGCTTGGAATCTCGTGCACTCGGGACAGAATCGCTTATATGCAAGGCTGATCAGTCACGATGCTGGAAAACAGTCAATTCCAGTCATTGGCTGATCAATCTAGGCATCTCTATTATAAATGTAAAAAAAAATATATATATATATATATATGAGAGTTAATGTGGCTATACACGAATTTCCCAAAACACAAAAGAATCATGATTCAGAACTGAATCAAATTTTTCTCTCATCTCTAGCATTCAGCATCACCAGCCTGATCATCTGCACCTGTTTTAAACCGGTTTGCATTTAATGCATTCGATTGACGCCCTTATCCAGTGTGACATACGTTATCTTATTTTACATTTGAGCATTTGAGGTGTTAAAAGCCTTGCTTAAGGGCAACTGGGTGATTCTGCAGTTTGAATCGGGGACCTCCTGATGATCCGTATCCCAAACCTTACTCTGACGCACGTCTAAGTTGCTTTGCATTTATGCTGCTGCTGAAGGGAATAAATGTAAATCTGGAATGTAAATGCCAGGATGTTGAAACACTGCTTATGCCATATCCAGGAAAGCAAAACAACAAGATGGGGGGACTCTTGGGCACTCTTTTGAAAGGAAGCCCAAGAGGAAGGCAAGTGCAATAAAACCTTAGCTGTACCTTCTTTAGAATCAGAATGAATACTAATTACATTTAGACCTTCGTTAGACGCCAGCTCCTGCATGGAATCGATGCGGCATCAAAAAATAGTTTGAATAAAGCTGCTGGCTCCAAGACGCTTCCCGGTACCGTACCTGCCCGGGGGCGCTGCTGGAGAGCGGCTCTGTGTAAAGCCATTTATTTTGCCTCTATTTTTACTTCCTGTCCCGCTGCTCCTATATCGCTTGTGTGCTTTTTGATACTGAATAATTCATCAGGAAGAGCTGTTACTGCGAAGCCTGAGCTCAGATAGGGAGCTGGATGTAGGTAGGTAGGCTCTGATCACACACATACACACACACACACACACACACACTCACCATCCGTGTGTATCTGACCTCCGTGACAGCCTTTTAATGTGTGAAACAGACTTCCTAGAACGCTCCGGAAATAGGCTCTCACGGATGTCCGACAGAGCACTCCCACTCATCCCATCTGTAGTAGAGGTGATTCTCCTTCTCCTACACACCCTTACACACGACTCTTGTACGCGGTCACCACACAGACACAAGACACATGCACATGTCTCACTAAGCACCCGATCTTCTAGAATCTGAGAAAAACAGCACTTTTGTCTCAGATCATTTCGAAAATTTGAAATTTCCACAACTTGTGATGCTTCCTCCATTTGCGTTTGTTTTTGGCAAGAAAGCTGATAGAATCCGTCCATGTGCCATTCGACGACGGCTACACCCCACCCTGGAGATATATCTAACGTTTCTGTGGCGGTTACCTATTGTTGCCGACCCAACGCCTGATTATGTCTGAACACCTGGGCCCGTATTCACAAGCCTCTTAAGCCTAAAAGTCGCTCCTAGTGACAAAATTCTAAGAAAAATCTTAGAATTAGGGCATTTTCCTAGAATTTCCCCTTAAATTTAGGATTAAATCTTAGTAAAGATAAAAATGATTCACAAAACGTCTTTGCGCTAAAAACAGCTTCTAAGGTAAAAATAGTTAAGAGTAGAGAGGACGACTTATAGGAGACTTAAGAGTTTCTCTAGCAGAGGACAAAATGGCGGAAAGAAGAAATATTCCCCAAACACTGAACGTAAAGCTGCTGCAGTAAACACTGCTCTTCTATCCAGTCTGGTTTTCTTGTTGTTTTACTTCCTTCCATCTCTCTTGGATTGTTGGCTACATACCATCCAAAAGTGCAACTTAAATAGACTGTCCTGTAATCATGTAAATTGTAAAAGCTGAGACATTTTGCTCCCATCAATCTGAAATGGATTACAAATAATAAAATCAGTACGGTAAATAAATGTAAGAACTTAAATATAGTAACTACTGTGTGGAAACTGGTTCCTTCAAAAGCATTTTCAACATTTAGCTGTTTAATTGTCTTTAAGACATTTAGTCTAGAAACGTTGCATAAAGTAGCCTGTAGTCATGATTATACAATTTCTTCATATACAAAAATTATGATTTCACTGTTTTTCCTATGATCATGTATTCTCTTTGCTCTTCAAAGAGTGCATTTCAAAACCTTTGCAGAGGTCAGAGGTTATTTTTTATTAACCAATCACAGGCCTTGAATTGCTGCATCATCCCTAGCAACGGGGTCGACCACATCCCCTCGCTAAGATAAAGGTTTTTCTACTTTTCTTACTCAGAGTTGCTCTAAAAAGTTCCACTTTTAGTCTAGGACTCCCAGCTAGGACATTTTAAGCTAAGATAGGAGCTCTCTGAGAGAATTCTAAGAAGCTTTGTGAATACGGGCCCTGGGGGTGGAGGACCTTTCTCAAGGGCTCAACAGTGGTACCCCGCCAGTGTCAGGGCCCGAACAAGGAACCTCCTGATCAGAAGTCCATCACCTTGACCACCAAACTACCCTTGCCCATTTTTGGCCAAAAAAAGAATTGGTGGGATACCACTGACTCATAAGTTTTTTTTATTTAATTCTATTTGTTTTATTGCTTCCAATTTATCATTGCAAAACAAGCAGGAAGTCTTCACTATCCTGATGGGTGACCTCTTCCAGGATGACTCCGCCTCCACCCAAAGTGCACCAGGTGCTTGGTTTGCCAAGGGAACGGTTCGATTAGAATTAAAATGAATTTTTTAACTCATCGCTCTCTAGCTCCATCATCAAAATACCTGCTGAGACAATATTTTTTTTAGTAAAAAAATAATAATAAATTGACGCTCTAGAGCTTTTTTTTAGAATTTGAACCGTAAGCTGTTCCGTTGGCTTGTGTTGACATGGTCTGTACTCTGACCTTTGACCTGGACTTATGTGATCCTCTCTGTAGAGGAAAGCGCGCGAGAGAGACGCGACGGAGATGAGCGATGCCTTTTGCTAGACTGCACTGTGCCACACGGAGTCCTCTCGGTTTCACACACCGGCACTGGCATTTAGCTAGGTAATGACTATCCATTAAAGGGTCATCGATGTGAGGAAATCTATTCGCACCGCGTGGGCCAGTGGACACGAGACACAGGAGAAAAGTTCAGCGACACTGCGACGGCGCCGAGTGCTCGCGCTCATTAATGGCTCTGTGACAGCGCAGCCTCTTTCGCTCGTTCTCTTTCTCTCTCTCTCTCAGGTCATGTCATTAAATATTCATAGAGTAACGCTTGCACAAAGGGTAACAGATGAAGCTGTTTGTGTTTAATGTACGCCGAGCATATTTTCCACAAATGCAAATAGGGCCTTAATTGTTTTTTTTTCTTGTTGTTGTTTTTTTATTCCCCTTAATAAAAAGATGGTCTACAGAGGAGCTCGAACGTTCTGCAGCATCTCAGAACCAACATTTGGTTAATGGTGCACAAATATTACCCTTGCATGGAGAGAGGGAATGAGAGAGATCTGATTTAATGCAGTAATAAATGCAGGGACGATTCCTCTGCAATTAACACTGCATTGTTTTATGTAGGGATTTTTTTTTTCTGAGAGGCTAATTATAGGCTGAGAGAGAGCTGACTCTCAGAGAGGGACATAATAGAGTGTGATGAGCCTGCAGCCTCTTCCATGCACAGCAGCAATAGATCTGACAGACAGACGGACAGACAGACGGACAGACAGACAGACAGACAGACGGCTTGGTTGCTGTGTCGATCTAAAGCAGTGAGCTAAACTGGAAAGAAAGACATGACATGTGATTAAAATACCAGAACGTGTTCAAATCAGCAAATTAGCTTGCATTCCATTTGTGAGGAAGGCGTGGCCTCTGTACTGTCAGTGTTAATAAAAAGTTGTGGCTTCTGTACTATCAGTGGTAGTAAAGGAGGCGTGGCTTCTGTACTATCAGTGGTAGTAAAGGAGGCGTGGCTTCTGTACTATCAGTGGTAGTAAAGGAGGCGTGGCTTCTGTACTATCAGTGGTAGTAAAGGAGGCGTGGCTTCTGTACTATCAGTGGTAGTGAAAGCGGTATCAGCCCCATTAAAAGAGGTGTGGCTTCTGAGCTGTTAGTCCCAGTGAAGTAGGCGTGGCCTTTGTGCTGTTAGTCCCAGTGAAGTGGGCGTGGCCTTTGTGCTCTTAGTCCCAGGTAAGGAGGTGTGGCTTCTGTGCTGTTTGAGTGTCTGTAATAAATGGATCATAGAAACATTAGACTGTTAATCCCATAATGAGATTTCAAGTGCTTTATTTTGTCTTCAATGGGAAAACACACACACACACACACACACACACACACACACAAAGTAAACACTTATGCTACACAAGTGCTGAAGCTGTTATCAAGGACAGGCTGGTGATGTCAGAAACTTCTCTCCAGAGAGATCCAGAGAATCTCCATGTTCTGTAAATCAGCTCACACCCCAGAACAACAAAACAACAAAATGTTCCAGTTCACAAGTTCACACCTACACACACACACGCACGCACACGCACACACACACACACACACACACGCACACACACACACACACACACACACAGGTAAAGTAGACACCAGGGAGTTTATTGTTCAAACAACACCTGTTCAGCTCATATAATCACACTGGTGCCTAGCCAGGTGTCTCAGCACACACACACACACACACACACACACACACAGGTGAGCTAGTCACTGCTAAGCAGGATCTATTTGAAGCTCTGCTATAGGATAAATGGGTCAGAATTGGAGCGGTGGGAAAATCCAAAAGGACTTCTGAACATTATATAAACCTAATATCCTTTGTGTGTGTGTGTGTGTGTGTGTGTGTGTGTGTGTGTGTGTGTGTGTGTGTGTGTGTGTGTGTGATTTATTTATATGCAGAGCAGTATGGTGTTTCATGCAGCATTGCTTTGTGTTATGCTACCATGCACACAATCACGTAACATTAAGCATGAGCACTGACACACTTACCCTTCAGCTGAGCAAGAGACTCTCATTTCCTCTTTCTCTCTCTCTCTCTTACACACACACACACACACACACACACACACACACACACACACACACACACGTAATGTTTCTGATTTACAGAGTAAAACACTAAACAATGATGTGATCACTGCATCTGTACATCATGAAGTATGACCTCCACTTTACATTCCACTTTACTCAATCGCTTTGCCATTAAACTCACAACTAAACTCACAACTAAACTCAGCACTGAACTCACGACTTAATTAACCAATGAACCCAAAACTAAACTCACAGCTGAAGTCATTGAACATGGCACTGAAGTCAATGCCAAACACACCACTCAACACATCACTCAACACACCACTCAACACATCACTAAACACATCACTCAACACACCACTCAACACATCACTAAACACATCACTCAACACACCACTCAACACATCACTCAACACACCACTCAACACACCACTCAACACATCACTAAACACATCACTCAACACACCACTCAACACATCACTAAACACCCCACTAAACACCCCACTGAACACCCCACTGAACATATCACTCAACACATCACTCAACACAATATTCAACACACCACTCAACACACCACTCAACACACCACACATCACATTACTAAACACATTACTGAACACATCACTGAACACATCACTGAACACACCACTGAACACACCACTGAACTCACCACTGAACTCACCACTGAACTCACCACTCAACACATTACTCAACACACCACTCAACAGACCACTCAACACATTACTAAACACACCACTCAACACATTACTCAACACCCCACTGAACACATCACTGAACACATCACTAAACACACCACTCAACAGACCACTCAACACATTACTAAACACACCACTCAACACATTACTCAACACCCCACTGAACACATCACTGAACACATCACTAAACACACCACTCAACACATCACTCAACACATCACTGAACACACCACTGAACACATTACTCAACACACCACTCAACACATCACTGAACACACCACTCAACACACCACTCAACAGACCACTCAACACATTACTAAACACATCACTCAACACATCACTTAACACACCACTCAACACAATATTCAACACCACTCAACACACCACACATCACATTACTAAACACATTACTGAACACATCACTCAACACATCACTGAACACACTACTGAACACATTACTCAACACACCACTCAACACATTACTCAACACATCACTCAACACATTACTCAACACATCACTCAACACATCACTCAACACAATATTCAACACCACTCAACACACCAACACACCACTTTACACACCACACACCAAATTACTGAACACATCACTGAACACATCACTCAACACATTACTGAACACACCTCTCAACACATCACTCAACACATTACTTAACACATTACTGAACACACCTCTCAACAAAGTATTGAACACTCTACTGAACACACCACTCAACACATCACTCAACACATTACTAAACACACTACTGAACACATTACTAAACACATTACTAAACACACTACTGAAAACATTACTAAACACACTACTGAACACACACCACACGTTTTTCTCTCTGTATGCTGACTAGGCGGACTGAAAGAAACATCAGCGTGATTTAACACACATTTCTGCATCGTACACACATCTGGGATTAGTTTCAGTGTTCTGTTAAATGTCATCAGGATAGATGTCATCATCCTGCATGTCACAATGGGAACAGCACCAGATTATGAACGCGTGTCATCTAAAATGTGCAGAACGTCTTAAATCGAGCTGAAGTCCTGTCTTTTTTCAAATGTAATATGAATTCAAATGAATACACAGTACTGTACACTCCTGCTGTATACACTGCACTATGCTGGACTCTTACTGTACTTATTCATATTCTGCTCTGTGATCTCCACACTGTGTTACTCATGTCGCTGCTATGCATTACACAATCCGCTATTTATTGCGCCGGACTTTCTTCCAACAGTTACACCATCTCTGACATCATCTACTACTACATCTACTACATCCCGCTCTTCACACTTCCACATATTAGATCATGTTCTGTATACAATTTGCACCTCATTTACTCCTGAACTCCTCATACGCTTCATTTCAACACCTTCGTCCACTCCGAAACCTGACCACATAACCTTGACGACGTGCTAAACAACAACAGTGGCAGAAATCGAAGTCAGCTGCTGGGTTGTTACAGGAGTTGCTAAGCTTTTTTCCCCCATAACAGCGTGAGTCACGTCGGGCCACGCCTACCGCTGCCACACTGGATTACGAGGATGAATTATGGTTAGATCCCTCCGATGATATCGACCCCCCCCCCCCACACACACACACACACACACACTCTCCAGCTACAGCAGAATGTGTTTAGACCAAAAAGCAGTGTTTGCGCTGCCCACCGACACTCATATAACAGCTGAGTCACTTGTGCTCCAGGACTCCCCACACACACACACACACACGCGATGACTCAGTGAGAGTGGGCGAGGATGTGCAGATGAGGGATTACAGCTGAAAAAGCTCAGAGCTCCTGTTTATTAACTCCAGACCAATAGCACTTACAAATAATGAGCAGTGTTTTTTTTTTGTTGTTTTTTTTTTGTGATGATGCCAAGTCATGCTGAGATTCTGTTCAACTTTTCCGGTTTACAGTTTGATTTCAGAAAAATGGAAAGTTTAAGAGGATTACGTCATTTCACAACACTCGGATGGATTAAAGGCTTTAAAATGGTGTTAATGAAGTGGTGTTTAAACGCGACATTTGTGTGTACAGATCACAAAGATGTACATTTTTTGTAACCGTGAGCTTCAGAATATAATCAGCTTCAGAACTTGCTGTAGAATAACTTTTATTTTGATTAACTTTCCGAAACGATAAAGACATAATTTGTTGACATAATCTCCATTCCAATACTTCTGGCCCTTGATAATCTCAGAAAACTGTAAGCATCAATTTTCCAGCTGATGGCTGACTTTTGAACTTTTTCTCGGCCGGAGACTGAGGATGTTTTCCGTTCCGTACTCTCAGGCTCGTAGTGATGATTCCCTTTAAGAAACTTCCACCTTCCTTAGAATATCAGGTACTCTCTCTCTCTCAGGCCACATAAAATGAATCACTGAACGCTGCTCTTCTTTTTTGGTGATTCAGGCATCCATTTTTTCTTGCACCACAGTTACTGTACAAATGAACTGATGTAACAAGTGGCGATAATTTCTGACTCACCCTCGTACAAACAGCAAGCTCGTCAGGGGACCATCATCCACCAGATTGTCACATGGCATGATGCCGAACAGCACGTCAGATGTTTGTGGTCGTCGAGAGTTTTTGCCTTCGCTTCATTAGGATTTTAAGGGCAATTCCATGTAAATGTCGAACTTAACATGGGGAACGAAATAAGAATGATTCATAGGGTTCCTACCCAATTATACTGATACATTAAAAGTAAAAATGACTTAAATTAAGTTTTTACTTAAAGTCCTATGTTGAGAATCAAAATATGCAAAGATGCACAAAAATGATGAAACGGACAAAGAAAAAAAGAGGAAAAGAAACCAAGAGAAAGAGAAAGAGAGAGAGAGAGAGAGAGAGAGCGAGAGGTCAGGGAAACAAAAATCTGCAATAATCACTGATTTACAGTAATAATTTCATAGTTAGTTTTTTTCATCATTATTATTTAAAATGTTTCTTGTTAAATTCGCTTTCCAACCGTGTTCTTTATACAATTTAGTAAAGGACGTAAATTCAGACATGTCGCATCTACAGTATAAAACCAGTCTATCCGCAATCATTTATTTAAAAAAGTTAGAAATCCATAATGTAAACGATTACATGGATTTTGAGGGTTTGTATATTTTTAGTTAAAGAGATTATATCAAATGTTATACAAATTCATTCACTGATTTGCTTTGTGTTTCGTAAAGACTCCAATAACAGCACCAAATATACAGTATTAATTAAAAGTAAATAAATTTATTAATACATAAATACCATTTACATTGTTGATCAAATATATGACATTTTATTGAGCTTCATAGCTCCTGGGGAAAGTTGAACATCAGACGTTCTGAAAGAGGAGGTGGGGGGGTCTTTACTTTTATAACTCACTCACTCAATCATCACCTATACCGCTTAATCCTGTATTCAGTGTCGCGGGGGGCCTAGAGCCTATCCCAGGAGACACAAGGCGGGGTACACCCTGGACAGGATGCCAATCCACCGCAGGGCACACACACACACACACACACACACTACGACCTAACCTACATGTCTTTGGACTGTGGGAGGAAACCAGAGTACCCGGAGGAAACCCATCAACACGGGGAGAACATGCAAACTCCATGCACACAGAGACGGGAATCGAACCCAGACCCTGGTGGTGCAAGGAGACAGTGTTAACCACTACACCACTGTGCCGCCCACTATTATAACTTTAGAAACAAAAAGAAAAAAAATGACACATCACGTTTTTGCCGTGCCTCTTTAGTTCTAGTTAGTGTTGCTGGAATAAGGAATTAGTAATTTGCTTACAGTACAGTCCAACACCTTTAGTGCTTGGACCCCTAATAATAACTGCGGCAGTGAACAGGGTGAAAGGGAATGTTTTCCGAAGCAGGAGCAATAAAAAGAGGCCAAATTCCTTTCTTAATCAAGGGCATTTGAGGCAAGGGTTAAATGTATGTTATAATGTTTAAAGGGTGTTCAAGTCTAACCGGGACTCTCAATTGTGCAAAATAAGAGATACAGCATAATGTAATATATATAATGCCCTGCTACACTAATTATTATCATTATCCCAGTGTCTCACTAGTGCTTGGATACTATCTAGGTTAAAAGTTTTCTCAGTACTCCGGAGCCATCATCAGACTGCCTGGTTCACGTCTGAAACACTGGCCTCCCAGGAACCCACAGACAGATGTGTCTCTTCCACAAGTTTGTGACAAGGATCAGGCGGTTCACTCGCTGAGTGTCCACAGGAACGACTGAAGTGACCTTGGCCGGGATCGTCCTTAAAGGATGTACGTCTTCTTTGAAATGTTTTCATAACCGTACTGTGCTTGAAGTCTTCTTATATGAAGTAATCAGTTTTACACCGATTAACTGGTACGCCCCTTGAATTTCATTTCTGGCTGCAATTGAAATCAACACCCGTGGCAGGTGAATATTTCACGAGGGAACTTAAGTCGAATAAGGATTCGGGGTCGGGTCTCCCGTTACAAAGCAAACAATAAATAAGTCTGATCAAGCCGAATCAGATGGATCTCCCACCCTGGCCAGGACGCACACAGTCACGGCCTTTAAATCAGTCAAAGCACTACAACCTTTCTTTCTTTCTTCTCCAAGGATGACTGGAAAGCACACAGCAGGAGAGAAACCGGCTCAGCCCCTGAACAGCGTGAACGTTCAGCACGAGATGAATCACAGCTCGCCCTCTGTGCCAAGAAACACTTTGTGCAATTTGTTGCTTTGCAGACCGGCGGCTGGAGGAGAAGGCGAAGTCGTGACCGTGAGGGGAAAGTGTGTGTGTGTGTGTGTGTGTGTTATATCCATGAAGATATCTCCAGCTGGGGTCGGTCTTACACAACCCCATCCTGATGAGAAATAGTGGGAGGGGGTTTGGTGTTGGGGCCACTCTGATTGTTCTACTGGTCTGAATACCTTTGTGCGGTATAATAGGTTAATATCTCTTCACCTTCTGTGCTCACCTGGTGCTTTGTAAAGCCTCTATTGAGTGCCTCATCAAATCAGGGTCTAATGGCTGTTGTTCGCATGGCAGCGTGACATCATACCTAAGACTGCAGTTCCTCTGGGGGGATTTTTTTTCTTTTTATCAGCTGAGAGACCTCTCTGCTTCAGGATTAGGCTTTTTCTCGGGCAAAAAGCTGACCATTAAAGAACCTGCTTTCACACAGATACCAGAACAATAACCATTTCCATGCACTATTTGATCAAGTTTGGTTATTGGGTAGGAGGAACACTCGGAGGAGATACGGGATGATCACTCGATGATAATCACAAACAGCTTTCTTTGCATTTTAAAGGTGCGATCAATGATTTTGCTGGATGTTTGCTGTAGATAAACATGGACACCGGTGCCTAGACTAGAAGCTATTAAAGCTCGTGGAAGAGTCGAGGGATTCCATATTGATCAGCAACATGAATGAAACGCAAACAAAGATGCGTCCATGTCCTGATTCGAGCCTGATGTGTCACACAGACCTATTTTCTTGAAGCTGCCAGAACATATACATTATGTATATGTGCTGGCAGTTTCAATATATTATATTTATATAATTATATTATATAAAATTGCATATATATATAATGCTAAAGTTGGCCTTTAGCATTTAGCCGCTAACTGCTAGGTGCTAATAGCTGCCTATCCCTTCTAATGATAACTGCAGGAGTGAACAGTCAGAAGGGAATTCCTTTAGAAGCAGGAGTAATAAAAACAGACTAAGTGCCTTCGGTAATCCAATGCATTTGAGACAAGGGTTAATTGTATATTTATATATATATATATATATATATATATATATATATATATATATATATATATATATATGTTAAAAGGGTGTTCGACTCAAACCAGAACATTTCATCAAGCTACATTTCCTAAGAGCTAACGATTGCTAGAATAGTCATTAGCAGTTACCCTTTAACTACTAACTGCTGACAGTGCCCTTCCTTAGCATTTATTCACTAGCTGCTAGCCTAGCGGTAATTGCTGTAGCTCTTAAAAGTGTTGGCCAGAGAATGGAAGAACTTCTACAGAGCTCAGGATTAAACAAGGGGGGAGGGTCTCTTCTTCTATGAGGTCATATTAGGGGGAATATCTGACTTGCTTGTTTAAACCCTGGCGCACACAAAAATAAAAAGATGACTATTGGAATGGTTTTCCTCATGCTTTTTGTGCGCTCATGCAGAAAGAATGTCCACACGCGACGTCAAAGTGAAGTTTGCACAATAGCCGTCCTTTAAACATTAATCCATGCAAACCAGGAGTCACTGGAAATCCAGCATCTGACTCAAGATGTACTGGGTGTAGTCTAATGAGGAAAGGCCCATCCTTTACGCTGATTACAGACTCAGCCTTTTTCTCTTAGACGCACTGTATGATCTTAGGACCAAAAAAGACTAATGCTCCTGTAATCACACTTGTTGTAAAGCAGAAGAAGGAGCTGGAGATGAAAAGGAAAGACTCGCACGGCACACGCCGTACTCTCTGAATTCACGCCCGGAGCGCTGAAGGTTCAAAGGTTTTGTTTGTAAACTGTAAGATAAAAGAGACCTTTACACACTTTCTCTCACAGTCTGTAAGAGCTTTTAAACTGCCTCATAGTAAGTATGGCATGTCTAAATCATTTGCGCTCACCTTTGATGAGGTGCTGTGTATTAGGTGTGTTTATGTGGTTTGTGACATGAGTGTATATAGAGATGAACAACAACAAAGACACACTGTCTTCACCTTGGAAGCAAATCAGTCAGATTCAGTTTAGGGGGTGTGGCCTCAAGTTTGAAAGAAAAATAAGAAATCTGAAAAAAGTGAGAAAAAAAATGACATGTAGATTTATACATAGTGCCCTGTAAAAGTATTTTCTGATTTTTATATTATTTTATCATTGTTTTATCATCCAGGTCCTGAAGCCTCAGACCATCACACTACCACCACCATGTTTCACTGTTAGTATGATGTAACTTTATATCAACTTTTTAATATAAAGCTTTATAAAAAGCAGAGTTTATTCATGATTTTCCAGGGGTTTCACACAGGGCCAGGGAAGTTTGGGAAGCTTTTATTTATGTATTTATTTATTTATTTATTTATTTATTTATTTTTTTTAATCGTCATTTAAAAACTGCACTTTGTATTTGTTCGGGTTATCTTTGTGTATTATTAAAAGATAAAAATTTGTTTGTTGATCTCAATCAATTATGTGTGACAAATATGGAGAAAAAAAATTCAGGAAGGGGGCAAATACTTTTTCATAGCACGACATGTAAAAAGTTTCAACCATAGAGAGCCATTGTATAGCTGCATTTCAGTACAAATTACCCCTTAAATGAAAAAAGATCTTTTTTTAGTCTTTCTAAGGCTGACATTGTGGAAATAAATACGCAGTATGAGCTAAAAGGTTAGTCATGCTCTCTTTTTTTTTTTTTTTTGCATACAGAGTCGCCGTTGTGAGCCTGGACATAAATAACTCAGTGCCTATTAATAGAGTCTGAATAAGAACACAGAGGAGATACGAGCATCGCTGCGCGTGAAGCAGAGAACACAACACACTGTACTAATCCGCCTTTTTTCACACCTGGTTTAATTTTCAGAATCGTACACTGAGACGGAGGGCAAAACAGGTCTGACGGGGCTGACTGAGCACGCTCGTGACACCGAGGAACATGAGGGTACACGAGGACACTCCATGTTGTCCAAAAAAAACACAAAAAAAAAACACACACAACATGCCATGTACAGGCTGTCCTGTACTTTTTCTTTTTTGTGGTGGGGAGAGGAATGGTGCCGTCTGCGTGTTTGTGGGTTGCGTCTGTTCAGACTCGTGCTCTGCTGGTTAGTAGGCAGGGAGTGTGTCACGACCAGTCGCGTGTAGGACGGCTACCTATGAGAAGCAAGGAGGACACTCATTCATAACTACACCGCCAGCTGGAGTCATAAAAGAGGCAAGAGGCGGGCAGGAGGAGGAGGTAGAGCGAGAGGAACGCGGCTGAGCAGTGCCTGTCTAAGCTGCGGGAGAATGAATGACCTCCTTCTGAGTCATACCGCCTGTGCTCTGATACAGACCTGTGCAAATGTGCTCCTTCTAATGCGATATTGTCGCCGGACTTGTACACCTTACCATAAGCAAGAAAGAAAAAAAGTGTGTTTAAAATAGTTGGGATGGTGTGATGGATGATTTGAAAGATAACTCCCCCACTTCAGGCAGACGTAACCTTGCGGTTACGATATTGATGATACTGAACTACTGATAATCAGAAGGTCATGAGTTCAAACCCTAAGAAAACTAAGCTACCATTGTTGGGCCCTTAAACAAAACCCTCGACACTCAGTTTGTTCAGAAGTGTAATGAGATCATGTTAAACATGTCTGCCAAATAACATAAATGTAAATGTAAGGCGTCTCCAGTGTCAGTAAGGTGAAGCTTCTTTTCCTACATAAACTCCCAGAGGTTTTGGCACCGGAAACTTGAACCTGTGGCTTTTTTCATTCCAATCACTCCTGTACTAAAGGACGGAGGCTTATGGTTTGTAGTGTTTGCCAGTAATATTGATGAGATGATCATCGATCATACTCGACGTTTGGTTGATTTTTCCTGTGCTATTGATTAGGAAAAATGGCAATCGATTTTAATCTGTAAAAAACCCTAAAACAGTGCACATGCTCAGAACACGGTTTATACGGCTAACTGGAACTAGCCATATGGATAACTGGGAACTAGCCGTATAGCCGCGTGGCTAACCTGGAAAAGAAAAGAGTTACATTTGTAACTTAAATAACCTTAAATGATACCAACTCAATTCATCTCAGTTGTTTGTGGCTTGTTTCATCTTCTATACCACTTCCTGTAGACATTAAGCACAAGGTGGGGCACATCCTGGACAGGGTGCCAATCCATCGCAGGCCACCACACACATTTGGGAACACCAAACCAGAACCTAATCTTTGAGCAGAAACCGGAGTACCTGGAGGAAACCCACCAAGCACGGAGAGAACATGCAAACTCCACCCACACAGACCTGAGGTGGGACTCGAACCCTCAACGGGCGAGGCCGCAGTGCTAACCACTACGCCACCGTGCCACCTGGAATAGTGATGTCCATGGCGGTGTAGTGGTTGGTATTTTAAACTACACACACTGACATAATCCACATAAAACCACATCAATGTTCCCTTTCTAAAAACCCACCAATCAGCTCTCTACGTCCTGATTAGCTCCGCCCACCTCATTATCATTTTGCTCTCAGACTCAAGTCAATAATCCTTTGTTGATCCTGGCTCTGTTTGTACATGAAGCTTTGTGTCTCTGGATATGATTTCTTCTTGTAGTAAATTCTGCCACACACACATGCACACACACACACACACACACAAACACACACACACACACACACACACACACACACACACACACACACACACATGTGCACACACACACGCACACATGCGCACATCTCAGTCTGTTCTGTCTGTGCCCGATTTCAGGTCGCCTAGCAACCACTCCCCTGCTATCTGAATTTTCATGCATCACTATGTCAAGCGCTGATGTCACAGTTGCCACGGCAACCATATAGCCTAGTGACGCTCCTCATCGTAAAGTGGCGTGCTCATCTACCTTTACACTCGGCTAACTGGGTCATCCATCCGTCCAGCTGTTGTAAAGTAAAACCAACATAAAATAAAGACTCAAGCTTATTAAGTCAATAATCTGACGGAGCACAATGACAGAAAGATTGTGTTTTATCTGATATGTTGTCGAATACGCAGTGTATGAACTAGGAATGGACATGATAGTATGTTATTTCTATACGAGGTGCGTTAGAATCTCATCATTATGAGATTTAAAACTCCCTTGATTTCACTATACTGTATAATCCCCCGCTACTTCTTAAATACATGTGCACCATGTGTGGCTAAGAGTCTCATCACACAAGTGATGCTTGAAGTTTTTTGTAAATGCCAACCGGTTATAGAGAAATAAAGGGATTTTTTTAAAAATTCTCTGTTATTCTGCACAATCAAAAATCCTGGTTTGACTTAAACGCCCGTTATATATAAACAGCGTATTATGATTTGTCTGCTCTTCATGATCTTGGAGCAGCTATTACATTTACTTCATAATACAGTATATGAAGGATGCAAAATGTGCAAATGTGCAAATGTGCATCTGAAAGCCGTTTCTTGAAATTCCGGTTTGACCTGAACGGCCCAGGTTGATGGCTTAAACTGCATTTATTTTTCATTATTTTGACACATTATGGGGGGGGGGGGGGGCACAAACTTTTAGTTGTATAGGACATACCCCGCAGAGCAGTGTTAAAGGATGAACATGATATGCGGGGAATGAAAGACAACATACATTCTGTTATATGAAAATAATCAATAATGACTGCTGAGGCGTGAAGCTGTTACCATGCGCCATTGATTATTTTCAGCCTGAAGTGTTTTATAGCTCTTACACTACAGCAGTACTTCAGTTGTGGCATTGTTTTAAATTATTAAAAAATCTGTTATATCTAGGTTTCTAGTTATATTTAACTTGGCGATGCGTCTGTGGCAAGAAACATTTCAATCCAGACACATATTTCTTTTATAAATTGAAAAAGAAAAAAGAAACAATTGTCTTTGTTGACACGAGGAACGTTAACACATTAGAGGAAGATTATTAATATAATGTAAAGAGCAGTTCATTAATTCTTCCTGTATACAAGGTTGGGGGGAGGGGGGGGGCGGGGGGTTGGGGGGCTTGGTGGTGGTGGAGCCTATCCCAGGAGACTAAGGGCACGAGACGGGGTACACCAATTAGCCTAATCTGTATGTCTTGGGACTGTTGGAGGAAACCGGAGAACCCGGAGGAAACCCGCAAAGAGCGGGGAAAGCATGCAAACTCCATGCACACAGATACAGTACGAGGCGTGACTCAAACCCTCATGCTAACCACTGCGCCACTGTGCCGCCTATTAAGAGCAGTTGTTCTACAAAATTAAAAATGTCTTCATTACATATAAAAACATAACATTTTAGAAAAAAATCTCACATTCATTCATTAATTCTTTATCCTGCTCAGGGTTTATCCTGCAGGAAGCTTGGAGCCTATCCCAGAAAGTAGAGCACACCCTAGACACGATGCCAATCCACACACACGCACACACACACACACACACACACACACACACACACACTTATTCACACACTAAAGGCAACTACAGTTAACCGAATCTGCATGTCTTTGGAGTGTTTGAGGAAACCGGAATACCTGGAGGAAACCCACCAAGCACGGGGAGGACATGCAAACTCCATGAGCACAGACCCGGGGCGACCCTGAATCAAGCCCTGAAAAATTATGACATCGAAAAAATTTGACATGACCTACTGTACATGACATCGGGTTATTTTGTTTACAGCTTATCCTGTGCGGGGCTGCTGGTGGCCTGGAGACTATGGGAGAACATGCAAACCATGTGCACACAGACTGGAGGCAAGATTCAAATCCACAACCCTGGAGTGTGAAACAACAGCGCGAACCACTAAGATGAAAAATAGAGAGTATATACTGTATTTAGCACTGCTGCAGGTTCGAGGGTTCGATTCCCGCCTCGGGAATCGCATGTTCGCCCTGTGCTTGATGGGTTTCCTCCAGGTACTCAGGTTTCCTCCCACAGTCTAAAGACATGCAGATTAGATATAATTGGCGTTCCCAAATAGTGAGTGGCAACCTGTCCCCTGCGTCGTACCCCAAGTCTCCTGGGATTGCCTCTGCCACGGGATATATACACACACACACACACATATATATATATATGTATATATAGTGTTTATATAGAAGCACCACAGGAATACAGGCCTTAGTAATTATAGCATCTGTAAGAACAGTCCAGAGAGGGCAGCTCGGGAATGAATTATTATGTAATCATAAAAATGACGTGTCTGGTGCCTGGTGTCCTTGTTCCTTCACTCTCCAAGTTGTTTACTTGCAGAGCCAAAAGCACCCCGAGCCGTTTCATTATCTCCAGAACACATCAGATCATCCTGTGCCTTATCAGTCCCTGTCCAAATAAACTGCACGAAAAAAGGCTCCTTTGTAATTCAGCACATATGCAAGCTGTCTACAGTGAAGCATCGGCGTAATGGCCTGAACGCCCAGCGCTGCCCAGTCAGCCAGAAAAGCACGGGACTGGGATATATATAGAGCGGCACACTGGGAGCTCGAGCTCTACAACACGCTGGCCTTTATTCGCTTCTAACACTCTAACACCCACACACGCAGTGTGTTCCTCTTTTTATTTTCTTCTCCTTGACTCAACAGGATGTTTGTCTGCTCCTCGTGTACGTGTCGTGGCCGACAGTACGTCTCCTGATCGTCAGATGTGCAAAATGGCACATGGGAATGAGCAACATACTGTATACAGTAAGATACACGTAAGACATACTGTATATCCTGAATCCCCATACGGAGCCGTGACCCGAGTCCACCTCCCGCGGGAGTGCGATTGAGATCGGATCGCACAAGGCATAAGTCTCTCCTGATCGATAACCTCAAGCACAACAGATCGGCTGGTCTTTTTTTTTTTCCTTCCACAAATCAAACGCGGTGTGACGCGGTTCATAACGCGACCTCTCCAGATATCACATTTATTTCCCCCTGCTAAGCTCGTTGCAGAAAAAAATGTTAGCATCGACCTTCCATTTAAAGGCACGGTTCATCAAATAATCAATAACAGTGATCGATTCCGATTTGTACAAGTTCCCGTGGTTTATTATTCACGGATATTCATCACACCAAGGCTAGAAGGCTAGCAAGTCTCAGATTAAGCGGCGCAAGGAACTGACTTTTGACAGCTAGTCACGTGATCTCATTACGCCTTACAGTAGAACACGACGCGCGTCTTGTGCACGTCGCTGCGCGTGTCATTGGATTATGTTTATTTCCTCGAGGGGAGTAAAAGAGTGACGCTGACGACAACAAGGCTCTCGTGTTTTGTGCGCGGAACATACAGCAGGGTGATAATCTGGACGATCGCTCCAGAGCATGGCGCGGATATCGATTCGTCCGGTGAGGGGCGTACAGTACGGAGACAGAACGTGAGCCAGACAGAGGCAGAGCAGGCTGGGTGGAGATGGAGGGAGCAGCTGCACGTCTCCGCCAGGCTGCCAGTGCCCATAGGCCTCAACTGTTCACTGGGACCGAGGCCCAGAAAAATAAGCTCCCAGTAGAGGGAGAAGGGAGAGAGAGAGAGAGCGGCTCGAAACAACAGAATAAATAGCAGGTCAGTTCGTCTGGCTAATTCTGGCACATGATTTTAAACTTCTGTACATTAAACAGTGGGTTTGCTTAGCAAGCGCAGGTCTTTTTCAAGACCTCGCGTGCAAAATGAAAACAAACAACTTCCGCCTCATATTGGACAGGCAAGTTTTCAGCTGTCGTACAAAAGGCGTTCAGGTCAATCCGGGAATTTTGATTGTGCAGAATACCAGAACTCGCATATGTATAATCCCCTGCTACGCTAATACACTTATCCCAGCAGTTCACTAGTGCTCAGATGCCATGACCGGAGTGTCCGCTTCATGTCTAAATCCCCGGCCCCCCAGGACTTCCTTTAATGACCCAAACATGTGGCAATGGCTTGGAGCGAGGTCAGGACTGTACAGGGGGGGGGGATGTAGCGATAACTTCCTGTAATGTACAAGTGGTGTTGGTGAATAATGTGTGTTTACAGTCACACAGTTTACACAGACAGAAGCGTCTCTTGCGCAAGTTGGCGAGGAGTTATCCGTCGATCTTCAAGGTATCAGGCGTTGTGTTCGCGGAACGTTCACGGGAATGACCGCAGTGGGCTCCGAGCCACGTCGGGTTGGATCGTGATCGTCATGTTTTACTGCGGCCAAGAGTCTCATCGTGGTTATGTGTCTTCGCAATAAGTCTTCTTCTCCTACACGGTCATTTGTGATAACTGTGATCACAAATCCCAGTTTGACTTGAACGCCATTAAGAAATTTTAAATCAGCTGTAAAAACCGTCTAATTCACTGACCAATCACGGCACTGTTTTTAGCTCCACCCATACTAAGGATTGTGTGTGTTTTCGGAGCATGCATTTAACTAAAACGTTAACCTACAACCTACAGTACCTCCCACTAGTGCAAAGCATTTAATGAAGTAGTTCATAGAGGAGTAACGAGAACTCTGATGCACGTATTTATTTATTCCATAGATGTTTACCGAAGCTGACACATCCAACGAAGGTGTGCCATTATTTATGTCGAGTACAATATGTTTTAAGATGATGGAAAGCTCACTCGTCACGGCTGGCCGATGCGGTTCCCGGGAGCCGCCTATCCGCGTCTCTTTTTGCATTACTTCTAACGTCTAACTGGCGTCTAACGTCTAATTGTCTCCTTCTGTTTGTTTTTATGAACAGAAACATCAAGGCCTCGCACCATGCAGTGCTCTCATGAATATTTAAAATGAAAAGGCAACATAACAACATCAACAACAACAACAACAACAGTCATCGTCCCGAAGAGTCAAGGAACTTTTTTTTTTTTTTCTTGGATATTTGCATATGCATATGCATTGTGCTTGATGTGTGTCATATTGGAAGTGTTTACGCTTTACAGCGATTGGCGTACTGAGACTGCCTGGCACCCCGATTCATTCACTGCCAAGTCATGTGCTTACTGGGGGCATGCTGCCAAACCATCGGCACTGCCAACTACATGTCATAACAATCCATTTAAACATCCACGAGCGGTCGCATCACTGCCAGCCCTCGGTACAATGCACAATGAACAGAAGCATGATATAAGCAAAGTTAATTAATGGGAAAGTGTTCGGTGCATCGGTGGACCGGATCTTTCAGCTGGGAATCTGACAAGCTGTGGTTAGCGCTATTTATTTTTTCTTTTTTAAACAATTTGGACATAAAAAAATGGATACTCCAGGGTTTTCCGATCAAATCTCCACCCGAGTGAATCTGCAGCGAAGCTGTAATTACTACAGAAATTGATTAGTGATGCGTCTCCCCTAGAACAGGACTTGGGTTCTGTTAGCCTAAGGGCACTTGTTGATCTCTGGCAAACAATGATCAAACTACGCAGCTAATGTAAGAAATGCCAGACTGCCCCGGCACAGAATATGTGATGCTTATCCTCAAACCGACTAAATTCACCAAGAGACGATCCATTCAGTAAGATGTGAACCTTAGAGTGATAGTCGATCATCTTTAGTTGGGTAAGACTGCGGACCATCGGGAACCGTCGTATGATCAAAGAATGATCTTTTTAGCAACCTGGTCTTAGTAATATGTAAATCATATCACTGGAACGGTGCGAACGGAGGCCTAGAGAGAGCTGATTGGCCGAGCTCTCTCAGAGGGGAGGGATGAAATGGTCATGTGCTCCCACATTAATCACGGCTCTACAGCCAATCAGGGGCGTCTGTGAGCTCACGCAAGCGGAAGGAGCAGGTAGCGCTGTCCTCCGAGTGTGCTACGCCCCCACCAATGGTGCGTGAGCGAGCAGTGCGAAAAGATGAAGTCGGAGGAAACACATGATAGTCTTTGGCCCTCCCGACTGAGTGGTAGTAGTAGCTTAATGTGGGCGCCCCCTAGTGGCGGGGAGGAATTGGACACGACTAAATTAGGTCAGAAAATCTGCGGAAAAAAAAAAACATCAAAAGAAGACATGATCACCGTTATTCAAAAGGAGGTGATCAAACCATGTTCGTTACAAATGGTTTCGATATACAGTATTGTATTTAAAACAAGTTGTGAGGTTTTGTCGTACAGTAAGAACAGAACAAATGCTTATGTCCAGATTTCTTTGTTTTTGTTTAGTGATTTATTTTCTACATTCTACAACAATACAATACAGTTTGAGTTCTGGAACCTACACCGTACCATCAGGGAATAAAAGTCCACAGATGTGATAACTTGGTCATCCAGTACATTCAGGTCTGATACTAAAGGACAAGCATACCTATGCATGTCTATGATCATTTCCTCACCTGATGCACAATATACTGTAGGTGTTACATGTATGCCTTCGACTTCTATTATAAGTGAATTTGGGGTAAAAAGGTTTTCTTTCTACTCTTTCCTTTTTTCTCAGCATCAATTCCGTCTCCACGATTGTAATGGAGATGGATCTCCAACACGATATTTATACAAGTTTACAGTTTAAAGTGATTATTTGATCAGCGATATGATAAACACTGCAGACATGACTTGCACCCGGTCTCTGTGCTTCTTCCCGAGCTGCTCTAAAAGGATTCGTCGACACCACAAACTCTTCCATCTGATTTGACCCTTATCCGTCATCTTCATCTACTTTGAATGTGCGGTTGAGAACATGCAAAGCTCGTGCCTCTATAGGAATACTGGAGCTAAAAGCCTTCCCCAGTGCTTGACAAGAGACAAAAGCAAATTGCAGACATGAATTTCCATTTCTATTCATACGACAGACGTTTTTATCCAAAGCGCCCTGCAAGTCATGTAGATCGCGTCACGGGTTTCTGCAAATAATCTGAAAGAAATGTTTATCCCAAGCAGGAATGAAGATAATGAAAAGAAATCACTGTTATACGCAGCCTTAACAAATCATCAGCTTTAACATGCATTTACGTAGTGACAACGTGTTACTCC
Source organism: Clarias magur (assembly GCA_013621035.1). Taxonomy (NCBI): domain Eukaryota; kingdom Metazoa; phylum Chordata; class Actinopteri; order Siluriformes; family Clariidae; genus Clarias; species Clarias magur. Next base: position 1,382,236 of record QNUK01000071.1, read on the forward strand.
TTCGCTTGGCATTAGAGCTTCAGTTCTACACTGAAGAGTGTGTGAGCCTCGACGAGGTATGGCTGTAACGCTGAAGTGGAACACTGTGAGCTGGCCTTCAAAAAAAGACAGAAAGAGAGAGAGAAAGAAAGCAAAGAAGGAAAGAAACAAAGAAAGATACAAAGAAAGACAGAAAGAAACAAAAGAAAGAAAGAAAAGAAGAGTGGGATAATAGAAAAGATGAAAAAGAAAGAAAGAAAGAAAGAAAGAAAGAAAGAAAGAAAGAAAGAAAGAAAGAAAGAGAGAAAGAGAGAAAGAAAGAAAGAAGGAAAAAGAGAGTGGCATAATAGAAATTACAAGAAAGAAAGAAAGAAAGAAAGAAAGAAAGAAAGAAAGAAAGAAAGAAAGAAAGGAGAGTGGCATAATAGAAATTACAAGAAAGAAAGAAAGAAAGAAAAGAAGAGTGGGATAATAGAAAAGATGAAAAAGAAAGAAGGAAAGAAAGAAAGAAAGAAAGAAAAGGAGAGTGGCATAATAGAAAAGATGAAAAAGAAAGAAAGAAAGAATGAGCAGAGTAGACTAAAAGAAGAAAAAATATATTTTATAGGAAAAGAGAAGAATAGTGGAATAAAATAAAAGACAAATAAAGAAGGAAGGAAGGAAAAGAAAGAAAGAACAGTAGACTAAAAGAAAAATGAAAGAAATATATAAAAAAAGAGAAAAAAGAGAAGGATAGTGGGATAATAGAAACAACAAGCAAGAAAAAAATAAAGAAATTTATTTAAGAAATAAAGAAACAAAGAAAGAGAGAAAGAAAGATAAAAAGAGTGGGATAATAGAAAAGATGAGAAAGAAAGAAAGAAAAAAAGAAAGAAAGAAAAAGAAGAGTAGGATAAAAAAGAACAGAAAGAAAGAAAGAAAGAAAGAGTAAACTAAAAGAAATAAGAAAGAAATATTAATATTTTTTAAAAGAAAATAAAAAGAGAAGAATAGTGGGATAATAGAAAAGACAAGAAAGAAAGAAAGAAAGAAAGAAAGAAAGAAAGAAAGAAAGAAAGAAAGAAAGAAAATTAATAAAAGTAAAAAAGGAAATAAAATAAAATAAAGAAAAGAAAAACAGAAAAGAAAGATTAGGTTGGCAAAAAAGTACAAAGAAAAAAAGAAATAAGGAAAGAGAAGCAAGGAGATAAATCCAAAGAAACAAAAAAGAAAGAAAGAATGAAAGAAAGAAAGAAGACAGGACAGACAGATTGAGAAATAGAGAGAGATAGAGAGAGAGAGAGAGAGAGAGAGAGAGAGAGAGAACACCATGCTCTCACATGCAGAACCATGTGAGTCTGGCTCCTGCAGAAAGAGAGAGAGGTAGTGTGAGACAGTAGGAGTGAGAGAGAGGGGGGAGGAGAGGGGGGGAGAGAGAGCGAGAGAGAGAGAGAGCGAGAGAGAGAGAGAGAGGTGCTTTATGTAAGTGGCTGGCAGACAGGCTGGGTGTTGGGAGACTCAAATGCCGGTGATGTGGTGCTCTGCAGCACATGCTGTCTGTGGGCTGCCCTCCATCATTCTCTCTCTCTCTCTCTCTCAAACACACACACACACACACACACACACACACACACACACACACACACACACACACACACACACGTGCATATGTACACATGCACACACATATACACTCTCCCTCCCTTCCTGCCTCTGCTCTCTTCTTCACCCCTGCCCTCCTAACTGCAGTATGGACAGGAAATGGTGCGTCTTTATGTCTGCATATGTGTATATGTGTGTGTGCGTGTGTGTGTGTGTATGTGCAGAGGCACCGACTTTGCATTAGAGAAGCCTGAAGAATAGGCATGTGTCCAACCAGGCCCCTGACGCTCCACCCTGTTTGGCGGCAGATGCACATACACTTCTACACACACACTTCTACACACACACAAACACACTCTTTTTTTCCCAACTCCCGTCCTCCCCTCCTCTCAGGGCAGCTGACAAAACACAAAGAAGAGAAGTGTGTAACTGGTGAGATAAAGGCAGAAACATCTCAGTGTAATAAACTCACAGGACAAGTTCACATGTGAGAGACAGAAAGGAGCTTCTGGCTCCTGCACGGGAAAAGTGTACCAGTTACAAGTACAAGCAGAGGTACAAGATATCTTAGTGAGGACATCGGCTTTAGGGGGAAAAATACAGAATGACAGAAAGAAAGAAAGAAAGAAAGAGGGGCAAAAGTAAAAAGAAAGAAAGAAAAAAGAGGGGCAAAAATAAAAAGAAAGAAAGAAAGAAAGAAAGAAAGGCAAAAATAAAAAGAAAGAAAGAAAAAAGAGGGGCAAAAATAAAATGAAAGAAAGAAAGGGGAAAAAATAAAAAGAAAGAAAGAAAGAGGGGCAAAAATAAAAAGAAAGAAAGAAAGAAAGGGGAAAAAATAAAAAGAAAGAAAGAGGGGCAAAAATAAAAAAGAAAGAAAAAAGAGGGGCAAAAATAAAAAGAAAGAAAGAAAGAAAGAAAGGGGCAAAAAGAAAAAGAAAAAAAGAATGAAAGAAAGGGGCAAAAATAAAAAGACGAAATGAAAGAAGGAAAGAAAGAGGGGCAAAAATAAAAAGAAAGAAAGAAAGAAAGAAAGAAAGAAAGAGGGGCAAAAATAAAAAGAAAGAAAGAAAAAAAGAGGGGCAAAAATAAAATGAAAGAAAGAAAGGGGAAAAAATAAAAAGAAAGAAAGAAAAAAGAGGGGCAAAAATAAAATGAAAGAAAAAAAAGGGGGAAAAATAAAAAGAAAGAAAGAAAGAAAGAAAGAGGGGCAAAAATAAAAAGAAAGAAAAAAGAGGGGCAAAAATAAAAAGAAAGAAAGAAAGAAAGAAAGAAAGGGGCAAAAAAAGAAAGAAAGGGGCAAAAATAAAAAGACGAAATGAAAGAAGGAAAGAAAGAGGGGCAAAAATAAAAAGAAAGAAAGAAAGAAAGAGGGGCAAAAATAAAAAGAAAGAAAGAAAGAAAGAGGGGCAAAAATAAAAAGAAAGAAAGAAAGAAAGAGGGGCAAAAATAAAACGAAAGAAAGAAAAAAAGAGGGGCAAAAATAAAATGAAAAAAAGAAAGAAAGAGGGGCAAAAAGAAAAAGAAAAAAGAAAGAGGGGCAAAAATAAAAAGAAAGAAAGAAAGGGGCAAAAATAAAAAAAGATGGAAAGAAAGAAAGAATAACAGAAAGAAAGATAAAAGAAAAGGATGAAGCCGCAGAATATAGAAAGAAAGAAAGTGTAAGAAGGAAAGTGGGGTAGAATGACAGTATGAAGGGAATAAAGGTAAAATACAGAAAGAAAGAAAGAAAAAAAGAAAGAAAGAAAGAAAGAGCAGCAGAAATAAAAAAAAATGGGGTAATCTTTGTGTAGTGGAAATAAATCAATAAGTAACTAAACACACACACACACACACACCTGACTGTGGCGTGCTCGCTGCTGCAGCTCCATGTGGTTCGGTGTCAGAGAGCAGCTGCTGGATCTGCAGCATTAGTGAGGAGGCTGAAGCGGCGCCCTGTGTGTCTCACACACCGTTACACAACATAAACACAGACATGGCAGATGTGATGGGTGTGTGTGTGTGTGTGTGTGTCCTGTTAAGGCCAAACATGACACGGGGAGAATAAATGTGTGTGGTGTGTGACTGTCACATGAGCGACGCTGTACTCGATGGTGAAGTTGAGCTAACGCTGCAGGTGTGTTGGCTGAACGGGTATCGCAGCGTTTCTGCGTTCTGTCTGACTGCAGAGGATGAGATCTAACTCGGTCGCGAGGCTAGACGTGAGGCAGTCACACATACCACGGATGAAAACCAACTAACAAGCTGATTATTGTAACTCTCGCGCTCTAATGTAAAACAGCTAGCAATTAAATGCTAGCAGGTTACGTTCTTAAGATTACAGGATTCCCAGGGAGTTGGCAGGAGTTCGGTTCGGCTCGGGAGAAATCGTGTTTGCTATTGAACTATAAAACGTGAAACTATTTGTTGTTGTTTTGTGTTACTTTGGGACAGTTCGTAGAGGACTTGTAAGTGATTCATAAGTTTCTTATGTTAACCTTAGTAACATTTTGTTGTGACCAAGAACTAGCGCTGCGCTAATTATGCTATAAAAATCGAAATTGTGATGTAGACCCATGCAATTACTTAATCGCCAAAAAAGCTGCAATTTTTTTTTCCTTTTTAAAATAAATATTGGCAATAAATATAAATCGACATAACATCCTGTTCATGCCACTTTTAGCTGTTAGCCTAGACAAATACTTTTCAATATTAAAAGGTCCTTTTAATCGCTATGTATTGCTATGTATTTTACATTGATGTTGTAATAGGTTAAAATAATCAAAATGTGATTTTTAAAATCACATCAAGGCAAGAATTTAAATTCAGTTGAGAAGTATGGGAAAGATTGTGCTGTTACGGTTTCGCAGCAAAATCAAATAACGTTTATGTTTTAGTTTTTTTCAAATGAAGCAATAAAGATAGATGCAAACTGATAAACAATATTTTGTAAAAAAAAAAAAAAAAAAATTTTTTGATTTGCTTCATCAGGGTGTTAAAAAGCACATTTTAAAATATTATGTCAAAAAATGTTTTTTATGGTTAAATCGTCAATAATAATGTAAATAATCTATTTTAATAAACAATACAGCAAGCTTGTGCTAAGATTGTGATTTTTGTAGTGATTCAAATAGAAAGCAATGGCTGCAAATCATATCGAAGAAAAAAGACCCTTTTTAATGGCGTACACAGATTGTCGAAGCTCATGAGAAACATTCAGTTTTCAGCGTCATCAGCTTCCTCCTCTGAAGTTTCACTTCAGTACATGACGATTATGCAGGTATGCAGCGATTAACCAACAGCTTCCCAACACAGCACATGCATATTTTATCCTCCTCTCTCTTGTTCACAAATCGCTTGTGCATATTGTACGTGTTGTAACATTATTTCTCTGGAAAATATTGCTGTAAGTGCAGCATGACTCAGAAATGCAGCAAAACCTGTTCTAGTGATAGCTGGCACAAGAGACGCATTGATTGAGAAATGAAACAGAAGGTTGCGCTACTAACGTCACTACCGTGCTTACTCACACACACACAGTAGACCATACAGTTTTGTTAAGTGTATCCAAATCGCTTATTGTCCCGTTTCAGAGACGTATCGCCGAGTGACTGCTGCAGTGACGGGGACTGCACTAACAGGGTGTAAACATCCTGTTCTTTGGCTTTAACATTCTCCAAAAATCGTCCGAACGCATTTAATTCACTCAAAGCAAGCGCTGCTGGTATGTTGATCACGTGACAGAAAGAAGCAATATACTGTAATTTTTTTTTTTTCAACTTTTGTGTCATGGCATGCTTATAACCTGGACATTATTTGAAAATAGAATAAATAATTATTTAAAAGTGAGTACTATAAATGGCATTTATCTCTTTTTGCTGTCAAACCATGCATTTGCTGATGTGCTACTCTATGTTCTCATATCACATTGTTCTCAGCACAAGGATCATAAGATAATATCATTCTCACTGGACACTTCAGTGTCTTCCTGTTGCTAATAGATAGCCCTATGTTTCCTAGGATAAACATCGGCCACCATTCAAACAACAATATTTCATAGAATCCCATACTTCCACTTCCCTATTTACCCTCTTCATGTTCACTACATACTGGAGATTATAATATAAGATAATAGTAATGTAACTCCTATGTTTATTAAAACAGCAACTTAAGCACCGGCTCAAATAGCTGCGTAATGGGAACGGACGTTTGTTTATATGTATAACTAAACATGCAAAATATTTAAATATTTTTTTATATTTAAATACTTTATTTAAAAGTTTTCTCAGTACGGATTTCCTGCTTCAGGTCTGACACGCCGGCCTCACAGGAACTCCAGGTCAGGATTGTATGTGCGATGTAGCCAGCAAATTTCCTGTTGGTGTGAATGATTGTGTTCCCAGTTCCCACAGACAGATGCGTGTCTTCTGCGAGTTATTTGTCCATTTTAAAGGATCAGGCGTTGAATGTTCACAGGAACGACTGCAGTCGGCGAAATCCAATTTTACTGTGTCAAAGATTCTCATCATCGTGCCGTGGTTAATGTGTTTTGTTTTATGCCTTCATTCACAAGAAATTGAATCACAAGTGACTGAGAAAGTACAAGTACAGGTACACGCAGAGGTACAAGATATCTTAGTGAGGACATCGGCTTTAGGGGAAAATATAGAACGAAAGAAAGAAAGAAAGAAAGAAAGAAAGAAAGAAAGAAAGAGGGGCAAAAATAAAAAGATGGAAGGAAAGAAAGAAAGTGTAAAAAAGAAGGAAAGAAGAAGAGGCAAAATACAGACAGACGAAGAAAGAAAGTGGGGCAGAATGACAGCAAGAAAGGAAGAAAAACAAAAGAAGGAAAGAAAGCAAAAGAGGCAGAAAGACAGGCAGAAAAAAATAAAGAAGGAGGGGCAAAACACAGAAAGAAAGAAAGAAAGAAAGAAAAAGTGTGGCAGAACAACAGAATGAAAAAAAGAAAGTAGAGCAAAATATAGAAAGAAGGATGAAAAGAAAGAGAGGAAGAAAGAAAGTATAAGAAAGGAAGAAAGTTAAAAAAAGAGCACCGGCTCAAATAGCTGCCTAATGAAAATGGACGCCGGAGCCGGTTTTTCCTGCTTCAGGTCTGAAACGCCGGCCTCCCAGGAACTCCAGGTCAGGATTGTATGTGTGATGTAACTACAAAATTTCCTGAAATGTGCAAGTGGTGTTGGTGAATGATTGTGTTCCCAGTTCCCACAGACAGATGCGTCTCTTCTGCAAGATGGCGACGAGTTATCTGTCAATTTTCAAGGATCAGGCGTTCCAATTCAATTCAATTCAATTTATTTATATAGCGCTTTTAACAATTGACATTGTCGCAAAGCAGCTTTACACAATAAAAAGAAGTAAGTTTCCACTTACTCGTTCCACTCGTTGAATGTTCACGGGACAAAACAATTTTCGGTTTTGTGCCTTCATTCACAAGAAATTCCATCACAAGTCCCAGTTTCACTTGAACAAGCCTCATAGTGAGTTTAATGCTCACCCACAGCATTGTTTCAACTCAATTATGTGCTGTTCTATAGAATACACCTGTAATCAGTCTGTAAGTCTGGTTCTTCCTCAGTATCTCTTCCTCATGTCATCTTAGGGCAGGAGTTCTTTCTTTCTTAGCGCTTTTACCACTGGTTTCATTATTAGGCATCTAGAGCTATATCTTAATTACTGTATCAAGTTTTATAAAAGATATAAAAACTAAAAAAGAAAGTAACTGATCGTTAAAAAGCACAACTGGATTCGTGGCTCAAGATGAGGATGGGGTGAGGCGTGTTGGTCGAGCGGTTATACGGGGAGTGTGTTCCAGACACTGGGGCGCTCTGAGACCTGACTTGCTCCCTCGATGCCCAAAGGAGGTTGGTACAAAATCTGCCTGGCTGTTCCCATGGCAACGGCCAGGTGAAGCGCCAGCTTGGGGAACACACAAGGAGAGCATACGCCTCTCCTCACATTGACACTCAGACACACGCACAGATGCAGACATGCACATATCCTCCGTTTAAAACAGCTGTCAATCATGTGGATCTCATACTAAGCAAAATCTGAGACAGAGCTGCATGTAGCCCCCTGTAGTCATGACACGAGTGTGTGCACGCTGAAGACAAGCGGTGTAACCGCCATGGCACCAGTCTCCAGTGATACATGTGCAATCACTGCCTGTGTGTGTGAGTGTGTGTGTGCGTGTGTGTGTGTGTGTATATGCATCAGGGTAGGATAGAACGGAAAAAAAGATGAGTCTGCTTCAGGAAGGAAACAAAGCGGCGTCAGAGCGGCTACAGCCATGTAAAGTACATCATGTCTACTGCAGCGCATACACAGAGAGAGAGAGAGAGAGAGAGAGAGAGAGAGAGAGAGGGGGAGAGAGAGAGGGAGAGAGAGAGAGAGATGTGAGTCTACAGATCATTAGGTAGAAATCCTGAGGGATCTCAAAATTTGCCATGCTTTTTTCATTCTTGATATTTGATTTCCGCGCCCTAGTGGTCTGATTGAAATCATCAAACGTAACGTATTTACATTAGTAATATCAGGACGGATTTCACCATTTATATACTATTAAACCATTCAGAACATTCACTCATTCAAAGGAAAAGCAGCACACTTCAAAAATCCCATTAACTTGACAACCCTGGTGTTCCTTGATGCAAGTTCAAGGTCAGATCTGAAACCTGTATGGCGTTCCCTGTTGTCCTTGTAAGTAAAACCCATCAGGCTTATTGAAGTTCTCGGAGGTGTGTGTCAGCAGTAAGCAAAATGTCCCAATTTTTTATTTAGCACTGTTAGCATTGTCGCCTTGCTTCTCCAGGTTCCGGGTTCGATTCTCGTCTCTGGGTATGGAGTTCTCCCCGTGCTTGGTGGGTTTCCTCTGGGTACTCCGGTTTCCTCCCACAGTCCAAAGACATGACGATTAGGCTTATTGCTGTTCTCAAATTGGCCATAGTGTGTGAATAAGTGTGTGAGTGTGTGTGTATGTCTGCGAATCCTGCGATGTATTGGTGCCCTGTCCAGGGTGTACCCCATCTCGTGGGCCAAGTCTCCTGGGTTAGGCTCCAGGCCCCCGGCCCTGTATACAGGATAAATGGTATAGATGGTGTGTGAGTGAGATATTGCAATCTGACCACAGCAACATTCTGAAAGATCAGATAAGCATTTGTTTATCCTCAGGTTGGTGAATAATGAGTGTGTGCAGTCCTTTCAACGTTTTCCAGGGTGTATATTTGGCATGATTGCTTGATTAACCCTGGCATCTTCACGGTCGAGGGTTTGATTTCCACCTCGGGTCTGTGTGCATGGAGTTTGCATGTTCTCCCCGTGCTTGGTGGGTTTACTCCGGTTTCCTTCCACAGTACAAAGACGTGTGCACGGGTGTCATGTGATGCATTGGCACTCTGTCCAGGATGTACCCCGTCTGTGCCTGAAATCTCATGCGATATTTCTGCTCACCAAGGAGACCTTCATTTAGAGTTCAGAAATCACAAATTAATAAACAACACCAATTAGTCTAATCTGCATGTCTTTGGACTGTGGGAGGAAACTGGGGTACCTGGAGGAAACCCACCAAGCATAGGGCGAACATGCACACATACCCCGAGGTCGGGAATCAAACAAAGACCCTGGAGGTGCAAGTTCTAACCACTAAGCCACCATGCCGCCCCAGTGCATTTATGATTTTTTTTTTTTCCCCATCGGAAGGCATTTGAGTAAACCCATGCGATTAATGCCAAATGGCCGAGCCTCTAAGAGCTGACCGTTTCCCCCCTCCATCATTATACATCATAAATAAAAGATCTGGATAGTTAAAGCTTCTTAACATCCTGAAGGGATGAACCTTTTCTTGAAGCCTTTGGTATACTGTCAACGTGTTTTTCCTGACCTTTGGGACTGCGACGTACCGAGGCATCCAAATCGATTTAAAAATCAAGGAGGTCGCCTCCGAGTGGCGCAGTGGTTAAAGCGCTCGCCCTATCATCCGGAGATCGCTAGTTCGAATCCCGGGTGGTGCTGTAACCTCTCGCAGCCGGAGGTCTAGAGAGAGCTGATTGGCCGAGCTCTCTCAGAGGGGAGGGATGAGAGGTACATAGTGCTCCGACATTAATCACAGCTCTACAGCCAGTCAGGGGCGTCTGTGAGCTCGCGCAGCGGAGGGAGCGGATAGTGCTGTCCTCCGAGTGTGTTACGTCGCCCCCAATGGTGCGCGAGCGAGCAGTTCGAAAAAGATGCGGTCGGCTGGCGTCACGTGGTTCGGAGGAAACACGTGATAGTCTTCGGCCCTCCCGGCTGAGTGGTAGTAGTAGCCTTAATGTGGGAGCCCCTAGTGACGGGGAGGAATTGGACACGACTAAATTAGGGAGAAAATCGGGGAAAAATCCAAAAAAAAAAAAAAAAAAAAAAAAACAAATTCAAGGAGGTCAAATACTTTGAATATGGAGTCCTTTAACGGCGCAGCCTCAGACATCCATCATCGTTTGAGCTTGTCAGCAAAAGTGTCACATTTTATAGTGCTCGTGGCTCACATGCGACTCTTTATTCATAATAGATGACAAGTGCATCTCCGCTCTGCATTATTTATTGATAGATTTCTGTTTGCGTCGGCTTCCATAAGCAGAGGAAAAGCTAGAGAGAGAGAGAGAGAGAGAGAGAGAGAGAGAGAGAAAACGAGAGCGCCGCGGCCCATTCCTGAGCCAAAGGTTTGTGTTGCCCTGGGGCCAGAGAACAGCGCCGCCCGCGCTCCCCCTCAGCATCGACTTTCAAAGGCGTACCCGGCTCAGGAAAATCCTGCAGTCTCCGGAGTCTCGTTGTGGTTTTGCAGGGATGGATGTTGCTATTCCTAAACCGTGCCCACTATTAGATCACGATTCGGAAGTGATTTCCAACACAGGCCAAAAGAACGAGCAGGAGGGGGGTGGGGGGTGGGGGTCAGCTACTTTTAGCGTTGCGTCCTCGAGTTTATATGGCCATGTTTGCAAACACGGTCGCAGGAGCGTGCATGTGCATGCGGTATTTTTAGCATTCTTTTTTAATGAGGGCTCTGAAAGGAGCAGGTGGCAAAATAGGAGCTGTAGTCCGCTCCTGATATGAACATGGCCTTCAGGCTGTTACGACATCATTCAGGAGAATGACACAGCCTTATAGAGCATGCGGCGCTAATTCGGTGCATTTATAGAAACCGAGCTGAGCGTTCCCACGCTGGTCAGCGGAGTAAAAATAGGATGACCTGATCCGAAGCAGTTTTGTTTTTCAAGCGTGTTAGGTGGAGGGGAAACACAATCACAACAGCCCGGAGTTATTCAAAGGGTAGAAAACTGTCGTTTTCTAACGTATTTTAGAAAGGATACGGCATGGTGCGTTCTGATGCGACGGAGCTCCATCCCGTCGCTCCGCATGCTGCTGTTTCAGCACCACACGCGTAAATATTTTCAGACATGCACAACCGGTGCGTCAAATACCCAAGGCATCATGGGTATGAGTAATAGAGCGTAAGAGGAAGTATCCTGGTAGTATCCTTGACTTTAGGGACTAAGGGAATGTTTAAGGGTTCTTTAAAGGGTTAGAAAGGGTTAAAAGCTGTTAAAAATGAAATTCATATTCGCTGATGATTACATTTTATTTAAATCAGCAGTGCATTCTTATCAGGAGAGACGGACAGAGGTGACAGAGGTGGCTTTTCTTCTTTTTCTTCCTTCTTTTCCTTTTCATTCATGCACAGAATACGAATCATCCAGTTATAAAAAAAATTTTCTTCAGATATACAGTACTGTGCAAAAGTCTTGATCCCCCCACCCTTATTTCTTCACATTTTGCTTCCAAAGAGCCAGACATTCTTATATTTTTAATGCAGTCTTGAGGAATAGATCTTAGGAATAGGACACTCATTTACGGTCCAGTTCCTGCACCTGAGCAGTTTCAGGGGGATGTTTTTTGTTTGTTGTTACGCCACACAGTGACCTATGCATTACTCACTCACTCTCACTCATTATCTATACCGTTTAATCCTGTATTCAGGGTCACTCTGGACAGGGTGCAGGGCACACACACAGCCAATTTGGGAACGCCAATTAACCTAACCTACATGTCTTTGGACTGTGAGAGGAAACCGGAGTACCTGGAGGAAACCCACCAAGCACGGGGAGAACATGGAAACTCCATGCACACAGAGACGGGAATCGAACCTTGGCGGGAATCGGACCCGCACCCTGGAGGTGCATGGCGGCAGTGCTAACCACAACACCACTGTGCCGCCTGACATATGAATTATTCAAGCATAAAAAACACAAAATCCAATCCATCCAACTTAAGGCATGAACTGGTGAGAAAAAGGTGCAGATGATGATATGATGGGTGAATGGGTGGAACAGACGAGAGGGGAAATGAGGTCGCTGCTGAGGTTGTTACATACGTAAACAACCATTTCATTTTAATTGTATTTTTAGCCACATCACAATTTTTTTTTTTTTTATCCATATAATGTAATTCCAGCCAGCCCAAACCCATCATAAACATTTTCCACAGTCATGGAATATCCCTGCCTGTTTAACATGCCGGTATAACTGCAGCAACAGGATTACTTTATTACATTACTCATAATCACGACCATGAATTCAAGCAACTTTCAGTTGCTAAAATCTACTGGACTTTTTTGCTTCTTTTTGTTCCATCCTGGATGCTGTCCAGCACCTGCCACATCTGTTCCTCACTTCCGGATTGTAACACACCTCACCCCGTTTAATTACGCGGCTGCGCAAGAACCCAACGAGCATGCCTTGCGGACTGAGGTCTTTCTCGAGAACGTTAAGAGAACTAGGCTAATCAGAGAATAATGCCAAGCCCCCCTGCAGCTGGAAGGACTTTACTAGCAGACTCCAGGCTATAAAATTTCATATTGTTGGCAAATTTCAAAGGATTCGAGCTAACACACTGGAGGGGCATTTTGCTTTTTTTTTTTGTCAAAAACTGCACATGTTCCTAATGATAGATAAGTACTGATAATTGTCTTGTTCTCCTGTTTATTGTAAATCGTTTCCTTCTCATAAAAACGCTGAACCCTCAATCCGCCTGGAAAGAAAAAAAAAAAGGTCGAGTTGTTTTCTTCTTGTCTTCACAGCTGCATATTTTGTATTATTTTCACATCCACGGGTCAGTGACCGGGCCTTTCCTTAACCGCACCTCTTTTTCCAAACTGCTCATTCTCGTAATACAAGTAAAGCCTTAAAGCCTAGAGCAGGGTGAAGTTAGGCCTTAGTGGAAAAAAAAAATGAAATTAGGAAAACAACACACAAATGACAGAATGTACACTGAAATCCTTTAAAGATTTGTTTACTGCAGCTGGGGATTTTTTTTCTTTTCCCAAGCAGTTCTTTCTCAATGTACTGTACCTGTACCTGTCTCCACTTGTGTATTATAAACAGACTTACTGTACTGTTTGTGCTTAAAGGAGCGGCTCAGCAAATCAAACGTACACCATGTTGTTCACTTCCACTTGTGGCGAGATGTTTTTCTTTGGGTTTTTCATTTGCACTTAATTTTAATCTGCAAAACTGCACATACACACACTCACTTACTGTATGTACTTCCTGATATAGTTTGGAACATAGTGTAAATTATTAACATGGAACCGTCTAGCTCAAGGGTTGTCCGAAAAAACAAAACAAAACAATTCATAAAGTCTGAGTTTTTTTTTTTTTTTGTCTTTAATGTCCTGAACTCTTCCTTTAATAGCGATGACTTGATGTTTGACCTTGTTATTATTTCCAGCACTGCTTGTCTATTCCTTAGTAACAACACAACAACCTGCTTCAACAGCACCTAAGTGCAACATTCAATAACACTGATGACAGTCACAAGTCTGAAATTAATGAGACACGGGCTAAACATTTCCTGGTAATGAATCGCACGGGCTCTGGGAGCGCTGATATGCGAGTTGGTTAAGGAGATGTCATTTCATCCGCCTCTTTTTTCACTGTCCGGGAGCACGCAGAGGGGAAAATTGCTTCTTCCAGGTAGCGGTGGGCTCGGACCCCGTCGCAAGAGCCTTTTATTAAAGTGTCAGGTCTGATGAATGGCTCCAGATGAGCGTTCTTCATCCTGCGAGGTTTCTCCGAGCAATAAGGAGGCACGGCTTTATGCTCCGCGTCCGCTGCTATCTCCTGATCACCTGCAGCTCCCGCCGTGGCCAAGGTGAAGCGTGCTCGGGGGAGTTTGTGCGGCTCTCCTTGGTTTGGGAGGGGCGGCAGGTGGAGAATTGGCTCAAGGTCACGTTTGCTACTTCCTGATTCATGAGCATCTTCTGGATGTGATGACGCCAATACTGAAACTCACATGCAGGGTGCACTGGAATGGAAGAACCGAGAGCATCCGATCATCAGTATAAAGCGCACTCTCGTGTCTGCTAATTGCTACTGTAGAGTTATAAATAGCTGGAATTTTTTCTTTTTTTTTTTAAAGCACAGCCAGGTTTCTTTGTTCCTCTTTGTTCTTATCCGAAGTGCTGCTGCTATTTCGGTGAGAGACGCTCGCGGAAATAGCCCGCCGCTATGTCCGTGTAGATCCCTGTCTGACGTGCTATAAATAGCTCCTGTCAGATATTTTCTCATACGTGCACGGTGCGTGCCGTTGGACCCGCCGGTTTATTAATATCCACAGCCGGGCCTGTCATGTCCAGGATGAGCTCATGAGATCACGTTGTAATCTGCGGCCCTTTTCTGGTGCACGTGTCGGTGGTGGGAAATGAATGGCATGTTTTCTGTCCTGACGTTATTTCTCCTTTTTTGCAAATCACAATCGTAAGTCTTAGTACAAGAGGCAGCCATTGATTGTAGAAACATATACAGCTCTACTGTACTGTAGTGTACAGGAGCTGATACTGCATTAAGTAATATTATTCTATACAGTATACAGTGAATAACAACAGTGCCTGATGATTGCTTACGATGATATCACATTCCAGCCATGTTACACCACAGCGGCGCTGAATTCTCGATTCTGATTCTTCAGAAGGTGTTGATTCGATTTCCAGCTGTCTGTTAATACACCTGCTCTAATGTGCTACTACTGTTTATATACAGTAGGACGTACTGTAGGACAACCTGTAAGAGTGATTATATATAAAGTCTTTTAAGGTAAAGTCAATCATGTTCCGTACTTTGGCTGTAGAATTGATTGAGAAAGCACTCGCCCCATCATCTGGAGATTGTGAGTTCGATTCCCGGGTGATGCTGTAACCTCTCGCAGCCGGAGGTCTAGAGAGAGCGGATTGGCTGAGTCTCTCGGAGAGGAGGGATGAGAGGTACTTAGTGCTCCCACATTAATCACGGCTCTACAGCCAATGAGAGCTCACGCAAGCAGAAAGGGCGGATAGCGCTGTCCTCCGAGTGCGTTACGCCGCCCCCAACAATGCGTGAGCGAGCAGTCCGAAAAGATGCAGTCGGCTGGCATGAATCGCACGGGCTCTGAAGGAAACGTTGTAGTCTTCGGCCCTCCCCGGCTGAGTGGTAGTAGTAGCCTTAATGTAGGAGCCCCCTAGTGACGGGGAGGAATTGGACACGACTAAATTAGGGAGAAAGTCGGGGAAAAATCCCAAAAATACTACTACTACTAATAAAAATGTTTTACGCCTGAGCTGTTAACCTCGAAAGCACCGCTGCCTTCACTTCTTCATCAGAAGGGACTCTTTGTCCTCGTCCGGCTGATCAGGACTCTAGGGAGGATGGATGCTTTGACACCTCAATACAAAGAGTCGACAGTGTGGGCAGAAGTGTGTGGATGGTATGCGTCATCATGCCAGATCACGACAGCCTTGGATATCGGTCCTCTGCGTTTAATCACAAGTTTTAAACTTCAGCTCTTCGATAAGCGTCTCGCTGTAACGAGCGCTGTTGATTGTTGAATCCTGATGGTGTTCCAATACTTCTGGCCCTCAAGAAGTCCAGAAAACTGTAAGCGCTGATGAACTTTCCAGCTGACTGTTGACTTTTTAACTTTTAGCTCGCACCGCTGTTACAAATGAACTGATGTAACACGATCACGCCGCAGTGACCGGAGAGACAGTAGCCTTGAACGGAAAGCACTGATAAGACCGTGCGGCCGCGAGAAGGTATGATATAACCGGAGTGCGGATAATTTTTGACTCACCCTCGGATTAAGAGAGCCTAGGGATAAATACAGATATACAGTTGTATATGTGGGTAGTATTTAAACAGGTACAGAATAATACAGTTAGTGAGGTGAATTACAGGTAATAAGAGGGTTTAATATCGTGGTGTTACAGTGTGACGGGTGTGAGACAGAAGCTGGACCTGAATCTGCTCAATGTTCCGGAACCTTCTCTCTTAGATGGAAGGAGATCAAAAAGTTTGTGACTCGGGTGGGAGGAGTCTCCGATGATGCTGTGTGATCTACTGTGGTGAAGCAGTGGCTGTACCAGTGGCTGGTATTTGGGTACCAATGATGAGAAAATGTCCCCAGTGTAGCTCAAATGTCCATCACAACAAGACTGTACCTACTGTATAATAATAATAATACTTATTTAGCTTTCAATTCCACGTACAAGTGTATAAAAAGGAATTTCGTACCATATTTCAGTTTTTATTCATGCTTTTACTTACTGCTGTTATTTGTTGTTGTTTTACTGTAAGTTAATGAGCTTTAACGTACGTTCCAACCATTGCATTTAAGCAACCGTTCAATTAAGCATAGAAAGTAGTTATAATAATATTGTAATAATATTAACGCTACAAAGCATAGACGCTCTTTTGGGTGTCTAAAAAATATATCAGAAGTCATTTTTTAAAAGAAATCTATTAATAAGTAATAGTGCCACTGTGATAAATTAGGACTGTGAGTAGATGATTGTGAGGTTAATGAGCCATTATGCCATTATCATTTCAGTATCTTATCAAATGTCTGATTTAATCTCCTGATCGTTTCATCAGTAAATGCAGAAATGTTCAATATCCTGAAGTCACAGTGGCTTTGTTGATGTCGGATTCAAAAATCTATTTTGTTCCGTCCTAGGATGGTATACAGTCATTTTGCATAATCGTCGCTCACCCCTATATACGGTACTGTACAGTAACACTCTTTTACATCTGACTTCCAGAGCCTCCTGATAAACACAGACCCCTGAGGAGGGAAACAACACAGTCATAACAACACCGTCTGCATGGTCTTGTTTCTGATATTCTCGCCAAGTCCAACTCCTCTCACATGTTCTGAGTTCAGACGTCTCCTGTCTACCTCGCTGGAGTCGTGTCTCCCCAGGGCACCGAAAATTAGGTGTGACAACAAAACCACTGGCTGCCGTTTAAAGCTACTGTGGCCTCTAATATTAGCGACTGGCCAACATGCACGGCTCCGGCTCGGCTCCGGTGTCCATCCCTGCCTGACTGTGGCCATTAATCAAGCTTTCTCTCGCGCACACACACACACACACACACACACACACACACACACACACACACACACACACACACACACACACAGAATCTGGGCAGAGGAACCGAGCAATGACATGACGAAGCAGCTTCCAAAACAAGCTGGCACAAAACCAGTGTACAGTCAGAGGGCACGCTTTAGCATGGAGCTATTCTGGGAGTAAATCAAGAACCTACAACAATTTCATATTATAGACGTTAGTATTTATACAGACCACTGAGCAACATTAACACTGTATGTTTTAAAAATAAAAGGTGGTTTACTGTGTGCAATGTTTTTATGCTGATGAAAGGAGAAACTTTCCAGCTTACAGTAAAGATTTACTAATGTCCCTGTTAGGTTCTTACAAGGTTCTGCTACGACATTACTCTCTCTACTGTACTGTATATAACTAACTTCCTTGAAACGTTAAATAATGAGAAAGAACATTATGGGAAGCAAACTTGAAAAATGCTCTTAGAGAAAATACTAAATAATGTTAAGTGAAAAAATGTGAAAAAAGTTTCTCTGACAAACACTAAATAGCGTTATGCTAACAAAATGTCAAAAACGTTCCTCAAACAAAGACTAAATAACATTACAGGAACCAACATCAAAAACATTCTCAGAACAAACACTAAATAATCTTATGAGAACCGATCTTGAAACACATACTTAGAACAAACACTAAAAAACTTTATGGGAACAAAACAAAAAAACTTCTTAGAACAAACACTAAATAACGTTATAAGAGCAAAACCAGAAAAACTTAAAACTCGTAGAGCAAACACTAAATAACAGTATACAGTAGGAATAAAAAATAAAAAATAAATGAATAAATAACGTTATGGGAACAAAACATGAAAAACGTTCCTAACAAACACTAAATAACGTTATGCTAACAAAACGTCAAAAGCATTCTTGGAACAAACACTAAATAATATTATGAGATCCAATTTTGAAACACATACTTAGAACAAACACTAATTAATGTTATAGAAAAAAAAACAAGAAAAACATTCCTACAGTACAACAAACACTAGGTAATGTTATGGGACCCAAACCCTTGGAAAAAAAAAAAGGTCCTATAACAAACACTAAGTAACGTTATAAGAAACAATTATGCAAAACACAGAACAAACAATGTAATGGGAACAAACAAACGTTCCTGGAACAAACGTGTTTTAGTGTTTGTTGTAGGAATGTTTTTATTGTTTTGTTCCCATAACATTAATTATTGTTTGTTCTAGGAATTATTATTTTATAATGTTATTTAGTGTCTGTTTAAAGTTTCTCACAATTCGTTGTTGTTAATTAGTTCAAATTTGACAAGGCAGGATATTGCAGTACAAAATCCTGAAATGTCTCAAATATACACATACTTCAAAGCAATCGATTACTATAAAAAATTATAATAAAAATATATTACTTATATTACACTTATGATAATTTGGTTCCCATAATGTTATTAGTGTTTGTTCTAGGACCTTTTTTTAATGTTTTGTTCCCATATCTCTTGTTTCTAATTTAAAATATTATTTTTAATGTGTTATGAAATCTTAAATAAATAAATAAATAAATAAATAAAATAAAATAAAAAAAACACTGCATGTCTAAATCATCACCATCACACAACACAACTATTGTACTGGAATAAACATTCTCCTGGCCTGGTCCTGCATCTCTCCCAAGGGATCTTAGGTACGACGACTTTATGAGAAGTTAAAAGTCTATTAAAGTTTGTATGTTTAATTTATGAAGAAAAATATCATGACAATCCCTTGATGCTAGTGTGATGATGCAGTACAGTTTATTTACTTATTATTATTTATTAATAATTATAACAATAAAAAACCCTTTATCATGCAGGTGGTCTCAATGAGGGACATCACACACTGCCCCCTTCAGGGCACCACTGGTCCCTGCATCTGAGAAATGGGCCTGTTTACCTACAGGGCACATGGCAACCAAGGGAATGTGATCACCACACGAGATCTCACACTGATTAGATCTTATCGCAGCTTTTTCCTTGCTCCCGTGTCTGCATGCTCAGATAGGATTTTGTCAATAATGGCTGCAAAAAAAACTGATACTGTACACTATACACACACACACACACACACACACACACACACACACACACAAAGATTTAAAGAAGTGTCAGAAAGGAGGTAGAGACATTCTCGAAACATCTTTCAAAATGTGTGCATCTGAAACTGAGGGTTTATGTGTGTGTGTGTTGCGTGTGTGTGTATCTGGGTAAAGACGTCAGTGCTCAGGGTTAAAGATAAGAAATGATCTTGTTTGTGAATTAGAATGAATGAATGTGTATGGAACAATTAAGAAACAAGGAGTTTAACACACACACACACACACACACACACACACACACACAGAAGAGGGGGGGAAATGCTTGCAACGGAGACGCTATCAGCTGCCAGTCTGCAGCCCTTTTGCCTAATCCTATCACAAGACCAAATATGCAGACAAATACCCGATAATGCAGATAAGGTTTGCAGCTGAACGCTGCTCAGTGTCGTAGCTGTGCAAATAAATAAATAAATAAATAAAGTGGAAGAGTTTTGGTGATTTGTTTCAGATGATTTGCCTCCTTATTCCTCCTTCAGTGCAAAAGAAAGACAAAACAAATATTATTCATAATAAAGGAAGGGGGACAGAAAGAGATGCAGGTATCAGTATCAGGAAAGAAAAAGTGCTGGCATCACTCCATCTGTGACATGTGTCCATTAGAGCTGTTCAATCATTAGAGTTGAAGTTTTCAATCTTAAGAACTTAGGAAAGGGGAAAGCAATTGCTTTTTCCTTTTAAATATAATCTCTCTATTTTTGTTAGACAGTCTCCCTCTCTCCCATCCCCTCTGCGTCCCTCACACTCTCACCCTCCACCTCTTTCTCGCTCGCGTTGGAGGTCGGGGGCCCAGGAGAGTGATGAACTCTGCACTCTGGCCCTGTCTTGTCAAAGAGATCTCCCAGTGGAATGCGCTGCCTCAACACTCCTCCGTCTCTTATAAAGAAATGGAGGGAAAAAGTGACTTAGAATCCTCGAAACAGCCAAGTACAGCAAAGTACAGATGGTGTATGATTGCTGTAGAGCACACACACACACACACACACACACACACACACACACACACACACATAGTGTAAGCTTTAACAAGTCTCTCAACGCACTAATAACATTTAACTGAAAATAAAGAAAGAAACTGGTGCAATGTTTCCATTAGTTTGGTTGTGTATACTGCATACTGTATTCCACGTTTATGTATTTGTTGATTTGTTTGAGTTTCCAAATTAAGATTTTGGACTCAGAAATGTTATATTAGTAGGAGTACAACTAATTGTAGTAGCAGAAGTAGTAGTAGTAGAACTAGTCAAAGTGGTAGTAGTAGAAGTAGTAGTAGAGGTAGTAGCAGTAGTAGATGTAAGAAGTAGAACTAGTCATAGTAGTAGTAGTAGAAGAAGTAGAACTAGAAGTGGTAGTAGAAGTAGTATTGGTAGTAGTAAAAATAGTAGTAGTAGAACTAGTCAGTGGTAGTAATAGAAGTAGTAGAACTAGTCATAGTAGAAGTAGTGGTAGTAGTAGTAGTAGTAGTAGTAGTAGTAGTAGAAGCAGGAGTAGTAGAACTAGTCATAATAGAAGTAGTGGTAGTAGAAGTAGAAGTAGTATTGGTAGTAGAAGTAGTAGTAGAAGCAGGAGTAGTAGAACTAATCATAGTAGAAGTAGTGGTAGTAGTAGAAGTAGTAGTAGAAGCAGGAGTAGTAGAACTAATCATAGTAGAAGTAGTGGTAGTAGTAGAAATAGTAGTAGAAGTAGGAGTAATAGAAATAATGTAGCTGCAGTAGAAGTAATAGTAGTAGTAGTAGAAGTAAGAGGAGAAGTAGTAGTAGAAGTAGTATTCCTAGTTGAAGTATTAAAAGTAGAACTGGAAGTAGTAGAAATAAAAGTACTACTTGAAGAAGTAATAGTAGTAGAAGTACTGTAGTTGAAGTAGTAGAAGTTTTAAAAGTAGAAGTAGGAGAAGTAGAAGTGGTGTTGTCATGCTCCCAGATTCATGACTTACACACCAGAGAATTACACTTGACCATTATGTAACTACCCTGTGGTCATTCAAACCCGCCTCTGAATCTCCTTTTTTTATCGTTCACTGTCGGAATAATGAACTCTGAGTGAACTGCGTGATTACAGACACCTCATTTGAGTAACAGCGTTGCGTTGCTGTAATAGACTCAGGCGGCTGTCGCTGTTTGTTTCCGTGACTCTTGTCTGTACGTGTGAAACTTGTGCTGTTAATCGATAACCAAAGCACAGCAGGGCTCTTCACCCAGACGTCCCGAGCCAAAGTCTAGCCGCTCTGCCCACGTGAGGATCACAATACGCATGCACGCACACACACGCGTGCACAGCGAATCACGTTGCTTTGACACGGTTCTGCTCTGTGCTGACAGCAAGAGAACACGGAGGAAGCAGCGAGTACGCACTGTACGCGTACACACACACACACACACACACACACACACACACACACACACACACACACACACACACACACACAGGAAACCTGATATTCCTGTTCCCAGCAGAGGACAAGAGGGGAGTGAGCGCAAAAAACATACACCAACAAGAAAAAGTCCGGCCCCATGTGGAACACAAAACTGTTCCACACACACACACACATACACACACTGATCACCATACACACCCACCTATTTTACTTGGACACTGTGTGCTTGTGAGACATAAAATGAATTCTGCCTTGTCACTTGTTATAAACCACAAAACCACACAGATTGTGAGAAAAAAACAAAACAAAGAAGCTATAAACAATAAATGAAATGCACATTATTACAGTGATCCACTTAGTTAAAAATCAAGCAGTAGGACTATTTCCACCCCAGGAATGTTTTGAGGAAGCCAGGATGTCCAACAAGGTCTTTAAGCATGTCTCCACTACTGGAATATTCCAGGAAGCAGGAAGTGGTTTAAGAATTGAGGAACTTCAGACAGTTGTTTTGTTTAGGGAACGTTTTCAGGAACTGAGATGTTTTGGTGTCCATGGTGAAGACATTTTTCCTTAATGCCTGTTTTCCAGAAACAGTTTCAAATCCACCAGCCGAACCTTTTTCTACTTCTATGTGTTGACTCGCACCTTCAGGGTTGGGGGTCCGAATCTTGCCTCCAGTCTGTGTGTGTGTGTGTGTGTGTGTGTGTGTGAGTGAAGTCTGTCGGTTTTGGGTGGGTTTCCTCCAACAGTCCAAAAGACATGCCCTGTGGACTGACCGACGCTTCCAAATTGCCTGTAGTGTACTGTGTGTGTGTGTGTGTGTGTGTGTGTGTGTGTGTGTGTGTGTGCTGGTGTCCTGAAATGGCTTGGCACCCTGGCATGTGCGCTAATTTCTCTGGAATGAACTCAAGGCCCTCTGCGACCCTACACAGGACACAGATAATAAATGAACTTTTGCCAATTTGTCGGTTTTCCGGAACACATGAACGTGTCCCTTCCCACCAAAAAAAACTTTTTTAAGAACAAAGGACGTTTTCAGGACCTTAAGAACATTTCTACTCTAAGAACCTGTTTTTTTTAGTTAAGTAAAAAAACTAACAACAACAGAAGCACCAGCAACATGTTCAGGTACAGGAAATGAGATCATGCTACAAAAACATCAGGCCTTTCATGTCTTCACCGCAGGAATGTTTTGAGACATGTTAGGTACATTCACATTACAGGAACCTTTTCAGAAGCATGAGATGTTTTTTTTTTTTTTTTTTTCAGAAACCGCAGAGATGAGCAGTTCCTCTACATGAACCTTTTTCGAGCCCTAAGAGTTTTAGTAACTGTAAGATTTCAGCACCCATGAACTTCAATAACCTCAATAAGGCTAAGCAGGTTCTCTTTCAGGACCTGTGTAAGTTTCTCATGACCTCAGGAAGTGTTTCAGGAAGCGTAGACAATTTTACAAACCCAGAAAATTTGGTCATGCTTCCACCACAAGAACTTATAAGGAAGCGACATTGTTCTTGAGAAACTCAAGGCAGAAACTCATCTCTATGCTTCTGAGATTAGGGAGGGTTTATAAAGGACTTTCTCTAAAAAGCTTTCCACCAAAGATTCCAGGACTAATTTTTGTTTCCGTTTCCAGAGTAAGGATGACGAAGCGTTTTAGGTGGAGCTTATCGTTCTGAACAGCGATGGTTGTCCAAACACAAGCTTCTCAGAATGACTAGACTTTCTTAACAAGAATTTGAAAAATGTGCCTTTAGCAAACAAATTCCTAAAAAATCCTGGCAAAGTGTTTGTTTGTACAGTGATAAAAAAAAGCATGACAAAGCTACTAAGACAACTTTGAAGAAATAAATCTTATAACAGGCAGCACCATGGCTTAGTCTTTAGCACTGTGGCCCCGTCAGGATCTGGGTTCAATTCCCGGCTCCGGGAGAGTTTGCATGTTCTCTCGCTAACTCACCTTGGTGGGTTTCCTCCGCGTACTCCGGTTTCCTCCACAGTCCAAAGACATGCAGTTTAGGCAAATTGCCATTCCTAAATTGACTATAGAGTGTGTGTGTGAGTTGTGCAATGGTTTGGCACCTTGTCCAGGGTGTACCTTGTCTCATTCCCTAAGTCTTCTGAGATAAACGCGACCCTGTATACAGGATAAAACAGTATAGCTGACGAGTGAGACGATAATCCTAAGTTAGGAATCTCCCTCCGCACTTTTGTTATTGTGTTTTAAGGAAGCAATAATTATTAAATGATGCTTTAAGGAAGCACTTGTCTAAATATAACACTGAAAGTACCACACTGGTCTATACATAATATTCTAAGGAAGCACTTTTCATAATATGATCTTTGTTACTTCCTTATTTCCCATTGTAGACACAGATCCTCTCTGCATTCATCACTGCCATCATTATCATCATCATCATCATCACCGTCGTGGTCCCTACCCACACCCCTGAGCTACACATCACTATGCACTTTGCAACACGGGCCGCTTTAAATGACGCAATGAAATGACTCATCCGTTACAGTTAAAGTTTTCGTCACCACTACGATGTACTCGTCTGATCTCATCGCTGTTTGTAACACAGACTCCATTAACATAACATTACAGTGCGTCTGCTGAATGCAAGAAATGGCATTTCAAAAGTGATTCAGCGTTATGATTAAATTCCCCAAAAGATCCTAGGGCCTCGTTGCAGCGTTGTGCTGATGTTTTAGCCGAACAGTGAGTCAACAGACCCGGTGACTCAGATCTGATTCACACTCCGTATCCATCCATCCCCCCCCCCCCCCCCCCCCATTCTCCATCATCCCGAAATATCAGGCCCCCTACGCGCTTCTGACCTTCTTACACCTCCATACACAGGCAGAAGAGTAAACACCGGGCCTGCTTTAGTGTACGCTGCCTGAGTGGCATGATGAGATAATGACAAAGTGATTACCGCGTTATTGCATTACAATTCCTCGTTCTACTTTCGACACTTAGCATTTAGGCTTTGTCAGTAGTGAAACCGATACAGCGAAGCTCGGCTGACTGAAAAAGAGAAAGAGCGCAGGAAGGAATGCGAGGAATCTGAATCGCTCATGCTGTAAATGCATTTTGGCCGAAGAATTCACGCAGGCTGCCAAGAAGCAGAAGAATGGGAGGCTTGGCGCAGCGCTCGGTATGCGCGTGTGAGACTTGTTTGGACTGTTTCTGACTCAGTAACTAGAAAGAAGTCCGAGGCTGAGCGCAAGTTGGTGTAGTTTTATAGGCGCAGAGGGTGCTGCAGGGTTGTGAGGTCAAATTCTGACCTGCCTTAGAGTCACTGTTCAGCCCTTAAGCGGTGATCTGAGTGACGCACTGATGTATGAGTATTAATAGACGAATGAACAGCCAGGATTATAACAGTGGAAAATGAAAAAGGATAATTTCAAGGATGGGTAGGTGCTGTTTATCTTTTGCAAGGACTATAAAAACATGGATTAATGAGTTCGTTGTGGTAGAACTTGACTGGTCCTAACACAGAGCCCTGTGGCCTCAACCCCAACGAGCACCTTCGGGATGAACTGGAACTGAGATTGCGAGCCAGGCCTTCTCGTCCAACATCAGCGCCTAAACTCATAAATGAAAACATTTTAAAGAAGGCTGTATGTCCGTGTCCTGTACACACAATCACTCGCAAACACCATGTATGCTACAGGAACTTTTTGATACTTATTGACACATCCCCTGCTTAATCCTAACCTATTGTTTGGGCCAATAAAGGAGTTCCAGGGAGGCCAGTGTTTCAGATGTGAAGCAAGCATCATGGTATCAAAGCGCTAGTGAAACCCTGGGATGAGTGCATTAGTGTAGCTGGGGATTAGATAGAGAAAAAAAGGGAGGTTTTACTCTCTTAACTGTGTTCTGTTGTTCTGTAAAATTAAAAGTCTTTGAATTGAACACATCTTGTACATTGTACACATTGATAAGACACATCTATACAGAAATAAAAAGTCAATAGAGAAATTACAGGTAGTAATAGAATGCATTCTTGTCGCTGGAGATTTCTTAAATGACCTACATATTAGTTACTCATCCTATATAAAAAGGTTAAAAGGGTGATACAAAAGGTAGCAGTGTATAAATCAATATTAAATAACGAGTATGCTGTCTCAGAAACAGGACTCATGACTGATACAGATTGACTCACTCACTGACCTCAATTTCCCAATGCAGGCTGTGGTAGTGACCCGGTGCCAAATGTGGCCACCTTTTGGACAGCAAGTCATATGTGCCATGTGCCATGCGAGCTGTTGGCCCAATTTAGTCATTCTGCAGTCTGTCAGGCACCGAAAACATGCGAAAGAGAGCAACTTTTCTCTGTTACACAACTGAATCTGTAAAAAAAATAAAATAAAATAAAAAGATTGAATTAGGAAACATAGGATTCAGCATTTTACTTAATATTTGCTACTGGGAACAAATACGACCATTTAACTAGCAAAAAATGATCTTTACTTAAATGTAATAAAAATACATCTGCTTTTACATAGATATTTTTACATAGTGTGTATGCATGTTCTCCCTGTGCTTGGTGGCTTTCCTCCCACAGTCCAACAACATGCAGATTAGGCTAATTGGTGTTCCCGAATTGCCTGTAATGAGTGAGTGAGTGTGTGTCCTGTGATGGATTGGCACCCTGTCCTCGTGCCATGGGATAGGCTTCAGGCCCCCGCGACCCTACATACAGGATCAAGCAATATAGACGATGAGTGAGTGAGTAGATTTCAGGAACAGAGACCAATTAATCTTTATCTTTATTTGAATTCTTCATTGTAACCAGTGAATAATCTCCTTAGTTTAAGATTACTGAGGTGATTTGAAAATGGCGCCCTATCGCCATCTACTGGTTCCTTGAAGCTAGTGCTGGAAAATGAACGTTTTTTTTTTTTAAATAAATGGAATATTACAATCTTCTTTGCTATCTATATAACTATGCTATGTATCATTTAAAGGTATAAACAATACGAATCGCAACAATTAATGAACAAAAGAGTATAAAATGGCTTCATTTCCACCAGTCACGTGCACGACATTGAAAATTAGCAGTAGAATGTTAGCAACCTGAAAGTTAACACTAAACGACATTGATTTGATAATTGCTTATAATAATGTAAAACTTAAAGTAAATAATGTAGTTTAAAAGTTAATGTACAAGGAGCCCCTTCCCGAATGTCACCAGAAAGTCATTTAATTCTGGATTATATAAAATAGTTAATGATGAACGTTTGATAAACAGCAAAAATAAAAAGAGAGAAATTGGACAGCCTTGTCTCACTCCGCGAATAATTAAAAAATCTGTGGAATGTTTGTCTATTAATTGAAACAGCACTATTTATCCATTTGTAAAAAAAAAAAAAATAATAATAATAATAATAAATAAATAAATAAAAATTTAAAAACCCAAGGCTAAAGGCTAAATCCCAAATCCCTCTCTGTTCGATAATCGAGTGCACTACTTGGCGTGTTAAACAAGTTAATCTACACCCTCGTGCACTATAGCTTCTGATTTAACACTATTGGGGATTTAACCCCGGAAGCTGGAAGTGAACAGAGCGGATATTCTAAAGCAGAATAAGTGGAAATATAAAGAGAAACTTATGAGACTTAAAAACTACTTTCACCCCTGTGTTCTTCACTTCATTTTTAAAGATGGAGAAATGTTGGTTATGTACACAAGCTTTTTCTTTGCTCAGTAGATTTTTTACAAATACAGACACACATTATTACAGAGCCCCCGGGTGACATTGGAGAGAGGGGGCATGTCTGGAGCTTTAGATTTAATCAGTGATTACAATATTAACTGCAAGCTATCCATGTTCATATTAATGATGCTGTTTGCCACGTGCAATACGTGCAGAAACCAGTCAAAACCGGCCAAATGCGTGCCCTCGGCTGCCGTCGGTCACGTGACACCCGTGGGACGGATGGATGGATATATATATTTCTTTTTTTACTATTATTGAAACTATGCAAAATAGAATACAAAACACATTAAATACAGTTACACAACAACAAGCAAAACATTTTTTATTACAACTAGTCTACTCAACAAGTAAGGACTGGACTGATTAACACACGCATACACACTGATCTACAATCATCCAACATATTTTCAATATAATTTTTTTTTTTGCACAAATATTCACAATATGCAACTCTTTCTCCTCGTCTATGCTGCTACTCATAAGAAATGTTTATTGATTGAACGGTTCCAGGTTCAAACACCATGAGCACCAAGTCGCCACTGTTGGGCCCTTGAGCAAGGCCCTTAACCCTCAACTGCTCAGATGTATAATGTGATTAAAATGTAAGTCACTCTGGATAAGGGTGTCTGCTGAATTCCTAAAGTGTAAATGTACTCAGAATAGTTTTTGATAATTTGGTGTAAATTTGTTTTTTGTTTGGCTTAGATTGTCAGCTAATTAAGTGACCTAGTTAGTTGGTTAGTTTCTGTTCATTTATGTTACATGTATGTGAGCTGATTTAAACTGATTCTCCAGGTGCATCTTTCAAATTGTGCATTTTTAGAACATGATGATGTCACAGACCCCAAGCTACTCACAAGCTACTCAGAGCTTACAGAGAGAGAAAAGCACACACACACTCACACACTGAGAAATTTATTTTACACATTAATTTTTACCACACTAAGTGTTAAAAATACAAGCGTGATGACTCTCAATTGTCCAGCAAACAGTAAGTTCATTTTTACTATTGTTGTGTGGAAAAAAAAAGAAAGACGAATTATTAATGTACACATTCAGGTAGCTGAATGTAAAAAAAATCATTAAATATCATTAGGAGTCAAACAATAGTCACTGAAATGACTTGAAACTGACAAAAGTAATAATAAATAAAAAAAGACTTGAAAGAAATCGCTTGATTGCCTCAGAAGGTTGTTTATAGTATCAATAGTATCATCATTTCTGTCCGGGCCAGCTTCATTAGTCTGTTTTTGAAAAATGCTTCTGATGAACCACAATTCAAAAGCAATGTCTGATTTTCATTAGTTAATTTTTTGGTCATTTTTTATTTATTATTACCTTTTCTTGTTTCAAGTTATTTGTACAGAAGGGCGCTAACAATTTTGTCCACGTGTGTATGGCACGACGTCTGTGTTGATTTTATGTATACATACTGTATGCGGATAGAAACTGAGCCTTATTTCTCACTGCTGACTCGTCTTTGAAAGTGAGCTTCCCTCGTTCTTTCTTTCTTTTGGTCAACAGCAGAGTTTTTCAGTCGATACATTATGGGACGTCTACTGGGGAAAGGAGGGTATGGTGCTGTCCACGCGGGAGTTCGCAGATCAGACGGGAAAAAGGTAAATATCAGCAAATATAGAGTTAACAGGCGCTGCTGAATACACAAGTTCAGTAATGTCAGTAGATGCCGGTACAAGACGGAGTTAATTATTTCCGTGGTGTGTTGAAAATTGTACTAAAGTTAGATGAGAGCAGTGAAGTTAAATATGTAGTTCTGTGTTGCAGGTGGCCCTGAAATTCATGCGCAAACCCAGAGACGACACCTACATCACCCTCGTAAGTGAACTTACAACTTGTTTTTGTGATTTTTCAGATGAAACACAGTAACACACCATGTTAAACACAGTTTTACTTCGCACTCATTATTACTTTTCCAAACCTAACCATATCTATTGTGTTTTTAGCCAGGGGACAGACGCAGACTCCCTCTTGAGGTGGCACTCATGAAGCTCGTGTGCGAGCCCCCTCACTGCCCCTTGGTCATCGAGTTGGTGGAATGGCACGAGACAACCACACACGTCATCTTGGTCCTAGAGCGACCCGAACCCTGCATCGACCTCTTCGATTACTGCGCTGATAAAACCATGCCTGAATCAGTGGCTCGAATCATCACGCAGCAGGTTATTCAGGCTGCACGTCACTGCAGTGACCGGGGTGTCTTCCACCGGGACATCAAGGAGGAAAACATTCTCCTGAACCCTCGTACTCTCGAGATAAAGCTGATCGATTTCGGCTGTGGAGATCTGCTTAAGAACACGCCGTACACACATTATGCAGGTAACTGTAACTCAAAGATGAGCTGATTGGATAGAAATTCCTGCCGTATTGTTTTCGTAATCTTACTGTGATACTTTTTCTCTGTCTTTAATTCAGGCACGAAGACTTTCCGTCCACCCGAATGGATCATCAATAGAGAGTACGAGGCGGAACCTGCCACCGTCTGGGGTCTTGGCGTATTCCTCTACCAACTGTTATGCAGAGAAGAGCTTTTTTGTGAAGACAAAGACATTGTTGATGGCCACGTAGACTTCCCTCATCATCTGTCTGAAGGTGAGAAAAATTACATTCTAAGCCGTATGCAAAGCTGGAAACTTCCACAGGAAAATGCTTAGAATTAAAACTAATTAAAACTAAAAAAGCCTAAATGACAGAAGATATTCATGTAAAAACTTTTAGAAGGTTAGCAAAGTTTAACCAACTACATCAATGCACACACAGCTTCCTGCAGTCTGATAAGGACGTGCCTGCAGCGAGATCCTAAAAGACGACCGACACTCATGCAGATCCTGTCACATCAGTGGTTCTGTGTTCAGGAGGTCAGGGAGAAACAGTGACACACAAGAAAAGAAGAAAAGCACCTGGAGGCCCCGGAGGCAGCAAGAATCTCCTCATATGTATTTAATGTGTTGCAATAACTGTAAAAAATGTACATTTGTATATACAAGGCTTTCCGTCACTGTTATATAATAAATTTCATTTATTTTGTATGCATTGGTTCGTGTCTGTGTGTTTGTGTGTGCGTGGGCATGTGTTTATGCACACACAATGTATTAGAAAATGTGTAAAAGGCTTTCTGCTTACTATGTGTTAGGGTTAAAAGGACATTGTACAAATTACATCATGTTAAATATTATGAACTTTTAGTTATCTCGTATGCTGGTTTAATGTACGGTGGTCGTAAAGTGCAAAACAAACTAACAAAACAGAAAACAAAATAAAATTTACAAACAAAATAACCAAACCCAAAACACAATAACAAGCTGAAAAAAGGTAGTTTGCGAATGACATTCTTACCGCTGATTGGACGAGACATCTGTCACTCAAAATTTACAGGACTTGCTGCAGTCTCAAGGACATTTAGATGTATTTCCATTTAAGGAATATTTTTTAGTATTTTAGGATTGTACTACGGTGGCCGTAAAGTGCACAAACAAACTAACAAAACAGAAAACAAAATAACATTTAAAAACAAAATAACAACAGAGAAAAGATGACAATTCAGTCAAACCGGAACAGGTAGGTACAGTTCTCGAATTGAAGTCTTAGCGCTGATTGGAAGAGACACCCGTCACTCAAAACATACAAGCAGTACTGTCAAGTGAAGTCAAACTTATTTTAAAAGCACATTTAACACAACTTAGTTGCCCAAAATGATGTAAAATCCTAAAATACTGAAATTAATCCTTAAACGAAAATACATCTAAATGTCCGTGAGGCTGCAGTACGTCCTGTATATTTTGAGTAACAGATGTCTCGTCCAATCAGCGGTAAGAATCAACAAGCTGAAAAAGGTAGGTGTGGCTTGCGAATGACAATCATACCACTGATTGGACGAGACGTCTGCCACTCAAGATTAGCGGTAGGATTTAATTCGCAACCCAACGTAAGCATGTTGATTCTTACCGCTGATTGGACGAAACATCTGTCACTCAAAATATACAGGACGTACTTCAGTCTCACGGACATTTAGATGCATTTCCTTTTAAGGATTATTTTTAGTATTTTAGGATTGTACAGCAGCTTGGCCAAGTAAGTAGTGTTAAATGTGCTTTAAATATAAATTTCACTTCACTTGACAGTACTTCTTGTATGTTTTGAGTGACAGATGTCTCTTCCAAGCAGTGATAAGAATTTCATTTGCAAATTATACCTACATTTTCCGGTTTGACAGAATTGTCGTTGTGTTTTCTCATTTGCTATTTTGTTTCTGGATATTTCGTTGTATTTTCTGATTTGTTATATTGTTTTTGGTTTTGTTGTTTGTTTTTTTATTTTGTTACTGGAATTTGGTATTTTGTTTTCGTATTTGTTATTAAAAATTTTTATTTGTTATTTTGGGTTAGGTTTTGTTATTTAGTTTGTTAATTTGTTTTTTCGGTTTGTTATTTTGTTTTGCACTTCTCGGCCACCGTATTAATGCCTTGGATAAACAAACACGTTCATGGCATGTGGTTCACCCATGAACCAGATAAAAACCATAGACACTGTTATACGCCAGTTAGTTCCAACGGAGTAATGTGATTGGACAACAGGCTTTCCACCAGTGCTGATTATAGACAGTAACCGTACTGGGATGTTTATCTATGTATAGTCATTTTAAAATTGTGTTGTTTTATTCATGCCTAAGGTGAGCTACAAAGATAACTAGCTTCGAACATAAGGATGAATCCCAAATCCCTCTCTCCCCAATAATCAAGTGCACTACTTAGTGCGTTGAAAAAGTGATTGTACACCCTAGTGCGCTAGCTTTCCATTTAATGCTCTTTGGGATTTAACCACAGAACCTGGAAGTTAACAGAGTGGATTTTTTTTTACAGCAAGATAATTGGTGATATAAAGAGAAACTTACAAGATTTACAGTACAGGACTGTCCACCGCCTCCATGGTTTTGTAATAAAACAATAACATTTAAATTGTGCAGTAATTGCGCCATGGAGACTGTAGAAGCTTTAAAACTGATGAACTGATTTTCTTTATAGGATTTCCCCGACAATTCATTCTCCTCACCTCTTGTTTATATAGTACCAGTAAGAATTTTAAACTACTTTCACCCCTGTTACAATAACAGTCAGTCCCCAGCTCCGCTCCAGTCAAAGTTAGTTACTTCTGCCAGGTAGAGAAGGATATTTGTTGGTGGGGCAAATTAACTGGTTAAAAATAAAGAAACAAATGACTCATTCGCTTAAATATTGTCTATACCGCTAAAACCTGTATTCAGAGTCGCGGCAGCCTGGAGCCTAAGGACACTGGTTAGTAGATAATCGCAAGGTTGGAAATTAAATTTAACTCTTTTCATCACCAATAACAAGAAAACACATTCATATCTTCAGAAATTTATTTAGTAATTTAAATTGTGATAAAATGATTAGAAACTAAGGAAATATACAGTATGTAACCATTATGATGATAAACTCCAAAATAAACACAGTACAAACACTTTTTCTCTCAGCAAGGTGGATGAAAATAAATGCATAAATGGTACACCTTGCCTCAGACTGTCTTTTATATCAGGTGCCTCTGCATCTACAAAACAACATGTACTGTATATTAGCGCTTTAACATTTCTGGCACTGTGTCTATGGCAACAATCTCTATGGTTTGGAGGAATATTTACCCACCTGTATTTAGGAGAAAAGAGGAACAAAACTTTAGCTTGGCTTCAGGACTTAATCAGCAGCACCTGACCTCTCTATGGTTTTAGTTCCCCCCCCCCCCTAGTGATTAGCTGTTTGACTAGATGTTTGATACTCAATGATAATAGTTTGATAATCAGCAAAAATAAAAAGAGAGAAATTGGACAGCCTTGTCTCACCTCCGCGAATAATTTCAAATCTGTGGGATGTTTGTCAATTAATTATAACAGCACTATTTATCCATTTGCAAAAGAAACAAAAAAACATGGCTAAATCCCAAATCCCTCTCTATTCGATAATCGAGTGCACTACTTGGCGTGTTAAACAAGTTAATCTACACCCTCGTGCACTATAGCTTCTGATTTAGCACTATAGGGGATTTAACCCCGGAAGCTGGAAGTGAACAGAGCGGATATTCTGAAGCAGAATAAGTGGAAATATAAAGAGAAACTTATGAGACTTAAAAACTACTTTCACCCCTGTGTTCTTCACTTCATTTTTAAAGATGGAGAAATGTTGGTTACGTACACAAGCTTTTTCTTTGCTCAATAAATTTTTACAAATACAGACACACATTATTACAGAGCCCCCCGGTGACATTGGAGAGAGGGGGCATGTCTGGAGCTTTAGATTTATTCAATGATTACAATATTAATTGCAAGCTATCCATGTTCATATTAATGATGCTGTTTGCCACGTGCAATACCTTCTACCCACATGCCATCCGTCAAGTTCTTTTTTTTAAAGCACAAGGTTTTATAGTTTATATTGAAATCATTAATGTAACCTAAAGATCTGCTGATGTGCATTTTAAGCAGAAATTGTATCAGTCTGAAATGGAAACGCATCAGTGAGGGACACGCATGTGCACGCGCATCGCGGAACGAACCAGTCACATGATTCCGGC
Source organism: Clarias magur (assembly GCA_013621035.1). Taxonomy (NCBI): domain Eukaryota; kingdom Metazoa; phylum Chordata; class Actinopteri; order Siluriformes; family Clariidae; genus Clarias; species Clarias magur. Next base: position 1,416,056 of record QNUK01000071.1, read on the forward strand.
CAAACGCATGGCCTCGGCTGCCGTTGGTCACGTGACACCCGTGGGAATTTTTTTAATTATTATTGAAACAATGCAAAATAGAATACAAAACACATTAAATACAGTTACACAACAACAACCAAAAAAAATATATAAAAATTATTAACAACAGTCTACTCAACAAGTAAGGACTGGACTGATCAACACACGCATACACACTGATCTACAACCATCCAACATATTTTCAACACAACCTTTTTTCTTTTTTTTTTTTTTTTTTGCACAAATATTTGTGTTATCAGCAACTCTTTTTCGTCTATGCTGCTACTCATGAGAAATGTTTATTGATTTTTTTTTTGTGTCATGTTGTTGTGTTGTTGTTCCTGTTTGCATATTTGCACGTGCACTTTATGTTGTCTTGTGTTTATCTTTTGTATGTAATTACATGCAAGTCTGTTGTGTAGCACTTAGGGATCAGGGGTAGCTCAGTGCTTTAGGCATTGGACTACGGTTCCAGGTTCAAACACCATGAGCACCAAGACGCCACTGTTGGGCCCTTGAGCAAGGCCCTTAACCCTCAACTGCTCAGATGTATAATGAGATTAAAATGTAAGTCGCTCTGGATAAGGGTGTCTGCTGAATTCCTAAAGTGTAAATGTACTCAATAGTTTTTGATAATTTGGTGTAAATATGATTTTTTGTTTGGCTTAGATTGTCAGCTAATTAGGTGACCTAGTTAGCTGGTTAGTTTCTGTTCATTTATGTTACATGTATGTGAGCTGATTTAAACTGATTCTCCAGGCGCATCTTTCAAATTGTGCATTTTTAGAACATGATGATGTCACAGACCCCAAGCTACTCACAAGCTACTCAGAGCTTACAGAGAGAGAAAAGCACACACACACTCACACACTGAGAAATTTATTTTACACATTAATTTTTACCACACTAAGTGTTAAAAATACAAGCGTGATGACTCTCAATTGTCCAGCAAACAGTAAGTTCATTTTTACTATTGTTGTGTGGAAAAAAAAAAGAAAGATGAATTATTAATGTACAGATTCAGGTAGCTGAATGTAAAAAAAATCATTAAATATCATTAGGAGTCAAACAATAGTCACTGAAATGACTTGAAACTGACAAAAGTAATAATAAATAAAAAAAGACTTGAAAGAAATCGCTTGATTGCCTCAGAAGGTTGTTTATAGTATCAATAGTATCATCATTTCTGTCTGGGCCAGTTTCATTAGTCTGTTTTTGAAAAATGCTTCTGATGAACCACAATTCAAAAGCAATGTCTGATTTTCATTAGTTAATTTTTTGGTCATTTTTTATTTATTATTACCTTTTCTTGTTTAAAGTTATTTGTACAGAAGGGCGCTAACAATTTTGTCCACGTGTGTATGGCACGACGTCTGTGTTGATTTTATGTATACATACTGTATGCGGATAGAAACTGAGCCTTATTTCTCACTGCTGACTCGTCTTTGAAAGTGAGCTTCCCTCGTTCTTTCTTTCTTTTGGTCAACAGCAGAGTTTTTCAGTCGATACATTATGGGACGTCTACTGGGGAAAGGAGGGTATGGTGCTGTCCACGCGGGAGTTCGCAGATCAGACGGGAAAAAGGTAAATATCAGCAAATATAGAGTTAACAGGCGCTGCTGAATACACAAGTTCAGTAATGTCAGTAGATGCCGGTACAAGACGGAGTTAATTATTTCCATGGTGTGTTGAAAATTGTACTGAAGTTAGATGAGAGCAGTGAAGTTAAATATGTAGTTCTGTGTTGCAGGTGGCCCTGAAATTCATGCGCAAACCCAGAGACGACACCTACATCACCCTCGTAAGTGAACTTACAACTTGTTTTTGTGATTTTTCAGATGAAACACAGTAACACACCATGTTAAACACAGTTTTACTTTGCACTCATTATTACTTTTCCAAACCTAACCATATCTATTGTGTTTTTAGCCAGGGGACAGACGCAGACTCCCTCTTGAGGTGGCACTCATGAAGCTCGTGTGCGAGCCCCCACACTGCCCCTTGGTCATCGAGTTGGTGGAATGGCACGAGACAACCACACACGTCATCTTGGTCCTAGAGCGACCCGAACCCTGCATCGACCTCTTCGATTACTGCGCTGATAAAACCATGCCTGAATCAGTGGCTCGAATCATCACGCAGCAGGTTATTCAGGCTGCACGTCACTGCAGTGACCGGGGTGTCTTCCACCGGGACATCAAGGAGGAAAACATTCTCCTGAACCCTCGTACTCTCGAGATAAAGCTGATCGATTTCGGCTGTGGAGATCTGCTTAAGAACACGCCGTACACACATTATGCAGGTAACTGTAACTCAAAGATGAGCTGATTGGATAGAAATTCCTGCCGTATTGTTTTCGTAATCTTACTGTGATACTTTTTCTCTGTCTTTAATTCAGGCACAAAGACATTCCGTCCACCCGAATGGATCATCAATAGAGAGTACGAGGCGGAACCTGCCACCGTCTGGGGTCTTGGCGTATTCCTCTACCAGCTGTTATGCAGAGAAGAGCTTTTTTGTGAAGACAAAGACATTGTTGATGGCCACGTAGACTTCCCTCATCATCTGTCTGAAGGTCAGAAAAATTACATTCTAAGCCGTATGCAAAGCTGGAAACTTCCACAGGAAAATGCTTAGAATTAAAACTAATTAAAACTAAAAAAGCCTAAATGACAGAAGATATTCATGTAAAAACTTTTAGAAGGTTAGCAAAGTTTAACCAACTACATCAATGCACACACAGCTTCCTGCAGTCTGATAAGGACGTGCCTGCAGCGAGATCCTAAAAGACGACCGACACTCATGCAGATCCTGTCACATCAGTGGTTCTGTGTTCAGGAGGTCAGGGAGAAACAGTGACACACAAGAAAAGAAGAAAAGCACCTGGAGGCCCCGGAGGCAGCAAGAATCTCCTCATATGTATTCAATGTGTTGCAATAACTGTAAAAAATGTACATTTGTATATACAAGGCTTTCCGTCACTGTTATATAATAAATTTCATTTATTTTGTATGCATTGGTTCGTGTCTGTGTGTTTGTGTGTGCGTGGGCATGTGTTTATGCACACACAATGTATTAGAAAATGTGTAAAAGGCTTTCTGTTTACTATGTGTTAGGGTTAAAAGGACATTGTACAAATTACATCATGTTAAATATTATGAACTTTTAGTTATCTCGTATGCTGGTTTAATGTACGGTGGTCGTAAAGTAAAACTAACAAAAAAGAAAACAAAATAAAATTTACAAACAAAATAACCAAACCCAAAACAAAATAACAAGCTGAAAAAAGGTAGGTTGCGAATGACATTCTTACCGCTGATTGGACGAGACATCTGTCACTCAACATTTACAGGACTTGCTGCAGTCTCAAGGACATTTAGATGTATTTCCATTTAAGGAATATTTTTTAGTATTTTAGGATTGTACTACGGTGGCTGTAAAGTGCACAAACAAACTAACAAAACAGAAAACAAAATAACATTTAAAAACAAAATAACAAATGAGAAAACACGACAATTCAGTCAAACCGGAAAAGGTAGGTACAGTTCTCGAATTGAAGTCTTAGCGCTGATTGGAAGAGACACCCGTCACTCAAAACATACAAGCAGTACTGTCAAGTGAAGTCAAACTTATTTTAAAAGCACATTTAACACAACTTAGTTGCCCAAAATGATGTAAAATCCTAAAATACTGAAATTAATCCTTAAACGAAAATACATCTAAATGTCCGTGAGGCTGCAGTACTTCCTGTATATTTTGAGTAACAGATGTCTCGTCCAATCAGCGGTAAGAATCAACAAGCTGAAAAAGGTAGGTGTGGCTTGCGAATGACAATCTTACCACTGATTGGACGAGACGTCTGCCACTCTAGATTAGCGGTAGGATTTAATTCGCAACCCAACGTAAGCATGTTGATTCTTACCGCTGATTGGACGAAACATCTGTCACTCAAAATATACAGGAAGTACGTCAGTCTCACGGACATTTAGATGCATTTCCTTTTAAGGATTATTTTTTAGTATTTTAGGATTGTACAGCAGCTTGGCCAAGTAAGTAGTGTTAAATGTGCTTTAAATATAAATTTTACTTCACTTGACAGTACTTCTTGTGTGTTTTGAGTGACAGATGTCTCTTCCAAGCAGCGATAAGAATTTCATTTGCAAATTATACCTACATTTTCCGGTTTGACAGAATTGTCGTTGTGTTTTCTCATTTGCTATTTTGTTTCTGGATATTTCGTTGTATTTTCTGATTTGTTATGTTGTTTTTGGTTTTGTTGTTTGTTTTTTTATTTTGTTACTGGAATTTGGTATTTTGTTTTCGTATTTGTTATTAAATTTTTTTATTTGTTATTTTGGGTTAGGTTTTGTTGTTTTGTTATTTAGTTTGTTAATTTGTTTTTTCGGTTTGTTATTTTGTTTTGCACTTCTCGGCCACGGTATTAATGCCTTGGATAAACAAACACGTTCGTGGCATGTGGTTCACCCATAAACCAGATAAAAACCATAGACACTGTTATACGCCAGTTATTTCCAACGGAGTAATGTGATTGGACAACAGGCTTTCCACCAGTGCTGATTATAGACAGTAACCGTACTGGGATGTTTATCTATGTATAGTCATTTTAAAATTGTGTTGTTTTATTCATGCCTAAGGTGAGCTACAAAGATAACTAGCTTCGAACATAAGGATGAATCCCAAATCCCTCTCTCCCCAATAATCAAGTGCACTACTTAGTGCGTTGAACAAGTGATTGTACACCCTAGTGCACTAGCTTTCCATTTAATGCTCTTTGGGATTTAACCACAGAACCTGGAAGTTAACAGAGTGGATTTTTTTTTACAGCAAGATAATTGGTGATATAAAGAGAAACTTACAAGATTTACAGTACAGGACTGTCCACCGCCTCCATGGTTTTGTAATAAAACAATAACATTTAAATTGTGCAGTAATTGCGCCATGGAGACTGTAGAAGCTTTAAAACTGATGAACTGATTTTCTTTATAGGATTTCCCCGACAATTCATTCTCCTCACCTCTTGTTTATATAGTACCAGTAAGAATTTTAAACTACTTTCACCCCTGTTACAATAACAGTCAGTCCCCAGCTCCGCTCCAGTCAAAGTTAGTTACTTCTGCCAGGTAGAGAAGGATATTTGTTGGTGGGGCAAATTAACTGGTTAAAAATAAAGAAACAAATGACTCATTCGCTTAAATATTGTCTATACCGCTAAAACCTGTATTCAGAGTCGCGGCGGCCTGGAGCCTATGGACACTGGTTAGTAGATAATCGCAAGGTTGGAAATAAAATTTAACTGTTTTCATCACCAATAACAAGAAAACACATTCATATCTTCAGAAATTTATTTAGTAATTTAAATTGTGATAAAATGATTAGAAACTAAGGAAATATACAGTATGTAACCATTATGATGATAAACTCCAAAATAAACACAGTACAAACACTTTTTCTCTCAGCAAGGTGGATGAAAATAAATGCATAAATGGTACACCTTGCCTCAGACTGTCTTTTATATCAGGTGCCTCTGCATCTACAAAACAACATGTACTGTATATTAGCGCTTTAACATTTCTGGCACTGTGTCTATGGCAACAATCTCTATGGTTTGGAGGAATATTTACCCACCTGTATTTAGGAGAAAAGAGGAACAAAACTTTAGCTTGGCTTCAGGACTTAATCAGCAGCACCTGACCTCTCTATGGTTTTAGTTTCCCCGTCTAGTGATTAGCGCCATCTAGTGGCATGTTTGATACTCAATGATAATAGTTTGATAATCAGCAAAAATAAAAAGAGAGAAATTGGACAGCCTTGTCAGACTCCGCGAATAATTTAAAATCTGTAGGATGTTTGTCAATTAATTATAACAGCACTATTTATCCATTTGCAAAAGAAAAAAAAAAAACAAGGCTAAATCTCAAATCCCTCTCTATTCGATAATCGAGTGCACTACTTGGCGTGTTAAACAAGTTAATCTACACCCTCGTGCACTATCGCTTCTGATTTAGCACTATAGGGGATTTAACCCCGGAAGCTGGAAGTGAACAGAGCGGATATTCTAAAGCAGAATAAGTGGAAATATAAAGAGAAACTTATGAGACTTAAAAACTACTTTCACCCCTGTGTTCTTCACTTCATTTTTAAAGATGGAGAAATGTTGGTTATGTACACAAGCTTTTTCTTTGCTCAATAAATTTTTACAAATACAGACACACATTATTACAGAGCCCCCCGGTGACATTGGAGAGAGGGGGCATGTCTGGAGCTTTAGATTTATTCAATGATTACAATATTAATTGCAAGCTATCCATGTTCATATTAATGATGCTGTTTGCCACGTGCAATACCTTCTACCCACATGCCATCCGTCAAGTTCTTTTTTTTAAAGCACAAGGTTTTATAGTTTATATTGAAATCATTAATGTAACCTAAAGATCTGCTGATGTGCATTTTAAGCAGAAATCGTATCAGTCTGAAATGGAAACGCATCAGTGAGGAACACGCATTTGCACGCGCATCGCGGAACGAACCAGTCACATGATTCGGGCCAAACGCATGGCCTCGGCTGCCGTTGGTCACGTTACACCCGTGGGAATTTTTATTATTATTATTGAAACAATGCAAAATAGAATACAAAACACATTAAATACAGTTACACAACAACAACCAAAAAAAAAAAATTATTAACAACAGTCTACTCAACAAGTAAGGACTGGACTGATCAACACACGCATACACACTGATCTACAACCATCCAACATATTTTCAACACAACCTTTTTTCTTTTCCACAAATATTTGTGTTATCAGCAACTCTTTTTCGTCTATGCTGCTACTCATAAGAAATGTTTATTGATTTTTTTTTATCTACCATGCCATTAACTTGCAATACCTCAACCCACTATCTCAGTACTGTACATCAGTTTGCATTGTGTCATGTTGTCGTGTTGTTGTTCCTGTTTGCATATTTGCACGTGCACTTTATGTTGTCTTGTGTTTATCTTTTGTATTTAATTACATGCAAGTCTGTTGTGTAGCACTTAGGGATCAGGGGTAGCTCAGTGCTTTAGGCATTGGACTACGGTTCCAGGTTCAAACACCATGAGCACTAAGTCGCCACTGTTGGGCCCTTGAGCAAGGCCCTTAACCCTCAACTGCTCAGATGTATAATGAGATTAAAATGTAAGTTGCTCTGGATAAGGGTGTCTGCTGAATTCCTAAAGTGTAAATGTAATCAGAATAGTTTTTGATAATTTGGTGTAAATTTGTTTTTTGATTGGCTTAGATTGTCAGCTAATTACGTGACCTAGTTAGCTGGTTAGTTTCTGTTCATTTATGTTACATGTATGTGAGCTGATTTAAACTGATTCTCCAGGTGCATCTTTCAAATTGTGCATTTTTAGAACATGATGATGTCACAGACCCCAAGCTACTCACAAGCTACTCAGAGCTTACAGAGAGAGAAAAGCACACACACACTCACACACTGAGAAATTTATTTTACACATTAATTTTTACCACACTAAGTGTTAAAAATACTAGCGTGATGACTCTCAATTGTCCAGCAAACAGTAAGTTCATTTTTACTATTGTTGTGTGGAAAAAAAAAGAAAGACGAATTATTAATGTACACATTCAGGTAGCTGAATGTAAAAAATATCACTAAATATCATTAGGAATCAAACAATAGTTACTGAAATTACTTGAAACTGACAAAAGTAATAATAAATAAAAAAAGACTTGAATGAAATCGCTTGATTGCCTCAGAAGGTTGTTTATAGTATCAATAGTATCATCATTTCTGTCCGGGCCAGTTTCATTAGTCTGTTTTTGAAAAATGCTTCTGATGAACCACAATTCAAAAGCAATGTCTGATTTTCATTAGTTAATTTTTTTGGTCATTTTTTATTTATTATTACCTTTTCTTGTTTCAAGTTATTTGTACAGAAGGGCGCTAACAATTTTGTCCACGTGTGTATGGCATGACGTCTGTGTTGATTTTATGTATACATACTGTATGCGGATAGAAACTGAGCCTTATTTCTCACTGCTGACTCGTCTTTGAAAGTGAGCTTCCCTCTTTCTTTCTTTCTTTTGGTCAACAGCAGACTTTTTCAGTCGATACATTATGGGACGTCTACTGGGGAAAGGAGGGTATGGTGCTGTCCACGCGGGAGTTCGCAGATCAGATGGGAAAAAGGTAAATATCAGCAAATATAGAGTTAACAGGCGCTGCTGAATACACAAGTTCAGTAATGTCAGTAGATGCCGGTACAAGACGGAGTTAATTATTTCCGTGGTGTGTTGAAAATTGTACTGAAGTTAGATGAGAGCAGTGAAGTTAAATATGTAGTTCTGTGTTGCAGGTGGCCCTGAAATTCATGCGCAAACCCAGAGACGACACCTACATCACCCTCGTAAGTGAACTTACAACTTGTTTTTGTGATTTTTCAGATGAAACACAGTAACACACCATGTTAAACACAGTTTTACTTTGCACTCATTATTACTTTTCCAAACCTAACCATATCTATTGTGTTTTTAGCCAGGGGACAGACGCAGACTCCCTCTTGAGGTGGCACTCATGAAGCTCGTGTGCGAGCCCCCTCACTGCCCCTTGGTCATCGAGTTGGTGGAATGGCACGAGACAACCACACACGTCATCTTGGTCCTAGAGCGACCCGAACCCTGCATCGACCTCTTCGATTACTGCGCTGATAAAACCATGCCTGAATCAGTGGCTCGAATCATCACGCAGCAGGTTATTCAGGCTGCACGTCACTGCAGTGACCGGGGTGTCTTCCACCGGGACATCAAGGAGGAAAACATTCTCCTGAACCCTCGTACTCTCGAGATAAAGCTGATCGATTTCGGCTGTGGAGATCTGCTTAAGAACACGCCGTACACACATTATGCAGGTAACTGTAACTCAAAGATGAGCTGATTGGATAGAAATTCCTGCCGTATTGTTTTCGTAATCTTACTGTGATACTTTTTCTCTGTCTTTAATTCAGGCACAAAGACATTCCGTCCACCCGAATGGATCATCAATAGAGAGTACGAGGCGGAACCTGCCACCGTCTGGGGTCTTGGCGTATTCCTCTACCAGCTGTTATGCAGAGAAGAGCTTTTTTGTGAAGACAAAGACATTGTTGATGGCCACGTAGACTTCCCTCATCATCTGTCTGAAGGTCAGAAAAATTACATTCTAAGCCGTATGCAAAGCTGGAAACTTCCACAGGAAAATGCTTAGAATTAAAACTAATTAAAACTAAAAAAGCCTAAATGACAGAAGATATTCATGTAAAAACTTTTAGAAGGTTAGCAAAGTTTAACCAACTACATCAATGCACACACAGCTTCCTGCAGTCTGATAAGGACGTGCCTGCAGCGAGATCCTAAAAGACGACCGACACTCATGCAGATCCTGTCACATCAGTGGTTCTGTGTTCAGGAGGTCAGGGAGAAACAGTGACACACAAGAAAAGAAGAAAAAGCACCTGGAGGCCCCGGAGGCAGCAAGAATCTCCTCATATGTATTTAATGTGTTGCAATAACTGTAAAAAATGTAAATTTGTATATACACGGCTTTCCGTTACTGTTATATAATAAATTTCATTTATTTTTTATGCATTGGTTCGTGTCTGTGTGTTTGTGTGTGCGTGGGCATGTGTTTATGCACACACAATGTATTAGAAAATGTGTAAAAGGCTTTCTGTTTACTATGTGTTAGGGTTAAAAGGACATTGTACAAATTACATCATGTTAAATATTATGAACTTTTAGTTATCTCGTATGCTGGTTTAATGTACGGTGGCCGTAAAGTGCAAAACAAACTAACAAAACAGAAAACAAAATAAAATTTACAAACAAAATAACCAAACCCAAAACAAAATAACAAGCTGAAAAAAGGTAGGTTGCGAATGACATTCTTACCGCTGATTGGACGAGACATCTGTCACTCAACATTTACAGGACTTGCTGCAGTCTCAAGGACATTTAGATGTATTTCCATTTAAGGAATATTTTTTAGTATTTTAGGATTGTACTACGGTGGCCGTAAAGTGCACAAACAAACTAACAAAACAGAAAACAAAATAACATTTAAAAACAAAATAACAAATGAGAAAACACGACAATTCAGTCAAACCGGAACAGGTAGGTACAGTTCTCGAATTGAAGTCTTAGCGCTGATTGGAAGAGACACCCGTCACTCAAAACATACAAGCAGTACTGTCAAGTGAAGTCAAACTTATTTTAAAAGCACATTTAACACAACTTAGTTGCCCAAAATGATGTAAAATCCTAAAATACTGAAATTAATCCTTAAACGAAAATACATCTAAATGTCCGTGAGGCTGCAGTACTTCCTGTATATTTTGAGTAACAGATGTCTCGTCCAATCAGCGGTAAGAATCAACAAGCTGAAAAAGGTAGGTGTGGCTTGCGAATGACAATCATACCACTGATTGGACGAGACGTCTGCCACTCAAGATTAGCGGTAGGATTTAATTCGCAACCCAACGTAAGCATGTTGATTCTTACCGCTGATTGGACGAAACATCTGTCACTCAAAATATACAGGAAGTACTTCAGTCTCACGGACATTTAGATGCATTTCCTTTTAAGGATTATTTTTTAGTATTTTAGGATTGTACAGCAGCTTGGCCAAGTAAGTAGTGTTAAATGTGCTTTAAATATAAATTTGACTTCACTTGACAGTACTTCTTGTATGTTTTGAGTGACAGATGTCTCTTCCAAGCAGTGATAAGAATTTCATTTGCAAATTATACCTACATTTTCCGGTTTGACAGAATTGTCGTTGTGTTTTCTCATTTGCTATTTTGTTTCTGGATATTTCGTTGTATTTTCTGATTTGTTATATTGTTTTTGGTTTTGTTGTTTGTTTTTTTATTTTGTTACTGGAATTTGGTATTTTGTTTTCGTATTTGTTATTAAATTTTTTTATTTGTTATTTTGGGTTAGGTTTTGTTGTTTTGTTATTTAGTTTGTTAATTTGTTTTTTCGGTTTGTTATTTTGTTTTGCACTTCTCGGCCACCGTATTAATGCCTTGGATAAACAAACACATTCATGGCATGTGGTTCACCCATGAACCAGATAAAAACCATAGACACTGTTATACGCCAGTTAGTTCCAACGGAGTAATGTGATTGGACAACAGGCTTTCCACCAGTGCTGATTATAGACAGTAACCGTACTGGGATGTTTATCTATGTATAGTCATTTTAAAATTGTGTTGTTTTATTCATGCCTAAGGTGAGCTACAAAGATAACTAGCTTCGAACATAAGGATGAATCCCAAATCCCTCTCTCCCCAATAATCAAGTGCACTACTTAGTGCGTTGAATAAGTGATTGTACACCCTAGTGCGCTAGCTATCCATTTAATGCTCTTTGGGATTTAACCACAAAACCTGGAAGTTAACAGAGTGGATTTTTTTTTACAGCAAGATAATTGGTGATATAAAGAGAAACTTACAAGATTTACAGTACAGGACTGTCCACCGCCTCCATGGTTTTGTAATAAAACAATAACATTTAAATTGTGCAGTAATTGCGCCATGGAGACTGTAGAAGCTTTAAAACTGATGAACTGATTTTCTTTATAGGATTTCCCCGACAATTCATTCTCCTCACCTCTTGTTTATATAGTACCAGTAAGAATTTTAAACTACTTTCACCCCTGTTACAATAACAGTCAGTCCCCAGCTCCGCTCCAGTCAAAGTTAGTTACTTCTGCCAGGTAGAGAAGGATATTTGTTGGTGGGGCAAATTAACTGGTTAAAAATAAAGAAACAAATGACTCATTCGCTTAAATATTGTCTATACCGCTAAAACCTGTATTCAGAGTCGCGGCGGCCTGGAGCCTATGGACACTGGTTAGTAGATAATCGCAAGGTTGGAAATAAAATTTAACTGTTTTCATCACCAATAACAAGAAAACACATTCATATCTTCAGAAATTTATTTAGTAATTTAAATTGTGATAAAATGATTAGAAACTAAGGAAATATACAGTATGTAACCATTATGATGATAAACTCCAAAATAAACACAGTACAAACACTTTTTCTCTCAGCAAGGTGGATGAAAATAAATGCATAAATGGTACACCTTGCCTCAGACTGTCTTTTATATCAGGTGCCTCTGCATCTACAAAACAACATGTACTGTATATTAGCGCTTTAACATTTCTGGCACTGTGTCTATGGCAACAATCTCTATGGTTTGGAGGAATATTTACCCACCTGTATTTAGGAGAAAAGAGGAACAAAACTTTAGCTTGGCTTCAGGACTTAATCAGCAGCACCTGACCTCTCTATGGTTTTAGTTCCCCCCCTAGTGATTAGCTGTTTGACTAGATGTTTGATACTCAATGATAATAGTTTGATAATCAGCAAAAATAAAAAGAGAGAAATTGGACAGCCTTGTCTCACCTCCGCGAATAATTTCAAATCTGTGGGATGTTTGTCAATTAATTATAACAGCACTATTTATCCATTTGCAAAAGAAACAAAAAAACATGGCTAAATCCCAAATCCCTCTCTATTCGATAATCGAGTGCACTACTTGGCGTGTTAAACAAGTTAATCTACACCCTCGTGCACTATAGCTTCTGATTTAGCACTATAGGGGATTTAACCCCGGAAGCTGGAAGTGAACAGAGCGGATATTCTAAAGCAGAATAAGTGGAAATATAAAGAGAAACTTATGAGACTTAAAAACTACTTTCACCCCTGTGTTCTTCACTTCATTTTTAAAGATGGAGAAATGTTGGTTATGTACACAAGCTTTTTCTTTGCTCAATAAATTTTTACAAATACAGACACACATTATTACAGAGCCCCCCGGTGACATTGGAGAGAGGGGGCATGTCTGGAGCTTTAGATTTATTCAATGATTACAATATTAATTGCAAGCTATCCATGTTCATATTAATGATGCTGTTTGCCACGTGCAATACCTTCTACCCACATGCCATCCGTCAAGTTCTTTTTTTTAAAGCACAAGGTTTTATAGTTTATATTGAAATCATTAATGTAACCTAAAGATCTGCTGATGTGCATTTTAAGCAGAAATCGTATCAGTCTGAAATGGAAACGCATCAGTGAGGAACACGCATTTGCACGCGCATCGCGGAACGAACCAGTCACATGATTCGGGCCTAACGCATGGCCTCGGCTGCCGTTGGTCACGTTACACCCGTGGGAATTTTTATTATTATTATTGAAACAATGCAAAATAGAATACAAAACACATTAAATACAGTTACACAACAACAACCAAAAAAAAAATAATTATTAACAACAGTCTACTCAACAAGTAAGGACTGGACTGATCAACACACGCATACACACTGATCTACAACCATCCAACATATTTTCAACACAACCTTTTTTCTTTTCCACAAATATTTGTGTTATCAGCAACTCTTTTTCGTCTATGCTGCTACTCATAAGAAATGTTTATTGATTTTTTTTTATCTACCATGCCATTAACTTGCAATACCTCAACCCACTATCTCAGTACTGTACATCAGTTTGCATTGTGTCATGTTGTCGTGTTGTTGTTCCTGTTTGCATATTTGCACGTGCACTTTATGTTGTCTTGTGTTTATCTTTTGTATTTAATTACATGCAAGTCTGTTGTGTAGCACTTAGGGATCAGGGGTAGCTCAGTGCTTTAGGCATTGGACTACGGTTCCAGGTTCAAACACCATGAGCACCAAGACGCCACTGTTGGGCCCTTGAGCAAGGCCCTTAACCCTCAACTGCTCAGATGTATAATGTGATTAAAATGTAAGTTGCTCTGGATAAGGGTGTCTGCTGAATTCCTAAAGTGTAAATGTACTCAGAATAGTTTTTGATAATTTGGTGTAAATTTGTTTTTTGTTTGGCTTAGATTGTCAGCTAATTAGGTGACCTAGTTAGCTGGTTAGTTTCTGTTCATTTATGTTACATGTATGTGAGCTGATTTAAACTGATTCTCCAGGTGCATCTTTCAAATTGTGCATTTTTAGAACATGATGATGTCACAGACCCCAAGCTACTCACAAGCTACTCAGAGCTTACAGAGAGAGAAAAGCACACACACACTCACACACTGAGAAATTTATTTTACACATTAATTTTTACCACACTAAGTGTTAAAAATACTAGCGTGATGACTCTCAATTGTCCAGCAAACAGTAAAATCATTTTTACTATTGTTGTGTGGAAAAAAAAAGAAAGACGAATTATTAATGTACACATTCAGGTAGCTGAATGTAAAAAATATCACTAAATATCATTAGGAATCAAACACTAGTTACTGAAATGACTTGAAACTGACAAAAGTAATAATAAATAAAAAAAGACTTGAATGAAATCGCTTGATTGCCTCAGAAGGTTGTTTATAGTATCAATAGTATCATCATTTCTGTCCGGGCCAGTTTCATTAGTCTGTTTTTGAAAAATGCTTCTGATGAACCACAATTCAAAAGCAATGTCTGATTTTCATTAGTTAATTTTTTGGTAATTTTTTATTTATTATTACCTTTTCTTGTTTCAAGTTATTTGTACAGAAGGGCGCTAACAATTTTGTCCACGTGTGTATGGCACGACGTCTGTGTTGATTTTATGTATACATACTGTATGCGGATAGAAACTGAGCCTTATTTCTCACTGCTGACTCGTCTTTGAAAGTGAGCTTCCCTCTTTCTTTCTTTCTTTTGTTCAACAGCAGAGTTTTTCAGTCGATACATTATGGGACGTCTACTGGGGAAAGGAGGGTATGGTGCTGTCCACGCGGGAGTTCGCAGATCAGACGGGAAAAAGGTAAATATCAGCAAATATAGAGTTAACAGGCGCTGCTGAATACACAAGTTCAGTAATGTCAGTAGATGCCGGTACAAGACGGAGTTAATTATTTCCGTGGTGTGTTGAAAATTGTACTAAAGTTAGATGAGAGCAGTGAAGTTAAATATGTAGTTCTGTGTTGCAGGTGGCGCTGAAATTCATGCGCAAACCCAGAGACGACACCTACATCACCATCGTAAGTGAACTTACAACTTGTTTTTGTGATTTTTGAGATGAAACACAGTAACACACCATGTTAAACACAGTTTTACTTTGCACTCATTATTACTTTTCCAAACCTAACCATATCTATTGTGTTTTTAGCCAGGGGACAGACGCAGACTCCCTCTTGAGGTGGCACTCATGAAGCTCGTGTGCGAGCCCCCTCACTGCCCCTTGGTCATCGAGTTGGTGGAATGGCACGAGACAACCACACACGTCATCTTGGTCCTAGAGCGACCCGAACCCTGCATCGACCTCTTCGATTACTGCGCTGATAAAACCATGCCTGAATCAGTGGCTCGAATCATCACGCAGCAGGTTATTCAGGCTGCACGTCACTGCAGTGACCGGGGTGTCTTCCACCGGGACATCAAGGAGGAAAACATTCTCCTGAACCCTCGTACTCTCGAGATAAAGCTGATCGATTTCGGCTGTGGAGATCTGCTTAAGAACACGCCGTACACACATTATGCAGGTAACTGTAACTCAAAGATGAGCTGATTGGATAGAAATTCCTGCCGTATTGTTTTCGTAATCTTACTGTGATACTTTTTCTCTGTCTTTAATTCAGGCACGAAGACTTTCCGTCCACCCGAATGGATCATCAATAGAGAGTACGAGGCGGAACCTGCCACCGTCTGGGGTCTTGGCGTATTCCTCTACCAACTGTTATGCAGAGAAGAGCTTTTTTGTGAAGACAAAGACATTGTTGATGGCCACGTAGACTTCCCTCATCATCTGTCTGAAGGTGAGAAAAATTACATTCTAAGCCGTATGCAAAGCTGGAAACTTCCACAGGAAAATGCTTAGAATTAAAACTAATTAAAACTAAAAAAGCCTAAATGACAGAAGATATTCATGTAAAAACTTTTAGAAGGTTAGCAAAGTTTAACCAACTACATCAATGCACACACAGCTTCCTGCAGTCTGATAAGGACGTGCCTGCAGCGAGATCCTAAAAGACGACCGACACTCATGCAGATCCTGTCACATCAGTGGTTCTGTGTTCAGGAGGTCAGGGAGAAACAGTGACACACAAGAAAAGAAGAAAAGCACCTGGAGGCCCCGGAGGCAGCAAGAATCTCCTCATATGTATTTAATGTGTTGCAATAACTGTAAAAAATGTACATTTGTATATACAAGGCTTTCCGTCACTGTTATATAATAAATTTCATTTATTTTGTATGCATTGGTTCGTGTCTGTGTGTTTGTGTGTGCGTGGGCATGTGTTTATGCACACACAATGTATTAGAAAATGTGTAAAAGGCTTTCTGCTTACTATGTGTTAGGGTTAAAAGGACATTGTACAAATTACATCATGTTAAATATTATGAACTTTTAGTTATCTCGTATGCTGGTTTAATGTACGGTGGTCGTAAAGTGCAAAACAAACTAACAAAACAGAAAACAAAATAAAATTTACAAACAAAATAACCAAACCCAAAACACAATAACAAGCTGAAAAAAGGTAGTTTGCGAATGACATTCTTACCGCTGATTGGACGAGACATCTGTCACTCAAAATTTACAGGACTTGCTGCAGTCTCAAGGACATTTAGATGTATTTCCATTTAAGGAATATTTTTTAGTATTTTAGGATTGTACTACGGTGGCCGTAAAGTGCACAAACAAACTAACAAAACAGAAAACAAAATAACATTTAAAAACAAAATAACAACAGAGAAAAGATGACAATTCAGTCAAACCGGAACAGGTAGGTACAGTTCTCGAATTGAAGTCTTAGCGCTGATTGGAAGAGACACCCGTCACTCAAAACATACAAGCAGTACTGTCAAGTGAAGTCAAACTTATTTTAAAAGCACATTTAACACAACTTAGTTGCCCAAAATGATGTAAAATCCTAAAATACTGAAATTAATCCTTAAACGAAAATACATCTAAATGTCCGTGAGGCTGCAGTACGTCCTGTATATTTTGAGTAACAGATGTCTCGTCCAATCAGCGGTAAGAATCAACAAGCTGAAAAAGGTAGGTGTGGCTTGCGAATGACAATCATACCACTGATTGGACGAGACGTCTGCCACTCAAGATTAGCGGTAGGATTTAATTCGCAACCCAACGTAAGCATGTTGATTCTTACCGCTGATTGGACGAAACATCTGTCACTCAAAATATACAGGAAGTACTTCAGTCTCACGGACATTTAGATGCATTTCCTTTTAAGGATTATTTTTTAGTATTTTAGGATTGTACAGCAGCTTGGCCAAGTAAGTAGTGTTAAATGTGCTTTAAATATAAATTTTACTTCACTTGACAGTACTTCTTGTATGTTTTGAGTGACAGATGTCTCTTCCAAGCAGTGATAAGAATTTCATTTGCAAATTATACCTACATTTTCCGGTTTGACAGAATTGTCGTTGTGTTTTCTCATTTGCTATTTTGTTTCTGGATATTTCGTTGTATTTTCTGATTTGTTATATTGTTTTTGGTTTTGTTGTTTGTTTTTTTATTTTGTTACTGGAATTTGGTATTTTGTTTTCGTATTTGTTATTAAAAATTTTTATTTGTTATTTTGGGTTAGGTTTTGTTATTTAGTTTGTTAATTTGTTTTTTCGGTTTGTTATTTTGTTTTGCACTTCTCGGCCACCGTATTAATGCCTTGGATAAACAAACACGTTCATGGCATGTGGTTCACCCATGAACCAGATAAAAACCATAGACACTGTTATACGCCAGTTAGTTCCAACGGAGTAATGTGATTGGACAACAGGCTTTCCACCAGTGCTGATTATAGACAGTAACCGTACTGGGATGTTTATCTATGTATAGTCATTTTAAAATTGTGTTGTTTTATTCATGCCTAAGGTGAGCTACAAAGATAACTAGCTTCGAACATAAGGATGAATCCCAAATCCCTCTCTCCCCAATAATCAAGTGCACTACTTAGTGCGTTGAAAAAGTGATTGTACACCCTAGTGCGCTAGCTTTCCATTTAATGCTCTTTGGGATTTAACCACAGAACCTGGAAGTTAA
This sequence comes from Clarias magur, assembly GCA_013621035.1. Lineage (NCBI taxonomy): Eukaryota > Metazoa > Chordata > Actinopteri > Siluriformes > Clariidae > Clarias > Clarias magur. Next base: position 1,434,168 of record QNUK01000071.1, read on the forward strand.
CAGAGTGGATTTTTTTTTACAGCAAGATAATTGGTGATATAAAGAGAAACTTACAAGATTTACAGTACAGGACTGTCCACCGCCTCCATGGTTTTGTAATAAAACAATAACATTTAAATTGTGCAGTAATTGCGCCATGGAGACTGTAGAAGCTTTAAAACTGATGAACTGATTTTCTTTATAGGATTTCCCCGACAATTCATTCTCCTCACCTCTTGTTTATATAGTACCAGTAAGAATTTTAAACTACTTTCACCCCTGTTACAATAACAGTCAGTCCCCAGCTCCGCTCCAGTCAAAGTTAGTTACTTCTGCCAGGTAGAGAAGGATATTTGTTGGTGGGGCAAATTAACTGGTTAAAAATAAAGAAACAAATGACTCATTCGCTTAAATATTGTCTATACCGCTAAAACCTGTATTCAGAGTCGCGGCAGCCTGGAGCCTAAGGACACTGGTTAGTAGATAATCGCAAGGTTGGAAATTAAATTTAACTCTTTTCATCACCAATAACAAGAAAACACATTCATATCTTCAGAAATTTATTTAGTAATTTAAATTGTGATAAAATGATTAGAAACTAAGGAAATATACAGTATGTAACCATTATGATGATAAACTCCAAAATAAACACAGTACAAACACTTTTTCTCTCAGCAAGGTGGATGAAAATAAATGCATAAATGGTACACCTTGCCTCAGACTGTCTTTTATATCAGGTGCCTCTGCATCTACAAAACAACATGTACTGTATATTAGCGCTTTAACATTTCTGGCACTGTGTCTATGGCAACAATCTCTATGGTTTGGAGGAATATTTACCCACCTGTATTTAGGAGAAAAGAGGAACAAAACTTTAGCTTGGCTTCAGGACTTAATCAGCAGCACCTGACCTCTCTATGGTTTTAGTTCCCCCCCTAGTGATTAGCTGTTTGACTAGATGTTTGATACTCAATGATAATAGTTTGATAATCAGCAAAAATAAAAAGAGAGAAATTGGACAGCCTTGTCTCACCTCCGCGAATAATTTCAAATCTGTGGGATGTTTGTCAATTAATTATAACAGCACTATTTATCCATTTGCAAAAGAAACAAAAAAACATGGCTAAATCCCAAATCCCTCTCTATTCGATAATCGAGTGCACTACTTGGCGTGTTAAACAAGTTAATCTACACCCTCGTGCACTATAGCTTCTGATTTAGCACTATAGGGGATTTAACCCCGGAAGCTGGAAGTGAACAGAGCGGATATTCTAAAGCAGAATAAGTGGAAATATAAAGAGAAACTTATGAGACTTAAAAACTACTTTCACCCCTGTGTTCTTCACTTCATTTTTAAAGATGGAGAAATGTTGGTTACGTACACAAGCTTTTTCTTTGCTCAATAAATTTTTACAAATACAGACACACATTATTACAGAGCCCCCCGGTGACATTGGAGAGAGGGGGCATGTCTGGAGCTTTAGATTTATTCAATGATTACAATATTAATTGCAAGCTATCCATGTTCATATTAATGATGCTGTTTGCCACGTGCAATACCTTCTACCCACATGCCATCCGTCAAGTTCTTTTTTTTAAAGCACAAGGTTTTATAGTTTATATTGAAATCATTAATGTAACCTAAAGATCTGCTGATGTGCATTTTAAGCAGAAATTGTATCAGTCTGAAATGGAAACGCATCAGTGAGGGACACGCATGTGCACGCGCATCGCGGAACGAACCAGTCACATGATTCCGGCCAAACGCATGGCCTCGGCTGCCGTTGGTCACGTGACACCCGTGGGAATTTTTTTAATTATTATTGAAACAATGCAAAATAGAATACAAAACACATTAAATACAGTTACACAACAACAACCAAAAAAAATATATAAAAATTATTAACAACAGTCTACTCAACAAGTAAGGACTGGACTGATCAACACACGCATACACACTGATCTACAACCATCCAACATATTTTCAACACAACCTTTTTTCTTTTTTTTTTTTTTTTTTGCACAAATATTTGTGTTATCAGCAACTCTTTTTCGTCTATGCTGCTACTCATGAGAAATGTTTATTGATTTTTTTTTTGTGTCATGTTGTTGTGTTGTTGTTCCTGTTTGCATATTTGCACGTGCACTTTATGTTGTCTTGTGTTTATCTTTTGTATGTAATTACATGCAAGTCTGTTGTGTAGCACTTAGGGATCAGGGGTAGCTCAGTGCTTTAGGCATTGGACTACGGTTCCAGGTTCAAACACCATGAGCACCAAGACGCCACTGTTGGGCCCTTGAGCAAGGCCCTTAACCCTCAACTGCTCAGATGTATAATGAGATTAAAATGTAAGTCGCTCTGGATAAGGGTGTCTGCTGAATTCCTAAAGTGTAAATGTACTCAATAGTTTTTGATAATTTGGTGTAAATATGATTTTTTGTTTGGCTTAGATTGTCAGCTAATTAGGTGACCTAGTTAGCTGGTTAGTTTCTGTTCATTTATGTTACATGTATGTGAGCTGATTTAAACTGATTCTCCAGGCGCATCTTTCAAATTGTGCATTTTTAGAACATGATGATGTCACAGACCCCAAGCTACTCACAAGCTACTCAGAGCTTACAGAGAGAGAAAAGCACACACACACTCACACACTGAGAAATTTATTTTACACATTAATTTTTACCACACTAAGTGTTAAAAATACAAGCGTGATGACTCTCAATTGTCCAGCAAACAGTAAGTTCATTTTTACTATTGTTGTGTGGAAAAAAAAAAGAAAGATGAATTATTAATGTACAGATTCAGGTAGCTGAATGTAAAAAAAATCATTAAATATCATTAGGAGTCAAACAATAGTCACTGAAATGACTTGAAACTGACAAAAGTAATAATAAATAAAAAAAGACTTGAAAGAAATCGCTTGATTGCCTCAGAAGGTTGTTTATAGTATCAATAGTATCATCATTTCTGTCTGGGCCAGTTTCATTAGTCTGTTTTTGAAAAATGCTTCTGATGAACCACAATTCAAAAGCAATGTCTGATTTTCATTAGTTAATTTTTTGGTCATTTTTTATTTATTATTACCTTTTCTTGTTTAAAGTTATTTGTACAGAAGGGCGCTAACAATTTTGTCCACGTGTGTATGGCACGACGTCTGTGTTGATTTTATGTATACATACTGTATGCGGATAGAAACTGAGCCTTATTTCTCACTGCTGACTCGTCTTTGAAAGTGAGCTTCCCTCGTTCTTTCTTTCTTTTGGTCAACAGCAGAGTTTTTCAGTCGATACATTATGGGACGTCTACTGGGGAAAGGAGGGTATGGTGCTGTCCACGCGGGAGTTCGCAGATCAGACGGGAAAAAGGTAAATATCAGCAAATATAGAGTTAACAGGCGCTGCTGAATACACAAGTTCAGTAATGTCAGTAGATGCCGGTACAAGACGGAGTTAATTATTTCCATGGTGTGTTGAAAATTGTACTGAAGTTAGATGAGAGCAGTGAAGTTAAATATGTAGTTCTGTGTTGCAGGTGGCCCTGAAATTCATGCGCAAACCCAGAGACGACACCTACATCACCCTCGTAAGTGAACTTACAACTTGTTTTTGTGATTTTTCAGATGAAACACAGTAACACACCATGTTAAACACAGTTTTACTTTGCACTCATTATTACTTTTCCAAACCTAACCATATCTATTGTGTTTTTAGCCAGGGGACAGACGCAGACTCCCTCTTGAGGTGGCACTCATGAAGCTCGTGTGCGAGCCCCCACACTGCCCCTTGGTCATCGAGTTGGTGGAATGGCACGAGACAACCACACACGTCATCTTGGTCCTAGAGCGACCCGAACCCTGCATCGACCTCTTCGATTACTGCGCTGATAAAACCATGCCTGAATCAGTGGCTCGAATCATCACGCAGCAGGTTATTCAGGCTGCACGTCACTGCAGTGACCGGGGTGTCTTCCACCGGGACATCAAGGAGGAAAACATTCTCCTGAACCCTCGTACTCTCGAGATAAAGCTGATCGATTTCGGCTGTGGAGATCTGCTTAAGAACACGCCGTACACACATTATGCAGGTAACTGTAACTCAAAGATGAGCTGATTGGATAGAAATTCCTGCCGTATTGTTTTCGTAATCTTACTGTGATACTTTTTCTCTGTCTTTAATTCAGGCACAAAGACATTCCGTCCACCCGAATGGATCATCAATAGAGAGTACGAGGCGGAACCTGCCACCGTCTGGGGTCTTGGCGTATTCCTCTACCAGCTGTTATGCAGAGAAGAGCTTTTTTGTGAAGACAAAGACATTGTTGATGGCCACGTAGACTTCCCTCATCATCTGTCTGAAGGTGAGAAAAATTACATTCTAAGCCGTATGCAAAGCTGGAAACTTCCACAGGAAAATGCTTAGAATTAAAACTAATTAAAACTAAAAAAGCCTAAATGACAGAAGATATTCATGTAAAAACTTTTAGAAGGTTAGCAAAGTTTAACCAACTACATCAATGCACACACAGCTTCCTGCAGTCTGATAAGGACGTGCCTGCAGCGAGATCCTAAAAGACGACCGACACTCATGCAGATCCTGTCACATCAGTGGTTCTGTGTTCAGGAGGTCAGGGAGAAACAGTGACACACAAGAAAAGAAGAAAAGCACCTGGAGGCCCCGGAGGCAGCAAGAATCTCCTCATATGTATTCAATGTGTTGCAATAACTGTAAAAAATGTACATTTGTATATACAAGGCTTTCCGTCACTGTTATATAATAAATTTCATTTATTTTGTATGCATTGGTTCGTGTCTGTGTGTTTGTGTGTGCGTGGGCATGTGTTTATGCACACACAATGTATTAGAAAATGTGTAAAAGGCTTTCTGTTTACTATGTGTTAGGGTTAAAAGGACATTGTACAAATTACATCATGTTAAATATTATGAACTTTTAGTTATCTCGTATGCTGGTTTAATGTACGGTGGTCGTAAAGTAAAACTAACAAAAAAGAAAACAAAATAAAATTTACAAACAAAATAACCAAACCCAAAACAAAATAACAAGCTGAAAAAAGGTAGGTTGCGAATGACATTCTTACCGCTGATTGGACGAGACATCTGTCACTCAACATTTACAGGACTTGCTGCAGTCTCAAGGACATTTAGATGTATTTCCATTTAAGGAATATTTTTTAGTATTTTAGGATTGTACTACGGTGGCTGTAAAGTGCACAAACAAACTAACAAAACAGAAAACAAAATAACATTTAAAAACAAAATAACAAATGAGAAAACACGACAATTCAGTCAAACCGGAAAAGGTAGGTACAGTTCTCGAATTGAAGTCTTAGCGCTGATTGGAAGAGACACCCGTCACTCAAAACATACAAGCAGTACTGTCAAGTGAAGTCAAACTTATTTTAAAAGCACATTTAACACAACTTAGTTGCCCAAAATGATGTAAAATCCTAAAATACTGAAATTAATCCTTAAACGAAAATACATCTAAATGTCCGTGAGGCTGCAGTACTTCCTGTATATTTTGAGTAACAGATGTCTCGTCCAATCAGCGGTAAGAATCAACAAGCTGAAAAAGGTAGGTGTGGCTTGCGAATGACAATCTTACCACTGATTGGACGAGACGTCTGCCACTCTAGATTAGCGGTAGGATTTAATTCGCAACCCAACGTAAGCATGTTGATTCTTACCGCTGATTGGACGAAACATCTGTCACTCAAAATATACAGGAAGTACGTCAGTCTCACGGACATTTAGATGCATTTCCTTTTAAGGATTATTTTTTAGTATTTTAGGATTGTACAGCAGCTTGGCCAAGTAAGTAGTGTTAAATGTGCTTTAAATATAAATTTTACTTCACTTGACAGTACTTCTTGTGTGTTTTGAGTGACAGATGTCTCTTCCAAGCAGCGATAAGAATTTCATTTGCAAATTATACCTACATTTTCCGGTTTGACAGAATTGTCGTTGTGTTTTCTCATTTGCTATTTTGTTTCTGGATATTTCGTTGTATTTTCTGATTTGTTATGTTGTTTTTGGTTTTGTTGTTTGTTTTTTTATTTTGTTACTGGAATTTGGTATTTTGTTTTCGTATTTGTTATTAAATTTTTTTATTTGTTATTTTGGGTTAGGTTTTGTTGTTTTGTTATTTAGTTTGTTAATTTGTTTTTTCGGTTTGTTATTTTGTTTTGCACTTCTCGGCCACGGTATTAATGCCTTGGATAAACAAACACGTTCGTGGCATGTGGTTCACCCATAAACCAGATAAAAACCATAGACACTGTTATACGCCAGTTATTTCCAACGGAGTAATGTGATTGGACAACAGGCTTTCCACCAGTGCTGATTATAGACAGTAACCGTACTGGGATGTTTATCTATGTATAGTCATTTTAAAATTGTGTTGTTTTATTCATGCCTAAGGTGAGCTACAAAGATAACTAGCTTCGAACATAAGGATGAATCCCAAATCCCTCTCTCCCCAATAATCAAGTGCACTACTTAGTGCGTTGAACAAGTGATTGTACACCCTAGTGCACTAGCTTTCCATTTAATGCTCTTTGGGATTTAACCACAGAACCTGGAAGTTAACAGAGTGGATTTTTTTTTACAGCAAGATAATTGGTGATATAAAGAGAAACTTACAAGATTTACAGTACAGGACTGTCCACCGCCTCCATGGTTTTGTAATAAAACAATAACATTTAAATTGTGCAGTAATTGCGCCATGGAGACTGTAGAAGCTTTAAAACTGATGAACTGATTTTCTTTATAGGATTTCCCCGACAATTCATTCTCCTCACCTCTTGTTTATATAGTACCAGTAAGAATTTTAAACTACTTTCACCCCTGTTACAATAACAGTCAGTCCCCAGCTCCGCTCCAGTCAAAGTTAGTTACTTCTGCCAGGTAGAGAAGGATATTTGTTGGTGGGGCAAATTAACTGGTTAAAAATAAAGAAACAAATGACTCATTCGCTTAAATATTGTCTATACCGCTAAAACCTGTATTCAGAGTCGCGGCGGCCTGGAGCCTATGGACACTGGTTAGTAGATAATCGCAAGGTTGGAAATAAAATTTAACTGTTTTCATCACCAATAACAAGAAAACACATTCATATCTTCAGAAATTTATTTAGTAATTTAAATTGTGATAAAATGATTAGAAACTAAGGAAATATACAGTATGTAACCATTATGATGATAAACTCCAAAATAAACACAGTACAAACACTTTTTCTCTCAGCAAGGTGGATGAAAATAAATGCATAAATGGTACACCTTGCCTCAGACTGTCTTTTATATCAGGTGCCTCTGCATCTACAAAACAACATGTACTGTATATTAGCGCTTTAACATTTCTGGCACTGTGTCTATGGCAACAATCTCTATGGTTTGGAGGAATATTTACCCACCTGTATTTAGGAGAAAAGAGGAACAAAACTTTAGCTTGGCTTCAGGACTTAATCAGCAGCACCTGACCTCTCTATGGTTTTAGTTTCCCCGTCTAGTGATTAGCGCCATCTAGTGGCATGTTTGATACTCAATGATAATAGTTTGATAATCAGCAAAAATAAAAAGAGAGAAATTGGACAGCCTTGTCAGACTCCGCGAATAATTTAAAATCTGTAGGATGTTTGTCAATTAATTATAACAGCACTATTTATCCATTTGCAAAAGAAAAAAAAAAAACAAGGCTAAATCTCAAATCCCTCTCTATTCGATAATCGAGTGCACTACTTGGCGTGTTAAACAAGTTAATCTACACCCTCGTGCACTATCGCTTCTGATTTAGCACTATAGGGGATTTAACCCCGGAAGCTGGAAGTGAACAGAGCGGATATTCTAAAGCAGAATAAGTGGAAATATAAAGAGAAACTTATGAGACTTAAAAACTACTTTCACCCCTGTGTTCTTCACTTCATTTTTAAAGATGGAGAAATGTTGGTTATGTACACAAGCTTTTTCTTTGCTCAATAAATTTTTACAAATACAGACACACATTATTACAGAGCCCCCCGGTGACATTGGAGAGAGGGGGCATGTCTGGAGCTTTAGATTTATTCAATGATTACAATATTAATTGCAAGCTATCCATGTTCATATTAATGATGCTGTTTGCCACGTGCAATACCTTCTACCCACATGCCATCCGTCAAGTTCTTTTTTTTAAAGCACAAGGTTTTATAGTTTATATTGAAATCATTAATGTAACCTAAAGATCTGCTGATGTGCATTTTAAGCAGAAATCGTATCAGTCTGAAATGGAAACGCATCAGTGAGGAACACGCATTTGCACGCGCATCGCGGAACGAACCAGTCACATGATTCGGGCCAAACGCATGGCCTCGGCTGCCGTTGGTCACGTTACACCCGTGGGAATTTTTATTATTATTATTGAAACAATGCAAAATAGAATACAAAACACATTAAATACAGTTACACAACAACAACCAAAAAAAAAAATTATTAACAACAGTCTACTCAACAAGTAAGGACTGGACTGATCAACACACGCATACACACTGATCTACAACCATCCAACATATTTTCAACACAACCTTTTTTCTTTTCCACAAATATTTGTGTTATCAGCAACTCTTTTTCGTCTATGCTGCTACTCATAAGAAATGTTTATTGATTTTTTTTTATCTACCATGCCATTAACTTGCAATACCTCAACCCACTATCTCAGTACTGTACATCAGTTTGCATTGTGTCATGTTGTCGTGTTGTTGTTCCTGTTTGCATATTTGCACGTGCACTTTATGTTGTCTTGTGTTTATCTTTTGTATTTAATTACATGCAAGTCTGTTGTGTAGCACTTAGGGATCAGGGGTAGCTCAGTGCTTTAGGCATTGGACTACGGTTCCAGGTTCAAACACCATGAGCACTAAGTCGCCACTGTTGGGCCCTTGAGCAAGGCCCTTAACCCTCAACTGCTCAGATGTATAATGAGATTAAAATGTAAGTTGCTCTGGATAAGGGTGTCTGCTGAATTCCTAAAGTGTAAATGTAATCAGAATAGTTTTTGATAATTTGGTGTAAATTTGTTTTTTGATTGGCTTAGATTGTCAGCTAATTACGTGACCTAGTTAGCTGGTTAGTTTCTGTTCATTTATGTTACATGTATGTGAGCTGATTTAAACTGATTCTCCAGGTGCATCTTTCAAATTGTGCATTTTTAGAACATGATGATGTCACAGACCCCAAGCTACTCACAAGCTACTCAGAGCTTACAGAGAGAGAAAAGCACACACACACTCACACACTGAGAAATTTATTTTACACATTAATTTTTACCACACTAAGTGTTAAAAATACTAGCGTGATGACTCTCAATTGTCCAGCAAACAGTAAGTTCATTTTTACTATTGTTGTGTGGAAAAAAAAAGAAAGACGAATTATTAATGTACACATTCAGGTAGCTGAATGTAAAAAATATCACTAAATATCATTAGGAATCAAACAATAGTTACTGAAATTACTTGAAACTGACAAAAGTAATAATAAATAAAAAAAGACTTGAATGAAATCGCTTGATTGCCTCAGAAGGTTGTTTATAGTATCAATAGTATCATCATTTCTGTCCGGGCCAGTTTCATTAGTCTGTTTTTGAAAAATGCTTCTGATGAACCACAATTCAAAAGCAATGTCTGATTTTCATTAGTTAATTTTTTTGGTCATTTTTTATTTATTATTACCTTTTCTTGTTTCAAGTTATTTGTACAGAAGGGCGCTAACAATTTTGTCCACGTGTGTATGGCATGACGTCTGTGTTGATTTTATGTATACATACTGTATGCGGATAGAAACTGAGCCTTATTTCTCACTGCTGACTCGTCTTTGAAAGTGAGCTTCCCTCTTTCTTTCTTTCTTTTGGTCAACAGCAGACTTTTTCAGTCGATACATTATGGGACGTCTACTGGGGAAAGGAGGGTATGGTGCTGTCCACGCGGGAGTTCGCAGATCAGATGGGAAAAAGGTAAATATCAGCAAATATAGAGTTAACAGGCGCTGCTGAATACACAAGTTCAGTAATGTCAGTAGATGCCGGTACAAGACGGAGTTAATTATTTCCGTGGTGTGTTGAAAATTGTACTGAAGTTAGATGAGAGCAGTGAAGTTAAATATGTAGTTCTGTGTTGCAGGTGGCCCTGAAATTCATGCGCAAACCCAGAGACGACACCTACATCACCCTCGTAAGTGAACTTACAACTTGTTTTTGTGATTTTTCAGATGAAACACAGTAACACACCATGTTAAACACAGTTTTACTTTGCACTCATTATTACTTTTCCAAACCTAACCATATCTATTGTGTTTTTAGCCAGGGGACAGACGCAGACTCCCTCTTGAGGTGGCGCTCATGAAGCTCGTGTGCGAGCCCCCTCACTGCCCCTTGGTCATCGAGTTGGTGGAATGGCACGAGACAACCACACACGTCATCTTGGTCCTAGAGCGACCCGAACCCTGCATCGACCTCTTCGATTACTGCGCTGATAAAACCATGCCTGAATCAGTGGCTCGAATCATCACGCAGCAGGTTATTCAGGCTGCACGTCACTGCAGTGACCGGGGTGTCTTCCACCGGGACATCAAGGAGGAAAACATTCTCCTGAACCCTCGTACTCTCGAGATAAAGCTGATCGATTTCGGCTGTGGAGATCTGCTTAAGAACACGCCGTACACACATTATGCAGGTAACTGTAACTCAAAGATGAGCTGATTGGATAGAAATTCCTGCCGTATTGTTTTCGTAATCTTACTGTGATACTTTTTCTCTGTCTTTAATTCAGGCACAAAGACATTCCGTCCACCCGAATGGATCATCAATAGAGAGTACGAGGCGGAACCTGCCACCGTCTGGGGTCTTGGCGTATTCCTCTACCAGCTGTTATGCAGAGAAGAGCTTTTTTGTGAAGACAAAGACATTGTTGATGGCCACGTAGACTTCCCTCATCATCTGTCTGAAGGTCAGAAAAATTACATTCTAAGCCGTATGCAAAGCTGGAAACTTCCACAGGAAAATGCTTAGAATTAAAACTAATTAAAACTAAAAAAGCCTAAATGACAGAAGATATTCATGTAAAAACTTTTAGAAGGTTAGCAAAGTTTAACCAACTACATCAATGCACACACAGCTTCCTGCAGTCTGATAAGGACGTGCCTGCAGCGAGATCCTAAAAGACGACCGACACTCATGCAGATCCTGTCACATCAGTGGTTCTGTGTTCAGGAGGTCAGGGAGAAACAGTGACACACAAGAAAAGAAGAAAAAGCACCTGGAGGCCCCGGAGGCAGCAAGAATCTCCTCATATGTATTTAATGTGTTGCAATAACTGTAAAAAATGTAAATTTGTATATACACGGCTTTCCGTTACTGTTATATAATAAATTTCATTTATTTTTTATGCATTGGTTCGTGTCTGTGTGTTTGTGTGTGCGTGGGCATGTGTTTATGCACACACAATGTATTAGAAAATGTGTAAAAGGCTTTCTGTTTACTATGTGTTAGGGTTAAAAGGACATTGTACAAATTACATCATGTTAAATATTATGAACTTTTAGTTATCTCGTATGCTGGTTTAATGTACGGTGGCCGTAAAGTGCAAAACAAACTAACAAAACAGAAAACAAAATAAAATTTACAAACAAAATAACCAAACCCAAAACAAAATAACAAGCTGAAAAAAGGTAGGTTGCGAATGACATTCTTACCGCTGATTGGACGAGACATCTGTCACTCAACATTTACAGGACTTGCTGCAGTCTCAAGGACATTTAGATGTATTTCCATTTAAGGAATATTTTTTAGTATTTTAGGATTGTACTACGGTGGCCGTAAAGTGCACAAACAAACTAACAAAACAGAAAACAAAATAACATTTAAAAACAAAATAACAAATGAGAAAACACGACAATTCAGTCAAACCGGAACAGGTAGGTACAGTTCTCGAATTGAAGTCTTAGCGCTGATTGGAAGAGACACCCGTCACTCAAAACATACAAGCAGTACTGTCAAGTGAAGTCAAACTTATTTTAAAAGCACATTTAACACAACTTAGTTGCCCAAAATGATGTAAAATCCTAAAATACTGAAATTAATCCTTAAACGAAAATACATCTAAATGTCCGTGAGGCTGCAGTACTTCCTGTATATTTTGAGTAACAGATGTCTCGTCCAATCAGCGGTAAGAATCAACAAGCTGAAAAAGGTAGGTGTGGCTTGCGAATGACAATCATACCACTGATTGGACGAGACGTCTGCCACTCAAGATTAGCGGTAGGATTTAATTCGCAACCCAACGTAAGCATGTTGATTCTTACCGCTGATTGGACGAAACATCTGTCACTCAAAATATACAGGAAGTACTTCAGTCTCACGGACATTTAGATGCATTTCCTTTTAAGGATTATTTTTTAGTATTTTAGGATTGTACAGCAGCTTGGCCAAGTAAGTAGAGTTAAATGTGCTTTAAATATAAATTTGACTTCACTTGACAGTACTTCTTGTATGTTTTGAGTGACAGATGTCTCTTCCAAGCAGCGATAAGAATTTCATTTGCAAATTATACCTACATTTTCCGGTTTGACAGAATTGTCGTTGTGTTTTCTCATTTGCTATTTTGTTTCTGGATATTTCGTTGTATTTTCTGATTTGTTATATTGTTTTTGGTTTTGTTGTTTGTTTTTTTATTTTGTTACTGGAATTTGGTATTTTGTTTTCGTATTTGTTATTAAATTTTTTTATTTGTTATTTTGGGTTAGGTTTTGTTGTTTTGTTATTTAGTTTGTTAATTTGTTTTTTCGGTTTGTTATTTTGTTTTGCACTTCTCGGCCACGGTATTAATGCCTTGGATAAACAAACACATTCATGGCATGTGGTTCACCCATGAACCAGATAAAAACCATAGACACTGTTATACGCCAGTTAGTTCCAACGGAGTAATGTGATTGGACAACAGGCTTTCCACCAGTGCTGATTATAGACAGTAACCGTACTGGGATGTTTATCTATGTATAGTCATTTTAAAATTGTGTTGTTTTATTCATGCCTAAGGTGAGCTACAAAGATAACTAGCTTCGAACATAAGGATGAATCCCAAATCCCTCTCTCCCCAATAATCAAGTGCACTACTTAGTGCGTTGAATAAGTGATTGTACACCCTAGTGCGCTAGCTATCCATTTAATGCTCTTTGGGATTTAACCACAAAACCTGGAAGTTAACAGAGTGGATTTTTTTTTACAGCAAGATAATTGGTGATATAAAGAGAAACTTACAAGATTTACAGTACAGGACTGTCCACCGCCTCCATGGTTTTGTAATAAAACAATAACATTTAAATTGTGCAGTAATTGCGCCATGGAGACTGTAGAAGCTTTAAAACTGATGAACTGATTTTCTTTATAGGATTTCCCCGACAATTCATTCTCCTCACCTCTTGTTTATATAGTACCAGTAAGAATTTTAAACTACTTTCACCCCTGTTACAATAACAGTCAGTCCCCAGCTCCGCTCCAGTCAAAGTTAGTTACTTCTGCCAGGTAGAGAAGGATATTTGTTGGTGGGGCAAATTAACTGGTTAAAAATAAAGAAACAAATGACTCATTCGCTTAAATATTGTCTATACCGCTAAAACCTGTATTCAGAGTCGCGGCGGCCTGGAGCCTATGGACACTGGTTAGTAGATAATCGCAAGGTTGGAAATAAAATTTAACTGTTTTCATCACCAATAACAAGAAAACACATTCATATCTTCAGAAATTTATTTAGTAATTTAAATTGTGATAAAATGATTAGAAACTAAGGAAATATACAGTATGTAACCATTATGATGATAAACTCCAAAATAAACACAGTACAAACACTTTTTCTCTCAGCAAGGTGGATGAAAATAAATGCATAAATGGTACACCTTGCCTCAGACTGTCTTTTATATCAGGTGCCTCTGCATCTACAAAACAACATGTACTGTATATTAGCGCTTTAACATTTCTGGCACTGTGTCTATGGCAACAATCTCTATGGTTTGGAGGAATATTTACCCACCTGTATTTAGGAGAAAAGAGGAACAAAACTTTAGCTTGGCTTCAGGACTTAATCAGCAGCACCTGACCTCTCTATGGTTTTAGTTCCCCCCCTAGTGATTAGCTGTTTGACTAGATGTTTGATACTCAATGATAATAGTTTGATAATCAGCAAAAATAAAAAGAGAGAAATTGGACAGCCTTGTCTCACCTCCGCGAATAATTTCAAATCTGTGGGATGTTTGTCAATTAATTATAACAGCACTATTTATCCATTTGCAAAAGAAACAAAAAAACATGGCTAAATCCCAAATCCCTCTCTATTCGATAATCGAGTGCACTACTTGGCGTGTTAAACAAGTTAATCTACACCCTCGTGCACTATAGCTTCTGATTTAGCACTATAGGGGATTTAACCCCGGAAGCTGGAAGTGAACAGAGCGGATATTCTAAAGCAGAATAAGTGGAAATATAAAGAGAAACTTATGAGACTTAAAAACTACTTTCACCCCTGTGTTCTTCACTTCATTTTTAAAGATGGAGAAATGTTGGTTATGTACACAAGCTTTTTCTTTGCTCAATAAATTTTTACAAATACAGACACACATTATTACAGAGCCCCCCGGTGACATTGGAGAGAGGGGGCATGTCTGGAGCTTTAGATTTATTCAATGATTACAATATTAATTGCAAGCTATCCATGTTCATATTAATGATGCTGTTTGCCACGTGCAATACCTTCTACCCACATGCCATCCGTCAAGTTCTTTTTTTTAAAGCACAAGGTTTTATAGTTTATATTGAAATCATTAATGTAACCTAAAGATCTGCTGATGTGCATTTTAAGCAGAAATCGTATCAGTCTGAAATGGAAACGCATCAGTGAGGAACACGCATTTGCACGCGCATCGCGGAACGAACCAGTCACATGATTCGGGCCAAACGCATGGCCTCGGCTGCCGTTGGTCACGTTACACCCGTGGGAATTTTTATTATTATTATTGAAACAATGCAAAATAGAATACAAAACACATTAAATACAGTTACACAACAACAACCAAAAAAAAAATAATTATTAACAACAGTCTACTCAACAAGTAAGGACTGGACTGATCAACACACGCATACACACTGATCTACAACCATCCAACATATTTTCAACACAACCTTTTTTCTTTTCCACAAATATTTGTGTTATCAGCAACTCTTTTTCGTCTATGCTGCTACTCATAAGAAATGTTTATTGATTTTTTTTTATCTACCATGCCATTAACTTGCAATACCTCAACCCACTATCTCAGTACTGTACATCAGTTTGCATTGTGTCATGTTGTCGTGTTGTTGTTCCTGTTTGCATATTTGCACGTGCACTTTATGTTGTCTTGTGTTTATCTTTTGTATTTAATTACATGCAAGTCTGTTGTGTAGCACTTAGGGATCAGGGGTAGCTCAGTGCTTTAGGCATTGGACTACGGTTCCAGGTTCAAACACCATGAGCACCAAGACGCCACTGTTGGGCCCTTGAGCAAGGCCCTTAACCCTCAACTGCTCAGATGTATAATGTGATTAAAATGTAAGTTGCTCTGGATAAGGGTGTCTGCTGAATTCCTAAAGTGTAAATGTACTCAGAATAGTTTTTGATAATTTGGTGTAAATTTGTTTTTTGTTTGGCTTAGATTGTCAGCTAATTAGGTGACCTAGTTAGCTGGTTAGTTTCTGTTCATTTATGTTACATGTATGTGAGCTGATTTAAACTGATTCTCCAGGTGCATCTTTCAAATTGTGCATTTTTAGAACATGATGATGTCACAGACCCCAAGCTACTCACAAGCTACTCAGAGCTTACAGAGAGAGAAAAGCACACACACACTCACACACTGAGAAATTTATTTTACACATTAATTTTTACCACACTAAGTGTTAAAAATACTAGCGTGATGACTCTCAATTGTCCAGCAAACAGTAAAATCATTTTTACTATTGTTGTGTGGAAAAAAAAAGAAAGACGAATTATTAATGTACACATTCAGGTAGCTGAATGTAAAAAATATCACTAAATATCATTAGGAATCAAACACTAGTTACTGAAATGACTTGAAACTGACAAAAGTAATAATAAATAAAAAAAGACTTGAATGAAATCGCTTGATTGCCTCAGAAGGTTGTTTATAGTATCAATAGTATCATCATTTCTGTCCGGGCCAGTTTCATTAGTCTGTTTTTGAAAAATGCTTCTGATGAACCACAATTCAAAAGCAATGTCTGATTTTCATTAGTTAATTTTTTGGTAATTTTTTATTTATTATTACCTTTTCTTGTTTCAAGTTATTTGTACAGAAGGGCGCTAACAATTTTGTCCACGTGTGTATGGCACGACGTCTGTGTTGATTTTATGTATACATACTGTATGCGGATAGAAACTGAGCCTTATTTCTCACTGCTGACTCGTCTTTGAAAGTGAGCTTCCCTCTTTCTTTCTTTCTTTTGTTCAACAGCAGAGTTTTTCAGTCGATACATTATGGGACGTCTACTGGGGAAAGGAGGGTATGGTGCTGTCCACGCGGGAGTTCGCAGATCAGACGGGAAAAAGGTAAATATCAGCAAATATAGAGTTAACAGGCGCTGCTGAATACACAAGTTCAGTAATGTCAGTAGATGCCGGTACAAGACGGAGTTAATTATTTCCGTGGTGTGTTGAAAATTGTACTAAAGTTAGATGAGAGCAGTGAAGTTAAATATGTAGTTCTGTGTTGCAGGTGGCGCTGAAATTCATGCGCAAACCCAGAGACGACACCTACATCACCCTCGTAAGTGAACTTACAACTTGTTTTTGTGATTTTTGAGATGAAACACAGTAACACACCATGTTAAACACAGTTTTACTTTGCACTCATTATTACTTTTCCAAACCTAACCATATCTATTGTGTTTTTAGCCAGGGGACAGACGCAGACTCCCTCTTGAGGTGGCGCTCATGAAGCTCGTGTGCGAGCCCCCTCACTGCCCCTTGGTCATCGAGTTGGTGGAATGGCACGAGACAACCACACACGTCATCTTGGTCCTAGAGCGACCCGAACCCTGCATCGACCTCTTCGATTACTGCGCTGATAAAACCATGCCTGAATCAGTGGCTCGAATCATCACGCAGCAGGTTATTCAGGCTGCACGTCACTGCAGTGACCGGGGTGTCTTCCACCGGGACATCAAGGAGGAAAACATTCTCCTGAACCCTCGTACTCTCGAGATAAAGCTGATCGATTTCGGCTGTGGAGATCTGCTTAAGAACACGCCGTACACACATTATGCAGGTAACTGTAACTCAAAGATGAGCTGATTGGATAGAAATTCCTGCCGTATTGTTTTCGTAATCTTACTGTGATACTTTTTCTCTGTCTTTAATTCAGGCACGAAGACTTTCCGTCCACCCGAATGGATCATCAATAGAGAGTACGAGGCGGAACCTGCCACCGTCTGGGGTCTTGGCGTATTCCTCTACCAACTGTTATGCAGAGAAGAGCTTTTTTGTGAAGACAAAGACATTGTTGATGGCCACGTAGACTTCCCTCATCATCTGTCTGAAGGTGAGAAAAATTACATTCTAAGCCGTATGCAAAGCTGGAAACTTCCACAGGAAAATGCTTAGAATTAAAACTAATTAAAACTAAAAAAGCCTAAATGACAGAAGATATTCATGTAAAAACTTTTAGAAGGTTAGCAAAGTTTAACCAACTACATCAATGCACACACAGCTTCCTGCAGTCTGATAAGGACGTGCCTGCAGCGAGATCCTAAAAGACGACCGACACTCATGCAGATCCTGTCACATCAGTGGTTCTGTGTTCAGGAGGTCAGGGAGAAACAGTGACACACAAGAAAAGAAGAAAAGCACCTGGAGGCCCCGGAGGCAGCAAGAATCTCCTCATATGTATTTAATGTGTTGCAATAACTGTAAAAAATGTACATTTGTATATACAAGGCTTTCCGTCACTGTTATATAATAAATTTCATTTATTTTGTATGCATTGGTTCGTGTCTGTGTGTTTGTGTGTGCGTGGGCATGTGTTTATGCACACACAATGTATTAGAAAATGTGTAAAAGGCTTTCTGCTTACTATGTGTTAGGGTTAAAAGGACATTGTACAAATTACATCATGTTAAATATTATGAACTTTTAGTTATCTCGTATGCTGGTTTAATGTACGGTGGTCGTAAAGTGCAAAACAAACTAACAAAACAGAAAACAAAATAAAATTTACAAACAAAATAACCAAACCCAAAACACAATAACAAGCTGAAAAAAGGTAGTTTGCGAATGACATTCTTACCGCTGATTGGACGAGACATCTGTCACTCAAAATTTACAGGACTTGCTGCAGTCTCAAGGACATTTAGATGTATTTCCATTTAAGGAATATTTTTTAGTATTTTAGGATTGTACTACGGTGGCCGTAAAGTGCACAAACAAACTAACAAAACAGAAAACAAAATAACATTTAAAAACAAAATAACAACAGAGAAAAGATGACAATTCAGTCAAACCGGAACAGGTAGGTACAGTTCTCGAATTGAAGTCTTAGCGCTGATTGGAAGAGACACCCGTCACTCAAAACATACAAGCAGTACTGTCAAGTGAAGTCAAACTTATTTTAAAAGCACATTTAACACAACTTAGTTGCCCAAAATGATGTAAAATCCTAAAATACTGAAATTAATCCTTAAACGAAAATACATCTAAATGTCCGTGAGGCTGCAGTACGTCCTGTATATTTTGAGTAACAGATGTCTCGTCCAATCAGCGGTAAGAATCAACAAGCTGAAAAAGGTAGGTGTGGCTTGCGAATGACAATCATACCACTGATTGGACGAGACGTCTGCCACTCAAGATTAGCGGTAGGATTTAATTCGCAACCCAACGTAAGCATGTTGATTCTTACCGCTGATTGGACGAAACATCTGTCACTCAAAATATACAGGAAGTACTTCAGTCTCACGG
Organism: Clarias magur; assembly: GCA_013621035.1. Lineage (NCBI taxonomy): Eukaryota > Metazoa > Chordata > Actinopteri > Siluriformes > Clariidae > Clarias > Clarias magur. Next base: position 1,453,185 of record QNUK01000071.1, read on the forward strand.
ACATTTAGATGCATTTCCTTTTAAGGATTATTTTTTAGTATTTTAGGATTGTACAGCAGCTTGGCCAAGTAAGTAGTGTTAAATGTGCTTTAAATATAAATTTTACTTCACTTGACAGTACTTCTTGTATGTTTTGAGTGACAGATGTCTCTTCCAAGCAGTGATAAGAATTTCATTTGCAAATTATACCTACATTTTCCGGTTTGACAGAATTGTCGTTGTGTTTTCTCATTTGCTATTTTGTTTCTGGATATTTCGTTGTATTTTCTGATTTGTTATATTGTTTTTGGTTTTGTTGTTTGTTTTTTTATTTTGTTACTGGAATTTGGTATTTTGTTTTCGTATTTGTTATTAAAAATTTTTATTTGTTATTTTGGGTTAGGTTTTGTTATTTAGTTTGTTAATTTGTTTTTTCGGTTTGTTATTTTGTTTTGCACTTCTCGGCCACCGTATTAATGCCTTGGATAAACAAACACGTTCATGGCATGTGGTTCACCCATGAACCAGATAAAAACCATAGACACTGTTATACGCCAGTTAGTTCCAACGGAGTAATGTGATTGGACAACAGGCTTTCCACCAGTGCTGATTATAGACAGTAACCGTACTGGGATGTTTATCTATGTATAGTCATTTTAAAATTGTGTTGTTTTATTCATGCCTAAGGTGAGCTACAAAGATAACTAGCTTCGAACATAAGGATGAATCCCAAATCCCTCTCTCCCCAATAATCAAGTGCACTACTTAGTGCGTTGAAAAAGTGATTGTACACCCTAGTGCGCTAGCTTTCCATTTAATGCTCTTTGGGATTTAACCACAGAACCTGGAAGTTAACAGAGTGGATTTTTTTTTACAGCAAGATAATTGGTGATATAAAGAGAAACTTACAAGATTTACAGTACAGGACTGTCCACCGCCTCCATGGTTTTGTAATAAAACAATAACATTTAAATTGTGCAGTAATTGCGCCATGGAGACTGTAGAAGCTTTAAAACTGATGAACTGATTTTCTTTATAGGATTTCCCCGACAATTCATTCTCCTCACCTCTTGTTTATATAGTACCAGTAAGAATTTTAAACTACTTTCACCCCTGTTACAATAACAGTCAGTCCCCAGCTCCGCTCCAGTCAAAGTTAGTTACTTCTGCCAGGTAGAGAAGGATATTTGTTGGTGGGGCAAATTAACTGGTTAAAAATAAAGAAACAAATGACTCATTCGCTTAAATATTGTCTATACCGCTAAAACCTGTATTCAGAGTCGCGGCAGCCTGGAGCCTAAGGACACTGGTTAGTAGATAATCGCAAGGTTGGAAATTAAATTTAACTCTTTTCATCACCAATAACAAGAAAACACATTCATATCTTCAGAAATTTATTTAGTAATTTAAATTGTGATAAAATGATTAGAAACTAAGGAAATATACAGTATGTAACCATTATGATGATAAACTCCAAAATAAACACAGTACAAACACTTTTTCTCTCAGCAAGGTGGATGAAAATAAATGCATAAATGGTACACCTTGCCTCAGACTGTCTTTTATATCAGGTGCCTCTGCATCTACAAAACAACATGTACTGTATATTAGCGCTTTAACATTTCTGGCACTGTGTCTATGGCAACAATCTCTATGGTTTGGAGGAATATTTACCCACCTGTATTTAGGAGAAAAGAGGAACAAAACTTTAGCTTGGCTTCAGGACTTAATCAGCAGCACCTGACCTCTCTATGGTTTTAGTTCCCCCCCTAGTGATTAGCTGTTTGACTAGATGTTTGATACTCAATGATAATAGTTTGATAATCAGCAAAAATAAAAAGAGAGAAATTGGACAGCCTTGTCTCACCTCCGCGAATAATTTCAAATCTGTGGGATGTTTGTCAATTAATTATAACAGCACTATTTATCCATTTGCAAAAGAAACAAAAAAACATGGCTAAATCCCAAATCCCTCTCTATTCGATAATCGAGTGCACTACTTGGCGTGTTAAACAAGTTAATCTACACCCTCGTGCACTATAGCTTCTGATTTAGCACTATAGGGGATTTAACCCCGGAAGCTGGAAGTGAACAGAGCGGATATTCTAAAGCAGAATAAGTGGAAATATAAAGAGAAACTTATGAGACTTAAAAACTACTTTCACCCCTGTGTTCTTCACTTCATTTTTAAAGATGGAGAAATGTTGGTTACGTACACAAGCTTTTTCTTTGCTCAATAAATTTTTACAAATACAGACACACATTATTACAGAGCCCCCCGGTGACATTGGAGAGAGGGGGCATGTCTGGAGCTTTAGATTTATTCAATGATTACAATATTAATTGCAAGCTATCCATGTTCATATTAATGATGCTGTTTGCCACGTGCAATACCTTCTACCCACATGCCATCCGTCAAGTTCTTTTTTTTAAAGCACAAGGTTTTATAGTTTATATTGAAATCATTAATGTAACCTAAAGATCTGCTGATGTGCATTTTAAGCAGAAATTGTATCAGTCTGAAATGGAAACGCATCAGTGAGGGACACGCATGTGCACGCGCATCGCGGAACGAACCAGTCACATGATTCCGGCCAAACGCATGGCCTCGGCTGCCGTTGGTCACGTGACACCCGTGGGAATTTTTTTAATTATTATTGAAACAATGCAAAATAGAATACAAAACACATTAAATACAGTTACACAACAACAACCAAAAAAAATATATAAAAATTATTAACAACAGTCTACTCAACAAGTAAGGACTGGACTGATCAACACACGCATACACACTGATCTACAACCATCCAACATATTTTCAACACAACCTTTTTTCTTTTTTTTTTTTTTTTTTGCACAAATATTTGTGTTATCAGCAACTCTTTTTCGTCTATGCTGCTACTCATGAGAAATGTTTATTGATTTTTTTTTTGTGTCATGTTGTTGTGTTGTTGTTCCTGTTTGCATATTTGCACGTGCACTTTATGTTGTCTTGTGTTTATCTTTTGTATGTAATTACATGCAAGTCTGTTGTGTAGCACTTAGGGATCAGGGGTAGCTCAGTGCTTTAGGCATTGGACTACGGTTCCAGGTTCAAACACCATGAGCACCAAGACGCCACTGTTGGGCCCTTGAGCAAGGCCCTTAACCCTCAACTGCTCAGATGTATAATGAGATTAAAATGTAAGTCGCTCTGGATAAGGGTGTCTGCTGAATTCCTAAAGTGTAAATGTACTCAATAGTTTTTGATAATTTGGTGTAAATATGATTTTTTGTTTGGCTTAGATTGTCAGCTAATTAGGTGACCTAGTTAGCTGGTTAGTTTCTGTTCATTTATGTTACATGTATGTGAGCTGATTTAAACTGATTCTCCAGGCGCATCTTTCAAATTGTGCATTTTTAGAACATGATGATGTCACAGACCCCAAGCTACTCACAAGCTACTCAGAGCTTACAGAGAGAGAAAAGCACACACACACTCACACACTGAGAAATTTATTTTACACATTAATTTTTACCACACTAAGTGATAAAAAATACAAGCGTGATGACTCTCAATTGTCCAGCAAACAGTAAGTTCATTTTTACTATAATTGTGTGGAAAAAAAAAGAAAGATTAATTATTAATGTACACATTCAGGTAGCTGAATGTAAAAAATATCACTAAATATCATTAGGAATCAAACAATAGTCACTGAAATGACTTGAAACTGACAAAAGTAATAATAAATAAAAAAAGACTTGAAAGAAATCGCTTGATTGCCTCAGAAGGTTGTTTATAGTATCAATAGTATCATAATTTCTGTCTGGGCCAGTTTCATTAGTCTGTTTTTGAAAAATGCTTCTGATGAACCACAATTCAAAAGCAATGTCTGATTTTCATTAGTTAATTTTTTGGTCATTTTTTATTTATTATTACCTTTTCTTGTTTCAAGTTATTTGTACAGAAGGGCGCTAACAATTTTGTCCACGTGTGTATGGCACGACGTCTGTGTTGATTTTATGTATACATACTGTATGCGGATAGAAACTGAGCCTTATTTCTCACTGCTGACTCGTCTTTGAAAGTGAGCTTCCCTCGTTCTTTCTTTCTTTTGGTCAACAGCAGAGTTTTTCAGTCGATACATTATGGGACGTCTACTGGGGAAAGGAGGGTATGGTGCTGTCCACGCGGGAGTTCGCAGATCAGATGGGAAAAAGGTAAATATCAGCAAATATAGAGTTAACAGGCGCTGCTGAATACACAAGTTCAGTAATGTCAGTAGATGCCGGTACAAGACGGAGTTAATTATTTCCGTGGTGTGTTGAAAATTGTACTAAAGTTAGATGAGAGCAGTGAAGTTAAATATGTAGTTCTGTGTTGCAGGTGGCGCTGAAATTCATGCGCAAACCCAGAGACGACACCTACATCACCCTCGTAAGTGAACTTACAACTTGTTTTTGTGATTTTTGAGATGAAACACAGTAACACACCATGTTAAACACAGTTTTACTTTGCACTCATTATTACTTTTCCAAACCTAACCATATCTATTGTGTTTTTAGCCAGGGGACAGACGCAGACTCCCTCTTGAGGTGGCGCTCATGAAGCTCGTGTGCGAGCCCCCTCACTGCCCCTTGGTCATCGAGTTGGTGGAATGGCACGAGACAACCACACACGTCATCTTGGTCCTAGAGCGACCCGAACCCTGCATCGACCTCTTCGATTACTGCGCTGATAAAACCATGCCTGAATCAGTGGCTCGAATCATCACGCAGCAGGTTATTCAGGCTGCACGTCACTGCAGTGACCGGGGTGTCTTCCACCGAGACATCAAGGAGGAAAACATTCTTCTGAACCCTCGTACTCTCGAGATAAAGCTGATCGATTTCGGCTGTGGAGATCTGCTTAAGAACACGCCGTACACACATTATGCAGGTAACTGTAACTCAAAGATGAGCTGATTGGATAGAAATTCCTGCCGTATTGTTTTCGTAATCTTACTGTGATACTTTTTCTCTGTCTTTAATTCAGGCACGAAGACTTTCCGTCCACCCGAATGGATCATCAATAGAGAGTACGAGGCGGAACCTGCCACCGTCTGGGGTCTTGGCGTATTCCTCTACCAACTGTTATGCAGAGAAGAGCTTTTTTGTGAAGACAAAGACATTGTTGATGGCCACGTAGACTTCCCTCATCATCTGTCTGAAGGTGAGAAAAATTACATTCTAAGCCGTATGCAAAGCTGGAAACTTCCACAGGAAAATGCTTAGAATTAAAACTAATTAAAACTAAAAAAGCCTAAATGACAGAAGATATTCATGTAAAAACTTTTAGAAGGTTAGCAAAGTTTAACCAACTACATCAATGCACACACAGCTTCCTGCAGTCTGATAAGGACGTGCCTGCAGCGAGATCCTAAAAGACGACCGACACTCATGCAGATCCTGTCACATCAGTGGTTCTGTGTTCAGGAGGTCAGGGAGAAACAGTGACACACAAGAAAAGAAGAAAAGCACCTGGAGGCCCCGGAGGCAGCAAGAATCTCCTCATATGTATTTAATGTGTTGCAATAACTGTAAAAAATGTACATTTGTATATACAAGGCTTTCCGTCACTGTTATATAATAAATTTCATTTATTTTGTATGCATTGGTTCGTGTCTGTGTTTGTGTGTGCGTGGGCATGTGTTTATGCACACACAATGTACAAAAAAATGTGTAAAAAAAGCTCTCTGTTTACTATGTGTTAGGGTTAAAAGGACATTGTACAAATTACATCATGTTAAATATTATGAACTTTTAGTTATCTCGTATGCTGGTTTAATGTACGGTGGCCGTAAAGTGCAAAACAAACTAACAAAACAGAAAACAAAATAAAATTTACAAACAAAATAACCAAACCCAAAACAAAATAACAAGCTGAAAAAAGGTAGTTTGCGAATGACATTCTTACCGCTGATTGGACGAGACATCTGTCACTCAACATTTACAGGACTTGCTGCAGTCTCAAGGACATTTAGATGTATTTCCATTTAAGGAATATTTTTTAGTATTTTAGGATTGTACTACGGTGGCCGTAAAGGGCAAAACAAACTAACAAAACAGAAAACAAAAGAAAATTTAAAAACAAAATAACAAATGAGAAAACATGACAATTCAGTCAAACCGGAACAGGTAGGTACAGTTCTCGAATTGAAGTCTTAGCGCTGATTGGAAGAGACACCCGTCACTCAAAACATACAAGCAGTACTGTCAAGTGAAGTCAAACTTATTTTAAAAGCACATTTAACTACTTACTTGGCCAAAATGGTGTAAAATCCTAAAATACTGAAATTAATCCTTAAAAGAAAATACATCTAAATGTCCGTGAGACTGCCGTACGTCCTGTATGTTTTGAGTAACAGATGCCTCGTCCAATCAGCGGTAAGAATCAACATGCTTACGTTGGGTTGCGAATTAAATCCTACCGCTAATCTTGAGTGGCAGACGTCTCGTCCAATCAGTGGTAAGAATGTCATTCGCAAACCTTTTTACAGCATGTTGATTTTTACCGCTGATTGGACGAAACATTTGTCACTCAAAATATACAGGAAGTACTTCAGTCTCACGGACATTTAGATGCATTTCCTTTTAAGGATTATTTTTTAGTATTTTAGGATTGTACAGCAGCTTGGCCAAGTAAGTAGTGTTAAATGTGCTTTAAATATAAATTTGACTTCACTTGACAGTACTTCTTGTATGTTTTGAGTGACAGATTCCAAGCAGCGATAAGAATTTCATTTGCAAATTATACCTACATTTTCCGGTTTGACAGAATTGTCGTTGTGTTTTCTCATTTGCTATTTTGTTTCTGGATATTTCGTTGTATTTTCTGATTTGTTATATTGTTTTTGGTTTTGTTGTTTGTTTTTTTATTTTGTTACTGGAATTTGGTATTTTGTTTTCGTATTTGTTATTAAATTTTTTCATTTGTTAATTTGTTTTTTCGGTTTGTTATTATGTTTTGCACTTCTCGGCCACCGTATTAATGCCTTGGATAAACAAACACGTTCGTGGCATGTGGTTCATCCATGAACCAGATAAAAACCATAGACACTGTTATACGCCAGTTATTTCCAACGGAGTAATGTGATTGGACAACAGGCTTTCCACCAGTGCTGATTATAGACAGTAACCGTACTGGGATGTTTATCTATGTATAGTCATTTTAAAATTGTGTTGTTTTATTCATGCCTAAGGTGAGCTACAAAGATAACTAGCTTCGAATATAAGGATGAATCCCAAATCCCTCTCTCCCCAATAATCAAGTGCACTACTTAGTGCGTTGAACAAGTGATTGTACACCCTAGTGCACTAGCTTTCCATTTAATGCTCTTTGGGATTTAACCACAAAACCTGGAAGTTAACAGAGTGGATTTTTTTACAGAAGGATAATTGGTGATATAAAGAGAAACTTACAAGATTTACAGTACAGAACTGTCCACCGCCTCCATGGTTTTGTAATAAAACAATAAGATTTAAATTGTGCAGTAATTGCGCCACGGGGCTGTAGAAGCTTTAAAACTGACGAACTGATTTTCTTTAGGTCGAGAAGGATATTTGTTGGTGGGGCAAAGTAACTGGTTAAAAATAAAGAAACAAATTACTCACTCACTTAAATATTGTCTATACCGCTTAAACCTGTATTCAGAGTCGCGGCAGCCTGGAGCCTAAGGACACTGGTTAGTAGATAATCGCAAGGTTGGAAATTATTAGAGTTTATAATTAAACACTTTTCATCACCAATAATAAGAAAACACATTAATATCTTCAGAAATGTATTTAGTAATTTAAATGGTGATAAAATGATTACAAACTAAGAAAATATACAATATGTAACCATTATCATGATAAACTCCAAAATAAACACAGTACAAACACTTTTTCTCTCAGCAAGGTGGATGAAAATAAATGCATAAATGGTACACATCGCTTCAGACTGTCTTTTATATCAGGTGCCTCTGCATCTACAAAACAACATGTACTGTATATTAGCGCTTTAACATTTCTGGCACTGTGTCTATGGCAACAATCTCTATGGTTTTAACCTCGTTGTGTCTCTGTATGCTACTGTCTTCACTGGCAACAGGTCGATTAGCCTAGCATAACAGCGCACAGCTAAACATATTTCTCACCACATTACAGCAAAACTACTAAGTGTGTTCTTTTCATGTTACCACCACAGATTCTCAACACTCTTAAATCTCAAACATCTCATTTGGAGAAATATTTACCCACCTGTATTTAGGAGAAAAGAGGAACAAAACTTTAGCTTGGCTTCAGGACTTAATCAGCGGCACCTGACCTCTCTAGGGTTTTAGGTTCCTCCCTAGTGATTAGCGCCATCTAGTGGCATGTGTGACCGTGTTCACAGTCGAGTACAAAGTACAATGAATTTAATATTCATCATTTAGAAAACATCCACTGTGTTACAGATATAGTTCTTTCAGTGTTATTTATGTACTAGATTGGTAACCAACCCTCTTATGAGCCCCTGATGTGATGACTTCATTGAGAGAGCCTGCTGCACAAAGCTAAAGCGATATAATTTAATTTCCAATTTTCAACTTTGCCATCATTTACTGAAATGAACGTTGGGCCAACCTATCTTGGGCACCACCTACAGTGGGCCAACGGACAAACTTGCGTTGTGCCAATGATGCCAACATGGGCCAATGATGCCAACATGGGCCATGGCCCAACAAAGTAGTACTATCTGGGTGTATTTTGCAAAGTAAAGTGTTATATTACTAATTACAAAGTGAGTAACTTTTTCAACGCACTACTGGTGAAGACGAACCACTAACATCACTTTAAATGAAGTAAAGCGTCTTGTGTACATTTTGATGGTATCATTTTAAGAGACTGAAAAATATAACTTTTGGTTAAACAAACAAAAAAATCATTTCTTAATATTTATTTTGTATGACTACCAGTGGCGGCCGGTCAATACGGGGCACAGGCACAGGCATTGCCCCCCAACCCCCCATGGTGGTTTTACAGAGGGGATGTTTTTTGCCTTTTTTTTTTTTCAAACTATTTTTTTATTATTATTTAATTAGTCGTGGCCACGTGATATATATTTTATTCCTGAATGTCACCAGAGGGGCTCTGTACTTTTGTGTAAAAAAAAAGAAAAAAAGTGGAACGTTATGAATATTAAGCTAACTGTCATTCCCAAGTTGCCCTTAGTGTGTGAATGAACATGTGAGTGTGTGCATGTCCAACCTTTATGCTCCCTAACATACGAAAGCCTTTATTTCTGATTAGTCTCACTAACAAACAGTTTTCTTTTGTCCACACAGTGTTAATCACAAACCAGTTTGTTGGTACTACTGTATCTAGGACACTAACATTTTGCAGCACTACTGTATATTATTATCCATGGTTTTCTGCCTCTAAAACAGCACAACATGCAAAATTGTGCAACATACTGTATATTGGTTCAGAACAACCTCGGATCAGCTTTTTAGTTCTCATTCTATCAAGCTGTAAACTGGATTAAAAAAAAACAAACATATTGTGTTGTTGACTGTCAGCCCATTTCACAGGCCTCTCTTTGGCAGCAGGGAGTCGCTAACTGGCTGCGAGGCCTGCTGTCTTCCTCCAGAGTTCAGGCTTTGAAGAGTGTTGTGCATCACTTATTCTCTTTCATGTCTGCACTATCTTGGGGAGCCACTGCAAGGGAGATTTCAAAGGGGAGGACCAGAGGAGGGCAAGACTCCAGAGACCGGTCTCGCCCTTCCACTCGGCCTGAAGGAGAAATTCCAAACACACTCAGCAGCAGCAGTACACACATACAGTGAGGTGGAGCAACAGAAGCTGAATTTAGAACAAAGTATACCAGCCCTTTGGGGGGGCTTTGTGTGCGCATTGTAAAAGAGAGGAAACGTAATTAGAGTGGAATGTAAAAGTTGTATTTGACAGAAAAAAAAATAATGGAGTGATGAAAAAGTATGAGAAAGTAAAAATTATTTCAACTTTTTAAAAATAATTTTTATTATAATCTCATTATGTAGATTCATTAGACACAGACTGATTTCAATTGTATATTTCTTTTCATTTTAATGATTATGGCTTACAGCTAATGAAAACCTAAAATTCTGAAGAACAGGTAATCTCAGAAAAGGTAAGCATTACTTAAGATAAAAGAAAAAAGAATTTAACACAGAAATGTTGGACTATACTAGCATGTATCGCACACAGTACTTGGTCGGGGCTCCCTTTGCATGAATTACTACACCATAATGTACTTCATGCACTGCAGAGATACTGCTGAGGTGTTTTGGAAGCCCAGGTTCCTCTGATAGCAGCCTTCAGCTCTTCTGTGTTATTGGGTCTGTGTTGATGTTCCTTTTCACAATACCCCATAGATGCCCTATGGGGTTTAGGTCAGGTGAGTTTGCTGGCCAATCAAGCAGAGGGATACAATGGTCCTTAAACCTGGTATTAGTACTTTTGGCAGTTTGGGTAGGTGCCAAGTCCTGCCCACATTGACGAAAAGTACTAATGAAATCAGTACTTTTGAAAATCAGTACGTATCTGTATAGGCTGATAGGAGATCACCATCTCCATTAAGCTGGTCAGTAATGTCCTAGTAGACGGCTGTGCTGACCTTGGACCTGTGAAAACACAGTGAAACCAACATCAGCAGATGACATGGCTCCTCAAACCACCACTGACTGGCAAAATCTCAAGCAACTTGGATTCTCTGCCTCTCCTCTCTTCCTCCACACTCTGGGACCTTAAATTCCCAATTAAATGAAAAATTTAAAGGAGGACTTTAGTCCACTGCGCAACAGTCCAGTACTTTTCGTCCGTAGCCCAGGTAAGACGCCTCTGACGTTGTCTCTGGTTCAAGAGTGGCTTGACACAAAGAATGCAACAGTTGTAGCCCATGTCCTGGATACGTCTGCGTGGTGGCTCTTGAAGCACTGACTCCAGCTGTAGTATACTCCTTCTGAATCTCCCCTAAATTCTTGAATGGGATTCATTTCACAATCCTCTCAAGGCTGCAGTTATCTCTGTTGCTTGTGCACCTTGCATCAATGTGCAGGATGTTAATGATTGTCTTCTGGACAACTGTCAAGTCAGCGGTTTTGCCCATGATTGTATACTGTAGCTTACTGAACCAGAGGGGGTGGCATTGCATGCAATGTGGCAACCCTTGATGGAAGCTGCTGAAAGACCTGGCTCAACATCCACCAAGATTGAATTGGAAAAATTCAGATATTGAGATATTTTAATAGGCATGAGCATGCTTGATTGAGTCAACCTCTGTTCAAAATTTCAAATCTTATAAAGTACACAAATCATGGAACAAACAACATTTATTTATTTATTTATTTATTTATTCACTCACTGATGTTTTGCTTTTTTTCTCATTTTAATTACATATTCTGTAGATGTTGACATGTTGACAGTGAGTTGGCGTGGTCTGCCATGACAGCTACAGTCTAAGTGACATTAATTACAGATGTGCCAAAAGCTACCTTTTAAAAAGCAGGGTTAAATAATCATAGACAATTACTCAGTCAAATCTTCTCAGGATGAAGTCACTTACACTTACTTTTAGATTCACCTCAGAATGACAAACTGCGATTCCATAATAATAAATATAACGCAATATTTCTTTAGTCACAGTCGTAATTCTGTTAACATTAATATGAGTGTAAGAGTTACTGTAGGGCAATCTTAGTGTCTTTAGACTTCAGACTGTTTAACAGGTTTAATAACCAGAGGTGCTGAATTGTGACCATGATCACTGAGTCAAGGGCTAAAATATGGATGAAGTTTCTCAGAGAAAGATTGGCCAGTAAAAGAATAGATACACATCTTAGTCTTTACATCATAGAAGGAGACGAGACCCTCCTCATAATCCAGGAACACCCCGATCTTTTCAGGCTTCTGTTTTAAAGAGAGTGAAATCCAACGAGACTCACAAGCCTTATAATCCGTCTTCTGCCTCAAGCACACAGACCAGTATCCGTTCTCGGGGCAGGCTGTAATCTTTCCCTTCCTGATAACGGACGCCCGGGCGACTCCCAAATCCCACATGGTCTTCCCTCTGACCTGGACCTCAAAGTAAGATCTCCCTGAGGAGAATCCCTCCTTCCCGAGTACGCAGGGACAGCGATCAAACCTCTCAGGGTTATCAGGGTAATTCTGCACACAGTCTCCACATGTCACTTGTTTCCCATCTTCAGACAAAATGAGGTAAGGGTGAAGCGTATCAGGGTCCAGAGTCACGTCCACTGAAAGTGTAAAAATATAAAGCAATTAAATGGTTTATACTGTATGTAATAATGAGGATATGTCTGCGGGCACGTGATCAGCGAGTGCACGCGCACACATGCACTCATACACACCTGCGTATTGCTGAATGTTCTTTAGTTCTGTGCGGAAAAGGAAAAAGGACATCTTTGTAAAGGAGACACATAGTAATAAAAATTAACTGGCCATTTGATAAAGAATTTTAAACAAAGTACTGTTGGAAGTATTGGCACCCTTGATGTACAATCTTCGCCTTAATGATTCATGGTGGTTTAAGATACTTCACTGATGCAGTGCGAGGATGATAATGACCGAGAGAAAAAAGCTGGTGAAGATCAAAGACCAGATTCAAATCATTTGTTTTGGTCTGGCATTTTTGGTGCATAAACATAAAACAATAAAAAAAAAACAATGCTTTATGAGAAAATTATGAAAATTGATTGGTATGGATTGGTAATTCAGGTTCTTTTGGCTAAGAAGCCTTGCCTGTAGATATTTAGGGACATTTTCTTTCAACAGCATGCTGTAAATCATTTCAAAAATGATTGCAGAACACAAGATGAGTGTTTTGCTGAAGACCTTTTCGCCCACACTATTGAAACACTTGATCAGAATTGGAGAGTAGAGTCCACATACATGGAGGAAGAAGAATATAAAGGAGTTCTGCATGGATCCAGGATTCTCAGTATGTGCACTTCTTGAAATTTTAATTGGGGGAAAATGTTTTTGAGTAGTTAGGGCTGTCAATATTAACGTGTTAACGCATTTGATTAATCTAGAATTTTTAATGCAAATTAATCATATGTTCAAGTTTGACCCTAACGGCTTCCCATAATCACAGCAGGGTTACATGGCTGTGTGTTTAGCGCAGATAATAAGATGACTGAGGAGACATCGAAGTTGTTGTTTTTTTGTTTTTTTTTATAAAACCAAAGTTGTGTGCTCGAGCTACATTCAAAGCGACCTATTTTTACAAGAATACATTAAATGCAAGATGTGGGAGTGGTGGCTTGGGTGTCAATTTTCAGATCTGAGGAACTGGGTTCAAGCCCTGCTGTTGGTAGGTTGTCACACCCCCTACTACCCACCACCGCATGCATTGCACGTCCCATTTGAGAGATTTAACATATGTTAATGTTTGAGAGATTATAAAACTGCATAATGTGTTTCCTCTAACCAGTCTGTCATGCATTTCTTTAATCCAACATGGCAACAAAATTGTGATTAATCATGATATTTTTTGCCTCTGTACTGCCAAAAAAATCACTGTCTTACTAATCATTAAAATTACTTACTAATTTCTGTAAGTTTCATCATTTCCTTATTGAGATATTTCTGAAGCTCAGACAGCGCTCTCATCAGAGTCTCCCCGCTCATCTCCCGGTGAAACCCGAGGCCCGTCCGATTTCTGGTGTGTTTAGAGCTGCATATGGATGAGTACATCTACAGTACCATACAGGAGAGAAAAGAAATTAGTGCTGTCATACCAAAGTGCACCATTAAAGCATCTGATGGTCTCTGACCTGCAGGAAGTGGAGATGATCATCTGTGTGTGAGAGCTGCTCCAGCGCAGCGTCTGTCCTCTCCAGCTCGGTGATTTCCTCCTCCAGCTCTCTGATGAACTCTTCAGCCTGGCTCTCTGCTGCGCTCTGCTTTTCCTTCAATGTCTCGAGCAGCGCAGTCAGGTTCCTCTCGACACAGCACTTCAGATCTTCAAACACCTTCATACTGCTCACTTTGTCCTTCTCTGTGTTTCTCTAAGTGCAGATAAAATGTATTTACATATTGTAATAAAGTAAAGAATATTTAAAGAGCTCCATCTCACTTTCTGGAGTTTTACAGAGTGTTTGATTTCCTCAATCTTCCTCATTCGGTCCTGGATGATCTGCTGAACTTCTGCTTGTGTCATCCTGAGGTGAGCCTACGTACAAAGTATGATTTAAATCATCCATCCACAGATATAACTCCAGACCAAAAAAAAAAGTCTATTGTCTACTGTCTAATTACTTATTTATTACTAATTTATGACTATTTATTACTATTTGTTACTTATACCTTTTACTAATGTTTTTTTTTCATGGGATAATACAAAGCAGTGCCTGGAATTTGAAGCAGCTAACTGAAGCAGAAAACGGATGTAATATAGAAATGATAAGTGAAAATGAAAACATAATTTCTAGCTGTAGGCGGTGATGTGTTTTATGTGTTTAACACACTTGTAGTTATTTCATAGTTTGTTTAGCAACACTGGAAATGGCACACATCCTGAACGCAATGCACACCGCGTCCTCACAGTGATGGCGAGATCACACAGTGACGCAAAACTGATGAATAAGTTCATTAGAAGATTTACAGTCTTGGGTAAGTGTGTAAATGTAAAACGTCACACCATGCTTTCTGGCAGGCTATTGAACAATCACACATAAACCAATATTTAATAGAACATTTATTGAATTCTATGATATATGATGTACCTGTATATATTTTGTGTAGAGCACAAAACAGAGTTACTGTTACCATCCTAATTTTATTGCCACAGTTTGCCAAATCAAATTTACAGACAGACAGTTAAGCAGGCAGAATTATTATCAGAGTTGGCTTATTATGTTTTAAAAATGAATCAACACCTTTTGATCAGTAAGATTTAAGAATTTAAAAAGGAATCTGTGACTAAAGATTCATCGCGTGTCATACGTTAATGTTTCTCACCTTCTTTGCTTCACTCTCCTCCTCTATAGGAACAGTGCTGTGGGTTCTGTGGTCTCCCTCAGCGCAGAACACACACACACACATCTGGTCATCTCTACAGTACAGCTCCAGGGGTCTCTCATGTTTCCGGCAGATGTAGTCCTCCAGCTTCTCCACAGCATCCATCAGTTTGTGTTTCATAAGATTTGTAGCACATCTGTGTGGCTCCAGATGTGTGCTGCAGTAAGAAACACCACAACTCAGACAGGACTTTAGAGCCTCCAGCTTTTCCCCCGTGCAGCAGTCACACAGCACTTTTGTACGCACGGAGCCGAGCTGCCCCGCAGCGCTGCTGGATTTCACCTGACCCTTCTTCCTGAACTGAGCAGCCAGTCCAGAGATCAATGTATTCACACAAAGCTCAGGCCTTGAAGCAAAGTTCTGCTTACAAACTGGACACTGACAGGATGAACTGTTTTTCCAGCATTCCTTGAGACAGGAGATACAGAAGTTGTGTCCACATGGAGTAGACACTGGATCGGTGAACACATCAAGACAGATCGCACACTGGAGCTGCTCTTCGCACAGCAGACTGCTGGAGGTCGCCATAGTTGTGACTATAGATGGACAAAACTATTAAGGCAACATCAAATTTCACTTTCGTCTCAATACATTTGGCCAACACTGTAAGTACAACTCGAGAAAGTACGGTCACAAAATATAACCATGAAAATGTGGTCTATATTTATACCAGTTGGTATTTATGGCCCACAGATTACTGTGCCAATACTGTGAATCCAGACTGTTTAGTTTTATATCACATACTATATTATTATATCTACATGACATATTTTAGAATTTAATCTGTGTATGGATTTTTACATTGATTTTATGATCATAACTGAGCATGTACAGTATGTGCCCCTGCGCTAGATTGGCACTTGGCACCCTGGGCAGAGTTTACCCCGTCTCGTGCCCCAAGGATAGGCTTCACCCTGGGATAGGCGACCCTGTACACTGTAAAAATAAAAATCAAATAATAATAATCCAACTAGATACTGTAAATGCTGAATGAATTAATACTGTACCACTTCTTACAGTGGTATTTGCTGAGGCAACAGGTAACATTATGCTCTTGAAAACTTTGGAGACAGACTGAATAAACAAAATAAATAAATAAATAAATAAATAAATAATAAAAAAACAAGTTGAGCCAACAATCACGTGATTTAAAAAAAAAAACTCCCCACCCGCCGGACTGACGCTATCAAACTGCGCTAAAGAGGGGAAGAAGACCGTTTTGTGGTCTCTTTATTCCGTGTAAGTATTTTCTTTCTTTATTTTTATATACTTGTATATTTTACTGAGGTGAACTTAACTAATACATTAATGTATACATTACTAAGGTGAACTTAACTAACTTTAGTCTTCTTGTTACCGCACTGTACATGAGTTAGCGAGATAAACGTTTATAACCGTATCTATCCCCCACCACACACGGCCGCGCGAGCGCTAAGCTAACGAAAGTTCGAGAAAAAAAAAACGAAGTGTTGAACAGTTAAGGAGTAGCGGCGCTTTGGTACTCGGTAGGTTAAGGGATATAAAAATGTCCAGTTAGGTTGGATTCAGAGTCGCTAATGCTCATCTACTGTTAGCTTATTCGGTTAACTTATTGGTATGAAAACCGAATGGAGTAAATACCCTGGTAATATATTTTATTTTTTATCATAAGTAGATTTTCTGTGTAATTTATGTTCTTTGTCTTTACAAGCTCTGCTGTGGAGGACTGGGGTCAGACGGGTGACGGCTGGGCTTAAGAAGCTACTGGAGGAGACGAGCATGGTGCTTGAACAAGGGCACTGTAGTCGATGACGGTCTGGGAGACCATTCAGCAGCTTTAGGAGTGATTTTACTGACCTATAAGCAAAATAAAGCCTGTGTTCTCTTGTTTGATGCAGATTACTGTTTTAAACGTTGATTAATGTTTGTGTGGTTTAATTGTTGAGGTATTGTTAGTCCAACTTGTTTTGTTGAAAACATCAGTGGGCTACAATGGGAGAATTTTACCCTTTTGAGTAGATGAAAAGTTGGGTTGAAAAGTCAACCCTAGATAAATATAATTAATTGAGCCCACAACCAATACTACTTGAGCTGACTTAAAATTTTGAATTACAAGTTGAGTTGACTTTTGAACTAGGTACACGTTGTGTTGACTAAACAGTAATGTGAAATATTTGGCCAGCATCTTGCTCTAAAACCTGAGTAAACTTTAAAATAAATAAATAAGCTGTGCAACTTGTTACTAAACCTTTTTTACGTTGAGGTAGCTTGTTTTTTTTGTTTGTTTGTTTGTTTTTTTACAGTGACGACTGAGGGACCATAAGTTTATGACTGTACCACTAAACATCTACTCTCACTTCCTGAGCTCAATTTCTGTCACAAAATAAATAATAATTGTTAGAATTATAAAAAATAAAAATAGCTATTTCTTCATTTCTACGTACAGTATATTATGCCTGGGTTTCTCATGGTGTTTTGATTATATACAGCATATATATAGAGAGAAATACTGACTAATCTAACAAGTAACATCTTTGCTGTTTACAGTTTACATTAGAGTTTTGTATTTAAATTAAAGAATAAAAAGTTAATAAAAAGGTTTGGTTTAAAATGACCAGATTAACCTTTTTAACTAGAGTAACCACTATGCTTGTTGAAGAATACATTAATTTAAAAATAAATAAAATACAATAACTTACAGTATATGTAGCACTATACAATATAACAAGTGAATTATAAAATGTTATAGACCGAAGGTTGACCCTGAATAACTTGTAAACTCTGTAGAGACTGTAAATATGCAAATATTTAACTAAATATCCTCATGTTCATTTTCTCAGTAAGTTAATTATACTGAATGCATTATTAAAATCATCCATGGCTATCAGGATTTTATTCTTAATATTCCTTCTCTTATCAAATCTCTGATTGTACAACATTTTTAAAAAATTGCAATAAAGCTGTTTTAACATATTCACATGCAGCCAGTGATATAGAACACTAACAGCTATGATATTTCTATTTTACCTTTTCCTGTTTCCTGCTGTACCTGCAGTTCCTCATCGAAGTAAAGCTCCACCACTGACTGAGTCTCTGTGCTTTCTCTTTATGCTGTAATGTCCAAAGTTTCATTTCATCTGAAACAAATCTCAGATCATTACCAGGAAGCCATGATGAAAAAGATGTTAACAACAGAGAGCAGGTTTACAGGAATAATTACATAAACATTTTTAGTCAAAGGGAATCCTATGTTGGTGATAATATATTTCTTATAGGTTGTTATGCATGAATAACTGATTTATGATGTAGGGGTAATGATTACTCAGACAGGACAAGCAGCTGCAGAATGAAAAGAGGTGTTGCTGTGATGATGTCATCGCTGTTATAAATAAATAAGCAAACAAATGAAAAAGAGACAAGCAAACATGAAAACATACTGTAGATAGATAGATAGATAGCGGAGCAACAACAATCCTACGAGGACAACTACTACTACAACTACTGCTAATAATAATAATACTGTCAGTCTATATTAGCACTGTTGCCTTGTTGACCCCTCCAGGGTCTGGGTTCAATTCCTTCTGCAGGAATTGTTTATTTTACATTTTATATAACATAAATAAGAACAATACAACTACAATATAACAATACAATTACAATATAAACCTATATAAAAACTAAATAAATAATGTAAACCTATACAGTCATTTGATCTAAATATTTTAGACTTTCTAAATATTGTAGACTTTATACACATTAGAGTTGTTGATCTTATTACTTAGGCAAGTTTTTATTATGATTTATTTATTTATAGATTTAAATTATTTTATTTATTTATTTTAAGATTTATTTACTTAAGAAAGAAAAAAATCCTTAAGAATTTCCAGTCAGCATATCAGATGACCCGAGAAACAAGGCCATTCAGTTTCCCAACGTCACTTCCTGTGGTGTGCTTGTTCAGTGTTCCCTCCCTCAGTGACAAGCAGGAAAAACTACTGAGTCGCTAACTAATTTTAGCCACTTGCCAAATTTCAGGTTTAGTGTGCACATGAAAACGTCCACTAGAGGGAGACATTTACCCACCGAGCACAACTGTACACTGATCAGTCATAAACTTTAGAACCATTGACATTAAAACCTCCTAGGTTTTAGGTTCTCCTCGTGCGACCTGAGCAGCTCTAGCCTCTCAAGGCATGACCCCCACATGACCTCTGGGGTGTGCTGCGGTGTCTGGCACTGGGTCGTTAGTGGCGGATCCTTTGGGTGCCCCGTGGATTGAACCTATGAGATCTGGCTTGAGATCAGGCTATGGTTGGAGTCTTCTGATATAATTCTATCAATAGCCAGCATTGACTTTTGAGCTGCATTGGCTTTTCTCTGGGATGGGACCGGATGGGCTGGCCTTTCTTCGCCGTAGGCATAGACAAGTCTTGCGTGACCATGATTCTGTCACCAGTTTACATGCACAGTGTATAGTCAGTTGTTCAAATCCAGTAAGTGAAATGCTGGCATAGTGGTTAGAACTTTGGCTTCGCACCTCAGGGTTGAGGGTTGGAGTCGCGCCTTCAGATCGGTGTACATGGAGTACATGTTCTCCCTATGCATGGTGGGTTTCTTTCTACTGGACAAAAACATGCAGGGTAGGCTAATTGGCTAATAGTGTGTGAGTGAGTGTGTGGGTTTGTGTATGTCTGTGCCCTGCAATAGACTGGTACCCCATCCTGGGTGTCCCCCATCTGGTGCCTGAGTTCCATGGGATAGGCTCCAAGCCTCCCATGACCCTGTACAGGGTAAGTGGTATAGAGAATGAGCGAGAGTTATTCAATCCACAAAGACAAAGTTAAAACTGAGATAAAAACCCACACGAGCACCTGAATACTCCTCCCCGACAGTATCAAGAGCTTTAGGAGCGAGTCAAAGGACCCTGGAGCTTTGAGGAGGTCAGTGTTTAACCACTACACCTTTTCTCCAGGTACACAATCATTTAATTGTAGGTGAATACACTCATCATGAAGCACTGACCTCCAAAACCCTCAGGAAACGCTTTTTCTACTCTGTACAACACAGCGAGAGGAAAATGATCCTGAATCATTGTGAAGGACAGCGAGAAGCCATTTGGCAGAATCGAATTGGTTCTCTCTGACCCCCATTAACCCTTCAGGAATGAGGCCTGGCACTGAGCTATTCTGGCAGATGACAGCAGGATTTTTACCACTGCGACTTCAGGCTCGGTTTGTGAAATGAATTTGCAAGAGCGTTTTATACAACAACAACATGGGACTAGTTCCAGAAGTGGTAATGATTACTAATCTGGTTGCATTTATTTTTATGCTGTGTTGATACTTAGCAAAACAATTACGACTGCAACAATTGCAATATATATGTATATATGTATATATATATATATATATGCAGGGGTTGGACAATGAAACTGAAACGGCTGGGTTGAGACCACAGTAATTCATTAGTATGGTGTGGGGCCTCCTTTTGTGGTCAATGCAGCATCACTTCGTCTTGGGAATGACAGATACAAGTCCTGCACGGCGGCCAGAGGGATTTTGAGCCGTTCTTCTTGCAGAATAGTGGCCAGGTCACTACGTGATGCTGGTGGAGGAAAACGTTTCCTGACTCGCTCCTCCAAAACAACCCAAATTGGCTCAGTAATATTTAGATCTGGTGACTGTGCAGGCCATGGCTAAGGACAAAAGAGA
Organism: Clarias magur; assembly: GCA_013621035.1. Taxonomy (NCBI): domain Eukaryota; kingdom Metazoa; phylum Chordata; class Actinopteri; order Siluriformes; family Clariidae; genus Clarias; species Clarias magur. The sequence goes on from QNUK01000071.1 coordinate 1,473,917, forward strand.
ATCTATGGGGTATTGTGAAGAAGAAGATGCGAGACACCAGACTCAACGATGCAGAAGAGCTGAAAGTCGCTGAAGGTTCCAACCACTCAGCATCCAGTAGCTTCTTACTGGTTCGAACCCTTCGTTAGATGTTTGGTCATGAGAGGCAAAAACTTGCCACAAACGAGAGGCAAATTAAGGCCTCTATTCATCAAGACTACATACAAGAGAAAATACAAGAAAGTGTGACTCAGACTGAAGAAGCTGCTTGGATGACATGACTCAACTTCCCGATAAAAACCACGCATCTCATCAACACTCTGTGACTATTGCAGCTCTAACAAATAAGCACGAGTTAAAAAATAAGCCTGGTGATTTGGGCGCTCACTACTGACTGATCATCAGCTCACTGGAAAGACTGTCAGACTACAAGGGTCAAAGTTCATTCATAAACAGAGTACAGGGACACAGATGGCTTTTCAGCGTTAACAAGGCAAACCCTGACAAACATTAACAATCCACCTGCTGCCACATTCTGTCTCGCTGTCTTATGCCTCATACACACTTAGACCACAGAGCTGCTGAATTCTCAACTAATTCTCAAATTCTAGGACACATCAAAAATAATGCAAAGTAAATATGGAGTTGATATGGAGTCGTTTTAGTAAAGAAATGTTTGTTGCAATTATGGAAGAGGTGTATTAATGCATTTATGGGGCGTGTTCAAATCAAACCGGGACTTTCGCTTGTGCAGAATAACAAAATCCCTTTATTTCTCTTTCTAATCCCCTGCCACACTAATGCACTCATCCCAGGGTTTCACTAGTGCGTGGATACCATCAAGGTAAAAGGTTTTCTCTAGAGTTCGCTAGAGCCGTGTTCAGATTGCATGCCTCAACTCTGAAACGCTGGCCTCCCTGGAACCTCCTGTTGAAATGGCATGGCACGAGGTCAGAAGTGTACGGCGGATGTGGTAATAACTCCCAGCCAAATCCCTGTGATGTGCAATCCCTGTGGAGTTGGTGAACGATTGTATGAACAGTACTGTTCCCACGGACGGATGCGTCTCTTCCACGAGTTATCCGTCGGTTTTCAAGGATCAGGCGTTCCACTCGCTGAATGTTCACAGGAACGATTGCACTGTTACAGCTAAGATGCACATCTCCGTCCTGTGCTTAAAGTCTTCTGTAGATATCAATCACTTTGATGCTGTTTATGATTTATGAGCAATCGTAATCACAAGTCCCGGTTTGACTTGAACACCCCTTGAGCATGTCTGTGTCACGCTGAAATATTGAGTATATAAACTAAAATAGACAATTATGATCATTTTTATTCGGCGCACTTTTCACAATCCAACATTCAAGTTTACATTTACGCAACAACAACAACAACAACAACTTCAGTGTATTAAGTTGATATTATAAATACAGTATATTATACAGGCAGAAATTCTACCGAAACAAATCATGTAACAACAATGAATATTAATATTGTTTAGTTTTTTCTTCCTGAAAGTGTAGCCATCAGTTCGCTTTGCATCTGTTCAGTGTCTGTCCTCCGTTAAATAGCACGAAGCGTAGACACAACAACGTGCCACAGGGTCCTTTGGGAAGCTAAACTTCATGTGCGAATCTTGAGATCTCGGGCTTTGGGCCACAGCGTGCCATAGTGACGTCGCAACGTACCTGAAGAACTCGACCATGAGGAAGACCCATTATCAATCAGAAACAGGAACAACCAGATCTGCACTATGAACCCGTCCGAAAACTGTAACGATATTAAAGATTATTGATGTCTGTAGAAGAACAGTAGCGGAATTAGGGAGTATATCAAGTAGCTAATTCTTATTAAATAACTGAATAAAAATCTGCTTTATTGGTGTTTAACAGCAGGGACTCTGAGAATAAAACGTTTTTTTGGCAGGAGCTTCCCAGTGTCGGTGGTAATAAACGAGCAGGACTTTGTTCACTAGTTTGAGCGCAGTGTGTGAACCTCGTGATGCACCGCAAACCTCCTGCTGTGCATCGCTCTGAATAGTCGTCACGACTCGTCCTTAACAAAGGTAACAAATTTAAGTTTTAGGAAAGATTTTTGTGTGTGTGTGTGTGTGTTTTTTTTTAATAATCATTATAAAATTAAAGATATCATTACACAATGGTGTCGGGTTGTTGATTAATATAATTTGGCTCGGGTGCAAAATGGGGTGTAAGCTTAAAAAGTGTAATAGCTTTTACTGACATGTTTATTCACTATGTAATCCCTAATAAACAGGCCACGCAGATTGTATACGCACTGTATATACTGTATGCTTCTTTCTCACTCTTTTCATAGTGCAAGGCTTATTAGGTGTATACTACTGTAGTTGATGCCAAATCTGATCATGTGACCTGATGTCATAAGTTAGAAATCTGTAACCCATGAAGTGTGTGCAGGAGTAGGTGTGTGTGTGTGTGTGTGTGTGTGAGGGAGTGATGGAGACAAACCTGCGGAAGACCCAGTCTTTGAGATGTGTCGCCACTGAGCATGCTCTGTCCTGGGCGGAGGCGGGGCTAAGCGACAGGAGGAAGTCCGTCTCGCAGCTCGTGGCACAGTGAGAACTGCTTACAGTCTTCAATACCTTTTATGATTTGATGCAAAAGCGATTAACCGTGCGGTTATATTCCAGGATCGTCGCATCACATCACATCTTTAAAACGAACAAATGAATAAAGAAAAAGAAGAAAAAAACTTTCCTCATAATCCATGAACACTTGTCTGACCAGCATTTACAAAAAGGTTTTCAAATGAAGACTGGGGATTATAAATAATAATAATGAACTGATATAATGATAACAGTATACCATGGGAACACTGATAAGGTAGAGAGTGTGGTAATAAAAGTCAAACGTTGGTTCAAAGTGCCACCAAAAAATGTTCGTTCCTTCCAGATATCAGAATGCAGTTAGCGGAAAATCGAAAGCAGCGAATTCAGTGGAAAACAAGCACCAGGTGAAAAAAACACAGGTAAATTAATTAAGTGGATTAAATCATAATGAAAGGAATACAACATAATCTAGTATATTATTATGGAAACATAAATCATTGTCATTATTATTTTATTTATGAAAGAATGTCATGAATGATTCTTAAATTATAATTATTTATTATAAATCATTTCTTAAATTATTCAAATGATTATTTTAATTTGTCTATACACTGTACACTACCTGAAAAAAAAAAAAAGTCACACACTCTAAAATTTCATTCAGTTGCCTTTAGTTTTGATTGGAGCACACAATGTGGTGGTCAGGTCATGTGTGAAAATGATCCCTCATTCCTCGCGCACCCAGAACCACACCATTTCACAATATGCCTGGTTCATTACAAAAGAAAAACTCCTTAGATGTGATAACCTGGTCATTTTTTTTTTTTTTTTTTTTTTATGACCACATTTCTTCCAAAGTTGATAGTTCAGTACCGTCTTACCGGGCTTTAAAGACGTGTTGAAGGGTTCTTCGGTTGTTTTGCCCAGGCAGTGTATTTACATTTGCTGTTGTGGAACATCTGTAAAACAGAACATCTGTAAAACTTCATTCCTGTTGTCCCGTATGTTTGCGCGGCAATAAATACGTGTTCCCTCAACTCTCATTTTTCCATTTTTAAAATAATGAGATAAAATGTTACCTAGGCAGCACAAAGCCATCGATTTTAAAGAGATTACAGCTGACACTAACACTGGAGACTCCTTCTGTAGGAAATGTAAAATAAAAGCTTCCTTACAAAACACTTTATACATACATCATTTAAATCACCAGAGAAAATTCCCTGTGCAAGTAATTAAGATAAAAACGCTAATGTTATACAACGAATATGAGCGCGTTCATATAATTACTGATCATTTTCATGTTTAATCAAGTTTCTTACCAAGAATCTGTTCCCCTACATGCAACAAATTTGTTCACGCGACATTAACTCATCCGTTTTATCCCCTGCACTTTTCCAGCAGACGCTCCAGTTTGCTGCCGTCCCCGTCACGGATACTGAGTCTAAACTAACTAAAGAGAGAACAAACGCTTGGACCGAGCGCAACACCAACGCTCATATCGCACGCAGCAAGTCCATGGAGATCCTTCCACACCAAAGAACCGTAAGCACGAGCGCTCTCAGGGAACTCTTCGAGTCGAAGGGTGCCATGCAGCCCAAGAGCGTTCACAAATCAAAGAAGCTACAAAGCATTCCAGTCACGGACGACGCCGGGCTCAAAGCTCATAAAAGCACCGAGGACCTGCTGGTGTTCATAGAAGATTACGGCATTAACGTCAACGAGAACGAACCACTAAAAGAGAAAGAAGACATTGTGACCCAAAAGGTACCATGGATGCCTCACCAGCTACTGTAAATATGAAGAATTAAAGTGTGCTTATCTACCAAGTCTTCTTTTTTTTTTTTTTTCTTTAAAGGTGAAAGAAAGAAGAAAAACCGATACCGCGGTGTATCCTGACAGAAGCGTTCCTCCAACAGGTCAGGAACACGTTGTAACCCAGACACTTTAATTAGTTCCACTAGAAGGAAACTTTTCAAGCATTTCAAGCGCACTTTTACGACAAGTCTTTCTAATCACACTGATCAGTTTGCGCACCTGCCTAATATTCAGTAGGTCCCACATTCCACTTCACCCTTCTGTAAGAATCAGCATTAAACTTTTCCTCAATTTGATCTCCACCAGTGCTTCTATTGGACCGGACTACGCAGGCCAGTCGTCGCCCCCCCCATAAGCCTTGGTTGATGTGGAACTTGGTTCACCAGTTTTCCTGCCATGGTCCTGCCCACTGAAGACTGGGAACATCTGACAAAAGAGTTGCTCTGACCCAGTTTTCTAGCCATCGCAATTCGTCTTCGTTCAAGCCAATCAAATCCTTACACTTGCCCATTTGTTTCTGCTTCCAACACATCAACTTTAGTGACAAAATGTTCACTAGCTGCCTAATATATTCCACCAATTCCCAGCCACCATTTTAATGACATAGTGTAACTGTAGATACGGAGACATTGAAGGTCCAATGTTTGATGATTAGACCACCAGATCAGGGCAACTCGGAAACCGCAGCTCTTTCAGGATGCTCCTGGTCGGCAGTGGTCAGGACCTACCAAAAGTCATCCAACTAAGGAAAATTGGTGAACCCGTGACAGGGTCGTGGGTCTCGCTGATGAGACGGCCCATGTAGTCAGATCTAATAGAAGCACTAGTGTAGATCAAAATCCTGAAAAAGGTAATGCTGGCTCTGATAGCAAGGTGTCAGAACACATAGGTCATCGCTGTTTTGGTTGCAGAAAGGGGGGGGGGGTGGCGGTGGACCTACTCCTTGCTGATCAGTCTATAACTTTGCAAATAGGACATAAGACTATCCAAAGAGCATGCACAGCATATGAACAGGTTCCAAGTTTGTAAGAAGCTAGGTAACGTTACGCAAACAATTATGGTGACGTCATATTGAGGCTGAGTTTGTGACTGGCTTGATTTAGCTGGCAGCAGTGATGATCCATCATCGTTAAAAATAAATAAATAAATAAATAAAAAATGACAGGACTATGTACATATACAGTATGTCTGACAGAACATACTATATTTGACATAAGTAAACAAAAGACCTCATGCTACTGTTCTGAAAAGAGCAACGCTAGGCACCTCGCATGACTGAAGCTAAAATAAAGTCCAAGTGCTTTCCAGGGTCAAGTGGCATATTGAGGGTCGGAAATAGGGTAGAGTGGTGGTGGGGGGGAGGGGGGGTGGAGGGGGTTGTGGTATTTTTCACAACTATTAGCCTGACTGACTCAGCCTGGTGGGGAAACATTAGGCCTAAAATAACCACAGCCTATGAGGGACTGGGATAAGGAGGTCAGCTGTCACCCGGAGCACCGCAGCCATGGGCACTTTGACATACACAAAGGACACGCACACACTTAGCGAAGCTCACAGATCGGACACTGCGGCAGTGTAATAGCTACATTCAAGGAATTACAGGACAATCAGGGAGGAGAGTAGTCGTGTAAGTAAAAGTTTCATATTTAAGCTATTATTATTATTATTATTATTATTATTTATTATTATTATTATTTGCAACCATCGTTTGGAAAGACTGATTTTTTTATCAGCAATGTGAACAGTAGCTTATGAATTTTTTGCATGACAAAAAACAAACAAACAAAAAAAGATATTCAGGGTGAAGGAGTCTGATTACCTGGTCAAACCGACTTTATTATTGTAATTCTTGGTAACTGTGAATAAAATGTCGAATACCTTCACCTGGTGTTGGAGTACACTCCCCGTATCTTCATTACCACAGAATTCTCATTCTGCCCCAGCCTTCTTTATCCATGAGTGCCAATGACATTGCCCACATAACAACATGCCCTCTCACATCCCAGGGAGGAACAGATCTATTCTACATCCCACATATTCTTTTGGTGTTTTTTGCCATCCAGAGAGCAAAGCCACGGTAGCACGGGCACAGATCGATCTCAAATATTTACTTTTACTTGTCTTTTTTTTTTCTTTTTCTCAATAATCTAATGTTTTATTCCTCTCTCTCTCTATTGCACTATAGATGATAAACGGAAATCAGTTGCAGACTTCAGAAGCAGCTCCACTTTGTATGGACGGGAGAAGTTCCCTATTTCCGTCAAAGCCATCTCTGCACTATATCTGTCTAAAGTGGCAGCTGCAGACCCAGCAGGGACCCTTTTAAAAACAGTTTGTACTCGTTTCTGTTCTTCTGCTCAAACTGCTGAGCCAGAGGTCAGGGAATGGGGGAATGAGTCAGGCGGAGGCAGCTGGTCCTTTCGGCCTCGTTTTCTCTAAAGATCAACTTTATGAAAATAATAGGAACAAAACAAAAAAAATCCATAGACGTTGATTTTTTAATTATTAGAAAAGAAAAAGATAACTAGTTTTTAATTTTCTTTCCTGAAATAATCCAGAATAAATACAGAAAATGTGTGTGTCCCAAAGTAGCTACTGTACTTCTGAAGTTTACGCAACATGGAAGTGACCGATCTCGCTTTCCTAAGTTGCTAACTTCAGCCGTTTTGGAGAGATGATTTTATATGTGCCCCAAAAATGGATATTTTCAGCATTTTACTGTCCTGCTTCAAACAATAATATTAAAAAATGTTAATTATCCATGTTTCTTAATGAGTATTGATACTAAAATCAGTTTAAACGCCTAGAAGTATATGACCTTATTGATTTTTTTATTACTTAGCTAATTTTTGGAAAAAGCTTAAAAAGCAAAAAACATGTAGTGTCCGTAATCATGTCAAATCCATGTTGCAATATCTTAATTTTTTAGAAAGATACACTCTTTCAAGTTCATGTCTTTTCATGTGAAATCTTAACTGTCCAAGTTTCATCTGAATGACAATTAAGATCATTGAAAGATAAAAATGATACACATTACATAAAAAGGTTTATTAAAAAAATTATTTAGCAAATGTGTTTCTTTTTATCTGAGGAAAATTTAAATGTGTCTGCATATTTATAAGAAACGAAACATGGATTGGGAGATAAAAGGCATTAAGTATTATGAAAAATGGTATTAAATTCACTTTTTCACATAGTTAAATACTTTTTAGCACCAATACCATGTTTTGGTTTAAAGCATAAATATTTACACTTTTTTTAAAAACACAAATAGTATAGTATAATAATAGTATAATTACATAATATATCCATAACTAAACATATGCCCTTTTTTTTGCTATCCTTTTCTACAGAAACAAGATTGTACATCTCCAACCACACCAAAAAATTTCAAGGTAAAAAAAGAAATTTGTTCATACACACATTTTCATAACAACGTGTTGCATGTAGAAATGAGTCACTGTTTTGTTGCTCTTACATTAATGTGTCAACTTACTAACTTGCAAACTGAGACACCGATCAACTAAAGCCATTAACACATGTCGAATGTGTTAAATGAATCAGTTATTTAAAGCCCTTAAACAACAAAACAGTTTTAAAAGCATGTGCCAATCTTCATACCTTGGGTACAAAAGTGTTAGGACAAGGTTACCGTTGCTAGGGGTGGAATTTGGCAAAATTTATAGATCTACACTAGATAATGCAATGTTTATAGCTCTTAATTCAGGATAACTTCTAAATATCACTTCTTAACATGTTTATTGTTGTACTGTTCAAAATGCTAGAATATAACTCGCATACTAATTATTTCACCTGGCCCGCTGGAACATTTCAAATGGAATGCTAATGGAATTTCAATGGCATGTTGGTTTGCATACCTAACAATTGGTACGTATCAAAGTTAACCACATGCTTGGATTGTGGACAAATCCATTTTATTGAAGACCAAGATGATAACAGTATGTTTTATCTTAAGATGGCGGACACAACACCAAAAGACTGTGAGCAAGCCCCATGCTCCGAAGATGATTCAGCACAGCCAGACCTAACCTTTCCCATGCCGCAACCAAATTCCAGGGCTGACAGCCAGTCCCCCATTCCAACACCTCCTTCAAAAGAGGTTATCTCTACACTATATGAACAACGACAGAAATGTGAGTTGAGACGACTCCTGAAACACACCTGCCCTGAGCTGAAAAGCCTGGGAAATGCAGTGGAGGAGGAGTTTGCTGACATACTAAACTCTGGCATTGCCACGGATATCGAATACCAGGGCGAGGTCCAGTCAAGGCGTTGGATATTTGAGAACGGTGCCGTCAACACCGAAGACCCCCACAACCAAACGCATTTGATGGAGAAGAGCATGCAAGGAGAGCACAAATTTGAAGAGCTCTTGAACTGCCTTCAGGAAGAAGGGTCAGTTGATGAGACCCCAGAAAAGGTTGGTGAAACACTTACCCAAGAGGAGGACTTTAGGGTAAATGTTAAGGCCAAAAGAAAAATGTTTGAAGACCAGTTAATTGAAAGTTCAAGAGAGGACCCAGATGATGTCTTTCCAGGGAGAATCGTTATCTCCGAAGATGAAAAAGGGGCGGTACAAAAGCAAAGGAGGGATTTTGAAACATACCAGACTGACACCATTAAAAGAAACAGTGACCTTAGCATTATAGATATTACAGATGTAGATCAAGATTGTGGTGAAGTGTATTTGGGTATATCTAGAGCAAAAGAGATTTTTGAAAAGGGGTTTGAAACTGAGAGCAGCTCGCCTCTAAATGACAACTTTAGCCTAGAGGATGAAACCCTGAAGACGAAAGTAAGGAATCGAACCCAGATGTTTGAATCAACACCACTGGACAGAATCAATTGGCAAAATGATACAGAATCAGAGAGCGTGGATGAGAACATGAAAAAATCCTTAACGTCTCTTGATGGCTTCAGTGTCATTCATTCTCATGGAGCCCTCCTTGAAGCCAGTGAGGCTGGGCATGTGAGAAGGGCAAACTACAGCTTTATCCAAGAAAAGGGTCCAGAAATTCAACATGAAGAAGTGGTTATGGGAAATATGAAGGGTATTCTGCTTCAGCTTTTGGCAAGAGTAAATCTTAACCCAGTTATAGCCTTCTTAAAAGAAGATGATCAAGGTAATGTGGAAATCAAGGACATAAACATCCCAACTCACCAACTGCCATTCACTGTTAACCAAGACAAAGAGTACAGAACCACCAACTTGGTTCAGGTCATCGAAGACCTACTTGGTCAAGAAACATGTCCTGGAAAAGGAGTTTTAATACAGGAACAAGCAACAGGATCTGTGGAGACATTAGTTTATGTTCTTTATAGGCATGACAGGCATGATGATACTGTGATGGATCGAAATTATCAAACAATGCTGGAGCCAACAGAAATAAATCTGATGAGAAGAAACTATGATACTCCACCCAAAATGTGCAGCCCACCACCTTTTACTGTGAATGATGCCACAATTTCACGAAGACATGATGAAAACAGAGTAAGCGATGTGAAACTATTCCAGAACTCCATTGAGAATGGAAATCTGGATTATTTGAAAAGTCCATCAGATGAAGATGTGAGCAAATTTAGGCAAGGGGAGCAACATGTTGTGATTGCTCCAGGTAATCTGAAGAGCGTTAAAGCGATGTTTGTTACTAATCCCAAGCATGATAGGTCATCTTTGCAGTTTGAGAAACATGCCCAAAAAGAATTTAAAAACTATATGGAAAAGATGAATGAAGGATATACTCCACCAACCGATGAAGAGTTTGAAAAATGTAGTGTTGAAAGTGTCGGTGAACCTGGCAGATGTTTATCCAGTCAAGAAGGAAAAGACAATTGCAGTGAAAAAGCAGATGAAAATATTGCAACTCTGCCAGATGTAACCGACATGGTGGAAAATGAAGCGTTGGCAAATCTTCAAGCGGCTATCACAAGTCTCCAAGAGGCTACAATGGAGGCAAAAGCTCTTCAACAAAGTGTTTATGAGAAGCAACACGATACCCATGTGACATCTTCAGAAAACCAATACCTCAAAGGAGCCAAGAATGAAGAGAGCAAAGAGTCTTCACAGAACTTTGAAGATGAACAGCAACAACAAGGAACGGAAGAGACCCTTAAAGGTAGTGTTCAAGCAGCTCTGGATTCTTTGAAAAAATCTAGTTTTAATGTAACCAAAGGGGATTTTAAAGCTGCAATGATTTACAGGAACTCAGGGAAAACTCATGTTGAGCAAAAAACAATGAATAAGGAGACTGCTGTTGTACAGAGTGGTGATATCGTTGTCCCCTCAGAAGGGATCAAGGCATGCCCTCCCTCCCATCTGACTGAACAGGTGACTGTTGAGGCACAGCATAAAGTTGCTGAAAGTAGACTGTTTCAAGGACAACCTGCAAATAAACCATCAGTATGCTCCCCACTGACTGACCAAACACATGAACAGACCTCTGTTCAAAAATGTAAAAAGCCTGCTGGACCTAAGCCAGCCATTCCTCCCAAACCAGACCATTTAAAATCACAGCTTTGTGCCAACACAACGGCCAATAAGTCTGCCACCAATGCAGGCGATCTAAATAAAACCAAAACTGAACCACACTCAGCAGAACAACAACGTGCAGAGCTCACAAATCTGAAACCAACACAAGAACGTGCCTCCTTGAACGTCCCACAGAATTATGGAAGTGCTGAAATACCTAGTGGTCTGACGATCAATGAAATTCGGTCAAGCCAGGATTGCATGACCATGAGCAGTTCTGAAGTAACAGATGAGAAGAGGGATCCAATGCTTGAACTTAGTGGTAGTGGCTCAGAAATTCAGGCTTCCCTGCAGAACTTTGGGATAAAGACAGACCAAGCATTGCCACCCGTCAAGCCCAAAAGAATCAAAATGACTACAAATAGTACTGTTGCAAATCCTGCTCTTTTGGAGCCCAATTGCAAACCAAGCAATGATGAACATAAGGAAAGACCAGAGAACAAAGTGAGAATGAGGGAAAAGAAAGGTAGAAAAGAGAGTGAATCAGAACGAAGGCAAAGGCTATCAGTGCACATGGATGAAATCATGAAGGAAAATGTAAATGCAGCCATGGAAATCTTTGACAAGCTAAGAAAGCAAGAAGAGCTGAAAACTATCCTCTCTAAAGTGGAGGAAATTGAAGGGGAGGCCAGTCAGGAAGATGGTGATCTCAGAAAGATACTTGAAAGTGTACCAGATTGGGTTGTGCCACAAAATGTCAATGCCAAAAATGGGGTGGTGGAAAAGAGCGTAGGGAGATCTGAATCTGAAATGTTGTCCTCCATGAAGGTAGCATTTGGAGACCTTGAAAAAGCAAGTGCTGCAATTATTACTTTAAAAGAACAAACTCTGGTAAGGTTGATGGAAATAGAAGAAACCATTAAGAAAGCACTTTACTCTGTCTCTACCTTGAAATCTGACTCAGACATCGTAGGGCTGTCTGGTCTCTTCAAGGAGTCCATGATGGCCGGGCAATATTTGCCCATCTCAGGTAATATACGTAAAATTAGCATTGGGTCAAGCAAATCTCCAAATCCACAGAGTCCGAATAATGTCAGAGTCCCTCAGAGGAGTGCTACCTCAGAACCAAGAATGCAGAAAGTAGAGAAATCAATGTCAGAACTTAGTCCCCCAGAAACTAAACCAAGAGCAGGATCTCCTTCCTCACCTTCATTCATTTCGATCCAATCCACTGCCAGGAAGAACGCAGAAACACCAGCATCTCCAAAATCTCAAACCTCTATCACAGCTCTGACTTGCTACAACATTCCGGCTGAAAAGGAAAAGCGACAAGTCAGTACGCTGGAGGTGCAAACGGTCCCCAAGACCGAGACGGTCATCGGCACCAAGACCATCAGAGAAAAGTACGAAGAAACAGACTGTTTTGGCAACAAGTTCTACTCTTCCACGACCTCTACTGTCATGACCACTCAGCCTGATGATAAAACATGCTTCACGAGACAGATTATGCCCAGTCCAACCACCACTGAACATATTGCATTTCCAAGAATCAACACACACTCTGTTAAAGGTGGCCAAGCACAGTCATGAAGAAACTTTCTTTCTAATTCTCTCCTCAAGACGACAAATGGGTCTAGTGACCTGCAGAGGCTACACTGAGAAAACGATGAGGATGGTTTTATGAGGAAGAGTTTAGATTTTTTATGGTTTTCAATGTTAGATAAGTTGTTTGCTTTTATAATTAATTCCTCAAATGGTTCCCAAAGATGACTCAGGGTGGTTTAACATTCTAGCATCCTTTATAGGTTCTATTTGAGACCTTTACAAGGAGCTAAATCTTCACTTGTAGGATTGTCCACGTTATCTTTAGAGGTTCTTCGAGATGGATGAAACAAAGGAGCACTTAAGGTGCTCAGTTTAAACTTCTTTCGGAACCTCAAAGTGTGTCATTCATTGATAAATCAGTGTTCTTGTTCCACAAAAGGGAACATATTCTATCTCGAAGGAAACACAGTATTATCCAATTTTTAATATACAGACTGAAACATGGTAATATTTGATAAACTAGGGTTTCTACCTTTTTTTTTTGTATTGTAATGGCCTTTAGTATTTGTTACCCTTTTTTTTTTTGCCCATTCCATATAATCATGTTGTACCAACAGTCAGCTGATGTACGACATTCTTTTTATGGTGTACAATAAATGTGAAAATACTAATAAACTGTAACTGAATAGAGAACTTTGGTACATTATCGGAGGTCACATTAAGAAGTTGTCATAGAAATAAACAGTATGTCTTCCTTACACGCCTTCAAATGTATATTTAAATAAAAGTTTCGGATAGTTTTGCATTTCTACAGGGTGTTCAAATGAGATTATTTATACAGTACAGTTAAGTTTAAGCTTGTACAAATCAACAGTACATGCTACTGAGACTCCGTATCTAACGGTGATCCACATCCAGTAGACGGTACAGTATTTATAATGCCTGATGTGCCTGTAGTTTCAGCCGCTCGCTCAGGACAGGTGCACAGCATGCTTAAAACCAGTTTACTCCATGGAGAAAATAGCAGCGGATAAACACGTTTTCCACAAAAACTGTTTCTGCTGCAAGCACTGCAATCAGAAACTCAGGTAAGAAACGTAACTGAAACGCCTAATACTTTAAAGTAAACTAAATGAAAATACGAATAACCGCAATGTGTTGATTAAAACCTACAAGTCTAAGAAGTCCTTCTAAATCTTCAGGACATGATTCAAATCAATAATAATGAATTAAAATCAACTGAAATCTTGCCAATCAAGCAGGAATTATGAAATTTCACAATCAATATTTAACAAGATTTTACTCCAGAGTTTAATATTTAAATGCTTTTTTTCTGGCAAAAGTTTTTACCGAACTGGAAATGCGCATCAAGTGACAAAAATACGTCACTTCAAAGGGTGTTCAAGTCAAACCAGAACTTTTGATTGTACAGAATAACAGAACACAGTTACAGTATGAGAGTAAAAACTCCCTTTATTTCTCCATATAATATTTGATTTCTAATCAAAGTAGAAAGGTCTCTTAGTACCCCGGAGCCATGATCTGACTGCCTGCTTCATGTCTGAACGCTGGCCTCCCAGGAACTCCTTTAATGGCCCAAACCTGAAGAAATCTCTCGTCGGGAGCTCGGGGCTGACTCACATCCGAGTAATGTGCAAGTGGCGTTGGTAAATGGTTGTATGTATGTTTCCCACAGACTCTCCGTTTGTGAGCCGGCGACACGTTATCCATCGATTTTGAAGGATCAGGCGTTAAATGTTCACAGGACCCACTGCAGTTCCGCCTTCTTCAAAATGTTTTTTTTTTTTTACACTGTTAAATGTTTTACTGCGGCCAAGAGTCTCATCATCTTCTGTCAATGTCAATCACTTTTATGCCTTCATTAATGAATTAGTTTGATCCCGGTTTGACTTGAACACCTCTCTTAGGCACTCTTTTTTTTTTTAAATGCATATGTTATTTACTGAAGTCACTGGAAAATGTTTGTAAGGAAGCAACATATTACATAATACAGTACTGTACCCCACTTTTTATTTTTACAAGAATCATCTGTTGTAGTCAGACATCCTAGACCAAAAAGAGCTTGTCCAAAATGCTCAGGAAATCTTACCAACTAATTTCCTTCACAAAGTGTAAGAATTTGCTTTACTTAATATTAATCATACTGAATTATTATTAGGAAATTTTGATTTAAGTGTCATCAATATATGAAAATGCCGATAATGTTCAAACAACAGTGTTTATGTTTGAAATATGTACAATTCTCCCTAGATCTATAGTGTTAAAATAATATATTCAGGTGTCCTTGCTTTTGTTAATCAAAAACATTTCTATAGCTAGAATTTCTATTTAAAAAAAAAAAAAATATATATATATATATATATATATATATATATATATATATATATATATATATATATATATAAATTTCCAAAAACTGTAAGTACTAGAATACTTGCACAATAAATGTGTCTTAATTAGTCATTTTTCTCTTGCATTGCATCTAGTCTGCGTAACTACACCGTCCTCTACGGAGAATTCTTCTGCATGTTTCACTACCAGCAGCTCTTCAGGAAGAACGGCAACTACGATGAAGGCTTCGGCCACGAGCAGCACAAGAAGCGCTGGGTGTCAACAACACCGACCTCTTATAAGTAAAGAGAATTGTGGAAAGGGGGCAAATACTTATGTTAGGCACTGTATACTATACTGTGTGTCTGTAAAAAAATAAATATAATTACGAGGATCGTACAGTAGGACATTCAATGATATTTGATTCATCACTGTTAATTGTACAGTAATAATGATTAAAGGTAATCCTAAGACCAATGCTACTGTGGGTTTTTCACACAGAGTTTATGTAATGTGTTTTGAAAGGGGGAAACAAATGATGAATTCCATCAATCTTAGTTTAATCACCAGAAATCCAACTTGACACAAATGACCATGCAACATGTACCGTCACGTTTTTTATTCCAAGAAGAAAATATGTTTCATAATAAATGTTTTCTTTAGAAGGAACAAATGGTAAAGTGCTTCTGTATCTACAGCATGTGTACGTTCACTAAGAATCCATCATAGTCAAGACTTACAGCTGTATTATGTTTTCGTACTAAACCTTTAGTCAAATACATAACAGAAAAATGAAAAACAAAAAAACGTGTTTTCAAGCTTCTACACAAGTTTATGGAATTATTTCAATAAACACGGCTTTATAATTTAGTGCTCCTCGGTGACTCTTTTGTATTTTCTTGTGCGTTATTTCCATTTTCAACATTTTCCTTCTTTGATGTCCTACAAATAAACATACAAATAAATAAATAAATAAATAAATAAAAATCACATATATTCATCTAACTGGTGATTTTCCATCTAAGTTATATTCCTTGACTTAATTAACAGGTTACGTAATTCAAATGGACACATACAGTACTGTGCAAAAGTCTTCAGTAACCCCTCATTTTTATTATTAATTGAAATGACATGAAATTATGTCTAAAGACACAATTTAAAAATCGGTTGTTTATGTAACAAACGCAGCAGCGACCTCATTTCCCCACTCATCTGTTCCAACCGATCAGCATTCAGCATCACCAGTACACTAATCACTGGCCTGATCATCTGCACCTGGTTCATGACTTGAGTTAGACGGTGAATGTTTTATAGGTCAACAAAGAAAAAACATTCTTCCGAAACTGCTCAGGTAGGAAGGATTGAAGATAAGAGGCAAAATCTTGCCAAAAATGAGATCCTTCACGAAGCCAGGAGAACTATTCCTCAAGACTACATAAAAAATACAAGAAGATCCGACTCTTTAGTAGTAAAATCTAAAAAACTTAGACTTTTGCACAGAAACTGTTATTCAAAGAAACAGTAAATGTTGCAAATCAACCAATCAAGGCTGTTTCCACTCACGTCTTATCCATGAGAGCATCAGTGTGATCCAGAAGCTCGGTGTTTAGGGTCTCAGGAAGCATAAAGCAAAGCGCTCCAGCAAGAAACGGCAAACTCCCGTAGATTACCATGGGGATGGCGTAATGATAGACCTCCAGTAGACCAATTAGAGGAGCCAGAATCCCGCCCACACGGGCGAACATGGCGTTTAATCCTGCCCCGTTCTGCCTGCAGAGACCAGGTCAACACCGGGCCAAGATACATACAAATACAAATACATTATGCTTTAATAGCCAGGAATGCTAGTTACTCATTACTTACCTCACGACAGTGGGGTACAGCTCAGCAGTGTACACGTACACTATAGTAAAGGAGGCGGCAAGTGAGAATTTCCCCACCACTGCGATTACGGTCACCGCTATGGGGTATTCTGGAAGACAAGATTTCAAGTTCGATGTTTTAGCATCAAAGACAATCAACTACCTGCACATCAAGGACTATAAATCCTTTTAAGATAAACTTGAGTGATGTTCTCATTGTTTTAAGAAAGATTCTGGAATCTGGAAATCTGATTTAGTTTTTGCTGTACGTGACATTGTTGGGTAATAAAACCAATCATAATCATCATCACTCACTCATCATCTATACCGCTTAATCCTGTATTCAGGGTCACGGGGGGCCTGGAGCCTATCCCAGGAAACTTAGGGCACATGGCAGGGTACACCCTGGACAGGGTGCCAATCCATCGCAGGGCACAGACACACACATTCACACACTACGGGAACACCAATTAGCCTAACCTACATGTCTTTGGACTGTGGGAGGAAACCGGAATACCCGGAGGAAACCCACCGAGCACGGGGGAGAACATGCAAACTCCATGCACGCAGAGACGGGAATCAAGCCTGGCCGGGGATCGGCCCTAGACCCGGACCCTGGCGGTGCAAGGTGACAGTGCTAACCACTACACCACCGTGCCGCCAGATCGCCTATCTCTCGATATACAAATGAATTCACTCATCCTCAGGAGATTCTGGGCTCCCGACCTGACGGGATGGCAAGAATGACGAGACACGCAGTTCCCCCAAGGAGCAAAGCTGCACTCTGGGATTTCTTCCTGCCGAAGCGTTCGACAAGCGGGTAGCAGCCGAGGCGAGCCGGAAGCTCTACGATGCCAAAGATGAGCTGCGTCAGGTAAATGTCCAGGCCAAAGTTTCCTACATTCAGACTGATTCCATAGTAAACCAGGCTGATCACAAACCTGCGACAGGGAGAGCGACAGAGGGAAAGACTGGAATACATCTCATCCTGGGTTTAACGCAATCAGACATATAACATTGCATGTCATTTAGTTTCATTTCAAACTTACCAGATATAGCACATGATCAGCGTCCTCTTTCTCAGACTCGGCAGTCGGAAAAGGTCCAGCATGGAGCCGGTTCTGACTGTGTTCTCCGCCTCCAGCTGAGAGACCACTCATTCACGATACAAATTCCATTAAAAAGAAGAAGAAAAAAAACACAGAACTAAATGTTGTTTTGGTGGGAGGCGATTCAAATACCTTTTCCAGCAGAGAGTCTGAAACTTTCCTGCCGTTGATGCGGGCTGCGTTCAGGATTATCTTCTTTGCTTCCTCTTGTCTGCCCTGAGTCAGGAGCCATCGAGCTGACTCTGGCAGGATCCTTGAAAATTTGAAGCCATTTCAAACCATATACAGTCCCTGAGCAGGTAGGGGATAAGGTTGTTTCTGGAAGGCTTCACATTAGGGGATCTGGTAGTCTTGACATTAAAACCTTCTGCAGAATCTTAACTACTGAGCTTCCAGGTTCTGTACCACTGCCTTCTAGTATACAGGGTGATTTATGTTGCCGTGCACAAGTCTTGTTCTCATTGATTGTACAATACCACCAACGAATCCCCTCAACACTGGGAACTTCCACAGCAATCATTTTTGCAGACCTTGCCTTAAAAGACTAGAAATCGACCCACACCTACTGTACATTAATGAAGGACGAAAGGAGTAAAAGCCTTACCAAAAGTAGACGCCGAGGACCGCGATCGGAGCGGACATGACTAATTGGAGGGTCCTCCAATTGCGGATTCCGTAGGCCAACCCAGATAGTATCATCAGGCCCAGGGCAAAGTTACAGTGAGAAATGATGGTGAAGAGAGAGCGACGTGATGCACCGCACCACTCAGGGCCTACGCAAAACGATTAGCCACCCTTTGAGTAATTACCCCAAATCTACTGTATATGTTCGTCATTTATGGGGAAAAAGAAAGATCCCAGCATTCTAAAGCGATGATGTTAAAAGGAATAATACAATACCTATGATGTTGGTAGTGATGGTGATGGCGGAGATGGTGATGCCAAGCACAAAGCGGAGAGCAATGTAGACGTAGAAATTGGGCGAGAAAGCAGCACTCACGCCGAATAAAAACTGCAAGGTCAACGCGGTGAGCAGAACAAAACGCCGGCCGTATCTGCAAGGGTAGAACAAATGACAAACATTTCCCGTCTGACATTGACCACTTCGATGATCCTAGTGTAAAATGCAGATAGAACCAATGGAGAATAGAACCAACTGCGTCCATCGTCTAGGCTGAACTTTTATAGGAAGCACACATACTTGTCAGCCAATGGTCCGAACACCAAAGCCCCAACGAGGAGTCCAGCCATGTAGATAGATTGAGAGGTCTCATTTAGACTCTTATTGTCACACACAAGGTCAAACTGAAAGAAAAATGGAAAGAAAATGTCAAAGCAGTAATCTAAATACTACATGGTGCACCAGAAGCCTTCGACTTTCAAATCCATTTAACATTCTAAAGGATCATGAAGTTGCCCTTTTGAGGCACAATTTGATGGAGAACCCAAAGGTTTTTTTCTCTCTCTCTCTCTCTCTTTTTTTATTTTACCTAAGGTTCGAAGCAGGAACTGTTCCGAAAGCTGGTCACTCATGTAAGAAAGCCTTGAGGAACCCTCACCAGGTTTATGTTCTTCAGCTCCTCCTCCACCACAA
The DNA here is from genome assembly GCA_013621035.1 of Clarias magur. Taxonomy (NCBI): domain Eukaryota; kingdom Metazoa; phylum Chordata; class Actinopteri; order Siluriformes; family Clariidae; genus Clarias; species Clarias magur. The sequence goes on from QNUK01000071.1 coordinate 1,493,250, forward strand.
CACTCTTGCCATGTCTCTTCTGATCAGTTCATAACCAAAGATCTTGTGGTTTTTTTTATTTGTTTGTTTTATATAGCGTTAGTACCCGTTGTTGTAGAGATAGTTAAAAGGTTAAAGCTAAAAAATAATCTGATCAGCTTTAATGTAATCAGTGATGATATTATTTCAGGTTGAAGCCCATGTACATGTCTGTCTGTCTTTCTGTCTCGCCTTGCAACTCCAGGGTCCGGGTTCGAGTGCCGGCAAGTTCTCTGTGTGCATGGAGTTTGCATGTTCTCCCCGTGCTCGGTGGGTTTCCTCCGGGTACTCCGGTTTCCTCCCACAGTCCAAAGACAGGTAGGTTAGGCTAATTGGCGTTCCCAAATTGCCCGTAGTGTGTGAATGAGTGTCTGACTGAGTGCATGTTTTTGTGCCCTGTGATGGATTGGCACCCTGTAGAAGGGGTACCCCGCCTTGTACCCCAAGTCTCCTGGGATAGGCTCCAGGCCCCTGTGACCCCGATTACAGGATTAAGCGGTATAGATGATGAGTGAGTGAGTGAGAAATACAACATCGTTCTTTTTTATATATGTCCCTTCTGAAATCTGGGATCCTGGCACCTACAGTACGTTTCCTTCAGCCCTATTTTGGACAACGATTTTGGAAATCGCAGAATAAAAGTTTTATTTCCGAAGTTTATTTCAAACCTAAAAGGTATAAATCAGAAAAAATATCTAGCAGCGTCACAATGTCAGTCACTGGTGGACATCAGATGGCTTGTGTTAAGTAAAGTTCCTCATTTAAATAACGGTAATATACAGTACGAGCGGTCAAAGCTCAGGGCAAATATGTACAATTTGACATTTCCTTTGTCATGTGGTTATCTTCTGAGCGAATGTGCAGTGTCTGCAGGTTGGGCGGGCGTGGGAGATCTCCGACTGATAAAGCTTGAAAACAACTTGTCGAGTGAATATCTCGCGGTTCCTTAGTTATTCTTTGACTACATAAAGGTTTACTTTTCTAAAACTCAGCAGGTTAAAAACGATCCAGCCGCTGACTGTTAGCCGGTGTGTGTGTGTGTGTGTGTTTGTGTAATGAGGCAAGATTCCAGATGCATGGGAATTTCCACAAAAAGACAGACATGTACCGTACATCCCGTACCATATTACGCAATTTAAAAAGACTTTAAAATTTGAGATGTTTTATTTACATACATAAATAAATGTAGATAGAGAAATAAGGACTACATCTTACTTCAGTAATCAGGGTGCTGGTTCCTTGAGGCTTTTCAAACATCCAGCCATCGGTGCATCTCTGCGTAGCGTTTAATCCGTAGGCTTTAATGGTTTCAAGGTCAAGTTCAACTGGCGTGAACATTTGACAGCTCTCATACTTTCCAGCCTGGTCTTTGGGGACGGTCAGATTGAGCTGCTCCTCGTAAGTCAAGTTCGGCCCCTGTTTCCGAATCCAGTCGGTGTTGCAGTTGTGCGGGAAATTCAGGCCGGTAAACACCTGGCAAAACATGTGGAAAGCCGAGAAGATGTTGGGGAGGCATATGACCCCGAGCAGGCGCTTCTGGAACGGCCCGAACTCCCCGATAGCTGATAATATCTGACCAAAGTCGATCATCTTGATTTAGGTTTAATCTTTAAACCGTTTCGGGGTGATTTAACAAACAGCAGACATGCGCGCGCACGCATTTGTTAAGAAATGTATTGAAAAAGCAGTCAGGGGGAAAAACTATGAAGAGTCCAGTTAACTATTTTCTTCTTCTCGTTCTTCATGCAATACGTTTCCAATAGAAAATAAATGCAACTAATAAAAAAAAAAAATCTAAAAAGCGACTCTGAAGATCAGACTGCACTCTGTGTGTGTGTGTGTGTGTGTGTGTGCGCGAGAGAGTGAGAGAGATCTGTATGGTTATCAGGGACTTTGGAGTGCGGAAAAGCACGTGTGCAAGAAACTTTGACACGTTAAAAAAATAAAAATAAAAAAAACAACAACAGGTAGCGCTAATACACGTGACCATCAATAAGTTGAATTCAGCTATAATGAAACGTTGGTTCATTTGCATTGGTTCACCTTTTCTATGAAATACTATACTGCAAAATACTCCCAACAAATGTGGGCCATTGATTGCAAACAAGATTTGTTAATTATGCACACACAAAAAAGTGATTTTCCCAACAAATTCATTAGGAAAATATTGCAAAAATGAGTGCACCCCAATTATAGTGTTAGGAGAAAAGTCACACTTAAGACTTCAAAATTCTAATTAACAGGCAGGTTGGACAGGTTCGCTGTCCACCCCCGGTAGAGATGTGATTTTTACAATGTTTTTGTTCATTTGTAATTCAATCTTTTTTTTATGCAGCACCATCCAAACTATAAAGTTGATTAACACAATTCTCTCTCCAATACTGTTTTTTTTTTTTTTTTTTGGTGTAGCTCCACCATCAGGTCTCATCTCATGTTCCCAAGTCAGGGGTGAGAATTTTTGACCCAAACTCACAAGGTTTGATGCGCATGATAAGATTTGGAAAAGGAGTTGGATTATTATTCTACATTATTATCCATGAGGGATGTTCAAGTCAAACCGGGACTTTTGTTTGTGCAGAATACTGTAAAACCTCCCTTTATTTCTCTATACAATCTCCTGCTACACTAATGCATCTATCCCAGTGTCATTAGTGCTTGGATAACATCAAGTTTGTTTAGTATACTGTTGCATAAACTATTAAACATTTGCGAAATAACAGTGTAACCGTTGCAAAGAAGAAAATTGGACAAATACACACAGAATTTTGTCAGACGTCTTTTGATGGCTAAACGTTTGAAACATCTTGAGGAATATTTAACGCAATATTAATGATGAGTGCTGTGTGGATCACTGACCCCCCTCAAAAAAAACCCTGTGTTCACAATTCTTGAGTTTTCAACTATTTTCAATGAAGCCAGATTAAAAATAAATAAATAATAATTGATAAATAAAAAAATTCAACGAGAGTTCAGGAGCGCACAGTACAGTACAGCGGGGCTGCATTCAATAATGACAGTTAATGCTTGTGAAACATTCTAACGGTTGAAAGTTTAAACCGACACTGGAGACTGTCTAGATAAATTTAGTCGCAAAATAAAAATATTAGTCGCCAACTGTTGGGTTGACTTACCTGTTTTGCTTCTTAAGAGTGTCATGAATACATTGAATGAAACCTGCAAAACTGCTGAATTCGATGTACATTCTTCGTCTAGACTCGAGTCTGTATCAGGTCCGGGTGAGCGTCAGGAAACCTGAGTCCATGTGATATTTAATAAGTGCTCAGTTGCGGGTATAAAATCTCTGATTGACGTTTATCTAAACATGGACACACAGTCAACATCACGTCGATTCAAACAATCTGATATGTTCATTCTTTATTGATTTTTTTAAAATAATCAGAGAAACATGCATCCAAGTTCAAAACAGACAAGAGTGCGAAATGAGCGAAATAAAAATAAAAACCTAATGCAAAAAAAATAAAAATAAAAAATTAAATATCTTATCAACAGTTGGATGTTATTGCCTGTAATAATCTGAGTGTGAAGGCCGTCTGTCCAAACACTACAGCACAGCTAGAACACATTTCAGCAAATTAAAATAGACGTGTGAGGTTCGCGGCGAAACGGGACGACGTCGTTGATCCTGTTTTGACGAGATATTTTTAACAATGCTGGTGAACGGCACGATAACGATTTGTTGGATATTTTATTTTTTTTATTTATACTTTTTTTTAAATGGAATTCATGACATCAGCATACAAGGGTACTTGATTCTAAATATTCAATTCAACATTACACTTGATTGATTCGATTATATTGGACATTTTAAGTGCCTGGAGTGATCGAGGGTGAATTATACTTATCAAAAGGGAAAAGAACGAACCAAGGAAATATCATTATAAGGAAACTCGTACTATAAATAAGAATAACACAAATACTGGGATTTCAGCCCCAAAACTGATCCAAGAAAGGAAGCTAGGGAAAGTAGCGTGAGCCCTCAGTGTTGTTACGGCAGATCGGGCGTCTTGTGTAATCTTGCGAATTCTTACCATTGAAGCCAAACTTTTTTCAGATTTCAGATTCTCCATAACTGAATAGAAGCAGCTATGAACGTGGATGACTGGAAAACCGAGAGACTGATATGCATGAACAAAAATATTATTCAATAACTACTAGCTAACTAAGTGGATGGGGGTTGTTGGGACTTAAATCAGACAGACCTCCTCCACACGGAAAGGAAACGGCTTTTCGCTACGATCGGGATTTAGCGCGCGAACAGCCGATGAGCTGAAGAGCTAAAGAGCATGGTGTTCTCGGCCACAATCTGCCTTTGTTAGAGACTGTGTGTGTGTGTGTGAGGGGGTGAGATGGTGGGTTTCCCAAGAAGTTGAAACAACCAATATAAAACCCAAATCACATTATTTACAGGTGAGAGAGAGAGAGAGAGAGAGAGAGAGAGAGAGAGAGAGTACTGATTCAGCCACGTCAGTTTAGAGGAAAAAAAAAAAAAAAACACGACAGAAGCCGGTAACACCAGAAAGACAGACACATGATCTTGTTTTTTTACCCACGAGGAATATCGTTTATGGTATAAAACCAATTTTTTTTTTTTACTAAGTACTGAATGACAAATGTGTAATATGGTGGGGGAGGTATTTTTCCTTCTTCTTTTTCTTTTTTTTAAACTTACATTTTCACACAGGTACTGTACACAAAAAGGAGCTTTTTTTCTTCAGTGATTGCAGAAAGAGAGAGGGGGGGGGGGGAGAAAGAAAGCGCAAGAGAGAGAGAGAGAGATAAAGAATCAGACCAGTGACTAATTAACTCAAATTCATTAACAGAGGTGGACAAATATTTCCGATTTGGTACGAAGCGATGTTTAAACTTGACGACTGGATGCTTTAACATCTGGATTAAAACAACCTGCTGCACTACACACACACACACACCACCTGGAAAGTGCACACATTTTTCCAGACAGAAGAAGCTAGCAAGGCTCACAAAGCTTACTCGCGATGGGCGATCAGTGTGGCTCAAAGTGAGGTCGCAATCGAGATGCTACGAATCGGTTAACTTTCTTAGAAGAGATTAACGATGTGGTCGGGCTTCCAGGCAACGAAAAGCACGTCGGCCTAAAATCTGAAAGTTTGTCCACCCCCGATTAGATACAAGTGTGTCTCCTGTGTGCGCCCGCTCGTGTACTCGGGCTGCTAAACAGCAGAATGTGCGCATCGTGATAATGACCAGTGCATCATGCAGACGAGGAAATCTGTACAGCAGCTGAAAATGCAAAAAACAAAACAAAAGAAAATGATAATAAAACAAAAATAAAAAACAGTGCCTAAGAACGTCAGCGAGTCACGAGAAGCTTCTGAAAGCAGACTCGCAGATTTCGTCTGGTCATGACGAGGCTAAGTGTGTGCTAGAGTTAGGGCACTCGTTTCAGTTGAACTGTGAGAGCTTTTTCCTTCAGAGCAGAGACCATTAAAAATAAAAACTGGGAAAAAAAAAAGAAAAGAAAAAAAAAAAAAGAGAAGACTTTCCCCCTAGACATGCATTCAGTAGCTCTTAAATATAAGGCATTGTTACATTAGTGAAAATTTTAGGGCGTTAGTTGAGATTGTGCAAATGTCGGGACGTATATTACAGGAAAAAAAAAAGAAAAGAAAAAGATGGAAACGAACACAACGTGGTTGGTGTAGGAAAAAAAAAAAAAAAATCAAACAAAACATCCTTCTACATATACACTGTAAACTTTAGTTGACTGTTTCCTATAGAATCTGATCTCATCCTTTCACCCTTCCACGGCTGGGAGGAGCTGCGGGTTAAATCCTATGGGCTCACGACACGGTACGGCTTTTCTTTGGCAGAAGTGGTATCTCGAATGGTGACCAGGGGACGAATGTGTCATTCTATTGGTGTGGGGTTGGGTGGTGGTTTTTTCTTTTATGTTTTGTTTTTTTTTTCGTGTTTGTTTTTCACATTTTTTAGGCAAGTCATGGTCCCCGCGTGGAGGCAAAACTTTAACTGATACTGAGCTGAGCAAATCCCATGAGTTTGACGTCGTCGGGAATCTCCGAGCCTTCCACGCCGGATGCCTGCGAAGACAAGAACGTTAGTGCTGCAGAAGCATCGCTTCATGGGTAGATTTCTATAGACCTTTCGCAGTCACATGACCACCATGACGTCAGACACCACAGCAGAGAATGTAGAGGTAGAGACAACCAACGCTAGACTACTATGGATTTTCGTTGACATCTACTTCATGTTCAAGTTGTATTTGAGAGACGGAAAAATAACAGGATCACCTGACACTTTGTCACACAGATAGAAGATTATTTATGATGCACCCCTCCTTTTTGGGCGGGACCGTGGTGGCCAGACATCATGACGTCATGTGAAAAAAAGGTTTATACAAGCAAGCAAACTGTTTTTAACTCACCAGCTTAAAAGTGACATTTTTATTGGCTTGAGGCTCATCGACTATCTTCTGCAAATTAGCAGCAACTTCAACAAAAAAAAGAGAAAAGAAACAACATTAAATTTATTCAAATATTTACAGAACAGATTTCTGATTCAAGTCATCTTTTTATTCATTTCGGTTCAAACTGAAAGCTTCTTTATATTCTTTAAGGAAGCTTTTTTTTTTTGTTCACATTGTTTTGCCTGGTTTTTATTTTGTTCCATTTATTTTCCCCCAATTTAATTATTTCCCTATCTATTCATTTCCATATTTATTTATTTCCATAATTTATAATAAGCACATTTATTCACTTTTAAATCAACTTGCACTTAATTTTGGTAACCAAGTCTTTATTCATTTATTTATTGTATTTATTTATTTTCCTCATTTTGGCAGGTTTGGTTCTCTATAATTGATTAGTGGCGGCTGTTTAAAAAAACAAACGACTTTACTTAAATATAAAAAGGAAAATAAACTGAAATGTAGTCGGTTAAGAAGCGTAACCAGCTATGATACTTACCTATAACTAAATCCCTCCCGTCTACCAGCCCCGCCGACACCAGCTCCTGGGACACCCCGTCTGCCGTGTCTACAGAAAAACACACAGCGTGTGAACGAGAATAAGATGAAAGTGTTGAATAACAGCATAATTTAAGGACCTTCAAGAATGTCAATGGTAGAAACACAGCTAAAGGGCGACCTCGGGATTCTACTCGTGTACTACATTAGTTTTATTTAAATGTACGCTAACGTGTAGTGGAAACTGGCTGCTTTAGGTGATCAGAAATGTTGGACAGATTTAACAAAAAAAAAAAAAAAGTTTGCGTGTGTTTCTCAAAGTAATAATTGAAACTAAAACCTGAAATAACACAGAAGACAAGTTTAAGGCTAAAGTTCCACTTTAAATGACTTCAAACGGATTCAATCCTATACTGTCCAAGTTAAACTGAACTAGAAATGCAATATAACCAATTATACATTAAAGGGAGCCTATTATAAATAGTTTTTTGGAGATTCAGACAGGTCCTCTAGTGTGTGTGTGTGTGTGCAAACAACAATCATGAGAAATGTTTTCCTGCTTTGTATTAGTCTGGGCTTAATATAGACCTTTTTCAAAGTGACCATCCAATAGTTTCGAAGTTTCGAAGACTATTCAATGACCATCCAATAGTTTCGAAGACTATTTCTATGTAGTCTTTAAAATGTTTTAAAACTGCGTACCTCGCCCAGGCATGAACTCGAATCGGATGTCGTTGAGCTCCTTCTTCAGGTTTCTGGAGAACAGAAGAAAACATCGGCATTGCTTGGAGTTATTTAATCTTTCTCGACATGTTAACCCTCTAGAGTGTTGCTTTCATTCTGCTTTACAGTCTTTACAAAAGGAACTTCTTTGAAGATATGATGTTGGCACAAGTTGAGCAGCAGGATCATACTGAAGCCACTGGACAGCTTTAATGATGGGAATGTGGGTGTAGATTTATGCTGCACTTCAGCAGCACGTAGCCGGTCAAAACACAGCTCGGTCTCAAAGCGGTCATACAGCACATACCTCAACCTCAACACCAGGCTGATGGGCGACTTGGAGGCGTCGCTGGCAGCGGCTGGAGCAGGGACAGGGACCGGGACCTGAGGGTTAAAGATCAAAGGTGTGAGCATTACGGCGTGGCACGGGGCAAGCTACAAATACATTGAAGGTGTGTGAGGCTTTTTAAAGCTGTAGATCACACTACAGTACTTCGGTAACTCAGTGATGTACTATGCATTTGAATCTGTTTTAGAGAATCTTGACGTCGTGCCGTTGTGCTGAATATCAGCACGGATGTGATCCCTTCAGCAGCTGTACTGATATTCGGTACGACAGCACGATCCCTCCTGTGGTGCTTCATAAATAATCACGACGATGCCTTCAAAATGATGAAATACAACAGAGCTGGGCAATATACAGTAAGATGAAATCATGATGAAGATGTAAACTGATGTGTTACAGGACCTTTAACACCACAAACTGTTCAATCAGAAATTCAGCACAAATCTGGTTAAAAATCAATGAATAAATGAAATAGGTTGACCTGGGCGGGGTTAGCAGGAGGGGACTGAGAGGACGGCATGGCCTGAGGTACATCAGGTTGCGCAGGGCCACCCGTCTGGAGGTGACTGCCGAAGGGCTCCGCTGGCTGGAAAAGCTGCTGATCAATGAAATGAAATAAATAAATAAAAAGGTCACGTCCGCATATGATGCTAACGGCAGTTCTCACTGACTTTTATCATGATTATTTCGATCCATGTTGAGATCACGATTATCTAACACGATGAAATTATTAAATCAGTGAATTGACTTGAATTTCAAATATAATTCTTGTGGAAAAACAAATCTGATAAGGTAATTCTGTAATTAATTATGGTAATAAGGGTGAAATGGGTCATTTAAAATAAACTTACTAGCATAAGGAGTAAAACCAATCAAAATCAAAATACTAAAGAGGGAAAAAATTTAATGAATATTTTTGCTCTCAATGTATTACTTAATGTACAGAACACTCGGAGCAAGGAACTTTTGCCCATATTTTGCATACTGCTCCTTTTTAATCATCTTAGGCTGGAAGAAAAAAATGTGCCTTTGGCCGATGATGAAAAACTTTAGTAAACTTGGGCTGGTTATTTGGACACCCCATAGTGGAGTGATCAAGGTCCATCAATGTGATCTAGCGAAACCTGGTGAGAGCAGATTCAGAGCCAGAAAAAGGAGAACATTGTTGTGCAACTGAACGCGGAAAAAGTATTATTTAACCTCGTTTTACAATTATTGAAGGCCGTAATTGTAACTTGAAGGGAAAAAGAAAGAATTAAATGACTTGGACCAGCCTAATACAAGTTGTTGCTCCTGATACTGCAGATAGAGGCGCTGTATACAAATTATTGCACTCTTTGAAAGCACTGTGAAATAGGAGACGTACACATTTCTGTAAAAAAGCAGTATAAATATTCACATTTAAATTCTTACCTCTGAGTTCTGTACGCCCTCCTTTACTCTCGGGGACTATAAGGAACAAAGGAAGAGCGAAACATCAAAAGTGTTGCAGAAAATTATGATAATTCTGGCCTCGATCTGATATCCATAGCGGGAGACGGGAAGGTGGCCGGGTTATCAAGCGCTGTCATGTTTATGTCATCACTGCTCACACTTTTGTTCATTATTCACATGGAAATTGAGTCGTCAGAGATCTTGGGGGAGGTTTACTTATGAATTTCACAAGAAACACAAAATTCCAAATAGAAATCATTAGTGTTGTTTGACAGGTTTTTATTCTTGAATGAAAACTCTTGAACTCTGAACAGGCCTGTAGAAATAACACAAATGGCTGATGTAAAGAAATCATCTGTCCGAGGTCAGCGGGGGCGGTGTTTTAAATTGTTAAAACTCTCTAAATACGGTTCCTGTCCATCTCGAGTGCGAACGCAATCGGCTGTTGGTGACGCCAAGTGATTGTGATCGTTATCAGGTTGACTTATCTACTCTAAATTATATTACCTTCTATATAAACTGATTTATTGCTGCAATCTTCACACGACTGTCACATCAAACTCTTCTGAATGATTGATCATGATATCAAAAGCATTTATGGTCTCATTACATTCTGATGCTACACATGAACGATGGTAACCTCCAGATACTGAACTGATCACTTTATATTTCAGCATTTTAGTTTAAACAAAGTAGTATTAAAAACTCTACAGTTTGGAAATCAGATTGAGAAATCAAATCATTTACAATGCTATATATTGTCATAAATAATATTCTACTATCATACTACAGTCTATATAATTAAACAGAGAGAAAAAACATCTACTAGTACAGGCATGGGCAAACTACGGCCCGGGGGCCACATGCGGCCCGTTTAACGTTTTGATTCGGCCCGCCAAACTTGAAAAGATTTAATAAATTAACCTTGTTAATGTTTTACTTCCCCTGTAATTCTGATGTTTCCTCACTAGATGGCGCACTCTAGATATATTGGCTTTGTTGAGGTGAAGAGTAGGCCTATTACTCCACGTTTGCACTTTACTCTTTGACCAAAGCATGCCATCTATCTGCTCCTGTTCCGGCCCCTTTGTCAAATGTTAGAACTCAATGTGGCCCACAAATCAAAAGGTTTGCCCACCCCTGCTCTAGTAGATCTAGTGTACTGTTTACTACAACACTGCGACTCATTAGAGAGGTTAAAGATCCATTTTCACTCGCGCACGCACTCAACCTGCAGGCTGATGCAGAGAGAGTCACTTGACACCGTGCACTTTCACAGTTGTTTTATTTTTACTTTATATTAATAATTTTTATGTATTTTTTTTTTGGCTGTGGAATGAATCATTTGAGTTTCCATTATTTCTTAGGGGAAAATTCGATTTGGTTTACAAGTGTTTTGATATATGAGCCTGCTTCCGGAAACAAATTATGTTCGTAGTCCAACGTTTCACTGTATACACATTTAACAGTTTCAACATTTAACAGCGTTCAAGTCAAACTGGGACTGGTGATGAGATTTCTGGTGAATGACGCAGGTGATATTTACAGAAGACTTCAAGAGCACAAAAGCCGTTCCAACAGTCCTGACCTCTCTCCAAGGCATTTCCACATGTTTGGGTCAGAGTTCCTGGGGGGCCAGCATTTCAGATGTGAAGTCCGATCATGGCTCTGGCGAACTGAGAAAACTTTCTGCCTTGATAGTATCCGAGCTTATAATAAGTGCATTAGTGTAGCAGGGGAGTATAGAGCAATAAAGGGACCCGCATAACTGTGCAGGTCCAGGTTTGACTTGAACGCCTCTCGTACATAGCAGTCTGTATTTGAAATAGTACATAAGGTCGAGTGATACAGAGTGACAATGTATATATATATATATATATATATATATATATATATATATATATATATATATATATATATATATATATATATATATATATACATCAATATACACAGCACATCTGATCACTGTGATGAACAAAAGTGTGCTCGACCAAAGCCGGTGTGTGTTAGTGCTTGACCCTGAAGGCTGCTTATATTATTATTATTATTCTCCTGTTAAATGGTTAAAAGTTGGTGTCGATTTTTAAAAGGCGAGTTGTGAACACATTACTAAAAAAAATTAAAACGCACGCACACACAGAGCGATACAAATGGCTTCCAGGAAAAACAACCTCCCAAAACATACACTGTATTTCTGCAGACTTCCATACTGTACGCACTCGCTGAATAAACCGTGTTATACAGTCATACATTATCCTACATTTCCTACAAGTTTAATGTAGTTCAAAACTTACAAACAATATAGCGTTCATGTCACGACTATAACAAATAACAAAACAAAAACAAAAAAATATCCCGACATGGATAGTCGGATCAAGATGGAATAGAAACGGGTCGTTTCTACAGCGACCTGCGCCCAAATGACGAAATTCTAAAGGAGCGGCTTTGAATCTGAAAATCCACGGTGTTCTTACTTGCGGTGAAATACGCTATATGGCCAAAAGTATGTGGACACTTGAGCATCACCTTGATTATGTGGCTCCTCCTTCTTCGGAAAGCTGTCTCGAGTGCCTTAACACTCTACGCTGTAGAACGACAATTTCTCTTCACCGCATCTTCCAGCATGTGCACAAAGCGAGCCTCGTGCATTTTTCATTTGATTCACACATTTGATACTCATTTCGCTAAATCTTTTGATTCTGTGAAGCTGCTTCAAATGAGAATCAAATCCGAGTCAGTAAAATGATCCGCATCCATCACTAGTGTGCGTGTGTGTGTGTGTGTGTGTGTCCCCTTTAATGTTCTCGTGGCTAAAATGAATTGAAATTTCCATCTAGAGGAGAGTCTTCCTGGAATCCTGGCGCTTATTATAACCTTATAGATGGATTTAAATCTACAATGAGATGCTGAAAATATGAAGAGATCCATCAACCTTTGGCCATCTAGAGTATAAACCTCAGTGCATCCTGGTGCGCCTGGCGCCTTTCTGTTACACAAGCAGGCTGCTTGCCTTCATTGTGTTATTATTAGTATTAATCATGATCTATTAACTGATATTAATAGTGAGATGGACTGAGGCGTGCAATACGCACCGTTTGAGACGCAGCTTATGATAATTTTTATGTCTGCACAGATAAAAAATTAAAAAGTAATAAAAAAAAAAAATTTAAACCGGGGGGAAAAAACCTCCTTCACATCCGACATGACATGAACGTTTTTATATGAAGTTAAACTGAACCATTTCGATTAAATATTTTAAACATCTTTTAGGAACTCATGGTCGAATTTGTTTTTGCGCTACGTCCCGTCTGATTATCTCATACAGCTTGTTTCTCCTAGAAGGGAGTGTTATTTCCTTGTTAACGGAGCCATCTGTATCTGCTGGAGAAAAAGCCCAACCCTATCTGGAGGAACTTCCAAAGGCTGAGCGAAGCGAACTTGTCGCCGGGGCGCGTTAACCGACTTGGGCAACTGCTCCTTCGGGTGTCGGAGACAAAACACAGATCACAAGAGACGGACATATGAACGAACACAAACATACGTGGGGCTCGGAAAATGATCACAGTGCAGGTGCTGGATACAAAAACATTAAAAAAAACAGACAAATACAGAGACAAACACACATGGCAAATATTTAACAGCAACTGGCACGGCAAGCACGGGACACTTTATGGGATGGAGGGAGGGAACGACAGACACAGAAATGGAGAGAGAGAGAAAGAGAGAGACAGAGAGAAAGACAGGATGAAACAAAGTAAAAGAGAGGGAGAGAGAAAGACTCAGAGAGAGGGGGAATATGAGAGAGAGAGAGAGAGAGAGAGAGAGAGAGAGAGATAAAGACAGAGAATGAGGAAACTAAGGACAGACAGAGACAAAGACAGAGACATTTAAAGACCAAGGGGGAGACAGAGAGACAAAAACAGAAAGACCTAAAGACAGAGACAGTTAGAAAAAGAGATAAAGACAGAGAAAGACAGAGAGTGTGTGTGTGTGTCTTACCCTTAAACCAGCGACAGCAGCTTTGCCTTCCTCACTCTCCTCGTCCAGTTCGTCATCGCTCCATTCCCACTCCCCATCTTCCGTTTTATGCAGCCTGCCACTGGAACCGGGAACCCGTCTTACCTGCGCGCGCGCGCGCGCACACACACAGAGTTATGGTCTGCGTTGTCTTACATGTTCACGTGCTTTAAAGCAGAACCTCCTCACTACGTTCTCGCCTCACCTTTTTCGACCGCTCTGTTATTGTAGGCGCTCTCTGTAATAACTTCTCCTGCAGGAACTCATTATTCTACAGTGGGAAACAAAAACAGAGCACAGAGACACGACATCACTCACTGACACCAAAGGAAAAACCCCAGGACACATGACATCAAATCATGCAAAATGTGTGAGATTTCGAGTGTGTAAAAACTCCTTTGAAATTGAAGAATAAAAAATGAAGGGATAAATACCTAAAAAAACAAAAAACAAAACAAATGCATATATATATATATATATATATATATATATATATATATATATATATATATATATTTTTTTTTTTTTCTTTCTTTCTTTCTCAGAAGCAGGCATAATAATAATAATATTAATAATAATAATAATAATAAATAATAAATAATTATTATTACAAAAAATTTATTCTATTTCAAAAGTGAAATTTCTTTAGTTCTTTTTTCCTAATGTGTAAATGTAGTAAAAAATCAATTAAAATCATTAGATAATTTACTATGCATATTTTATACACATATATTTTAATCCACTGTTTACATTTCTTAAAATGTTTTTGGCACAAACTCGACTCGTCTTTTGTAGATAAACACATCTTTCTTTCTTTTTTTTTTTTTAGCTGTGCTCTAACAGTTTTTATTCTGCTGCACCTTAATCTTTTTTTCACAATATTTATAATAACTTAATGTAAAGGTAAATTAATGTAATGTAAATATACATCTAAAATCCTAAAATGTTAATAAAAAAAAAAGTCTACAGTAAAAAAAAAGGCAATTGTCTGCCCCCTGCTGGCCCCCAGTGGTAGTGTCTGAGTGTTGCAGCTAGAGCTCATCAGACTTCCTCCACATTGCTGAAAAATCGGTCATCTTGTTAACAGCAATTGCGTGAATCCACCAGAAAAATAAAAATAATAAATCAAAGTGAGCTGTATGCTTTTCTATCGATATGGAGACGTTTAAGAAGTTCAGTAGTGACTGAGGTTGTTTTTTTTTTATTATACCTTTGCCTTCTGGAAGAACTTGTGTTTTAACAGCTCCAATGACGTTGGCCTGGAAAGAACAAGCGCAAGGAAGAAGAAATAATAATAAATGAAACGCTTCAATCTTTGCTGAACAGGAGTCGTCTCCCAGATCACCTGTGCAAGCTGCGAGATTATTCCTGACCTTTTCTCTGGGTCCTTCTGCAAACACAGCGAGATCATCTTCCTGAAGGATTTGCCGTACTTCTTTACCATTTCTTTATCCGTGATGCCCGTCTCCAGGGAGGGAGGGTCGTTCTGCAGGGTCAGCATCAACACCTGCAAAAAAAACACGCAACAGCTTGAATACTATAGAAGGTGCTGGTTAGAATGTTAGTACGTTACGGTTATTCTGAATACATGAGCTCGGCGGCAACTTACAGTCGTGTTACAGCATGTAAACATGACTTACAGAGAGGTGGACCATCGTCACTTACTTTCATGGGAGGGTATTTGTGGTACGGAGCAGCTCCTGTGGCCAGCTCGATGGCGGTGATCCCGAAACTCCAAATATCTGCTTTGAAATCGTAACCCTTCACCTAAAGACAAAGGAAAATATTTCCAGATTCATTCCTGATCATACATTTCGCTCAGATTTAAAATTTCTTTTTTTCATCAGGAGCAATTATGAACTGACAAATGATGTCCATAAACTAAAGCTGTGCATCATGGGTAGACATACAATTTGATTCAATTGGAATTCGTCTAATACAGCTATATTTCTTACAGGTTCTAAAGTGCTGAGAACTAATAACGTCTAGCGATCACTGAAGGAATGTTTGACAAGGCGATGCAAGTGCTCATACACTGACGTGAGTCACGTTTAACTTCTTTTGTTGCAAATCGATTCATTTATTTCACAGATCGACAAAAAGCGATCGAGTTAAACAGTTCTCTTCTAGAGTGTTCGCGCACCACTCTGTCTGTAGGTTTGGTGTACAGTACGTTCCCTGACTTACGAATGAGTTTGTAAGTCGGATTTCTTCTTAAGTCCGACAAAGTGAGTTTTATACGCCTTTGACATGAATATACAAGTAAAGCATATCAATTCACTTGACTAAATCTCTGCCCCATTTCCACACACTTTACCCAAAACTGGAAATGGATCTCACACACGTAACAAATGTCTTAAAAAGGCACAGAGACGACACTGTTACGAGGGGAGCTGTTTTCGACTGTGGACTCTGTTTTGTTGAGGATTTTCCAAAATTAGGACAGACATTTTCCATCATTGTGCTCTCGGACTGACTCGTTGAAACTCATACAATATAATAAACTGGAATTTGAACATTCTACATTCTGCTCACGTGCAGTAAATATTTGTATCTGGTGCACTGCAGTGTCTGTTTTTTGTCCAATACACGTGAGCTACGTCCATGATTTGGTTGCATCTATGAATGCTCGTAGAACCGCGGTCCGTTCGTATCAGCGGAAATGTTCCTAAGTCAGGGACTACCTGTATTAAACCATTAGTTCCTTACAAACTTTCCAGATGTTCCAGGCAAATGACTGACAGTGACTGTACTGTATGTGTCAGACTTTAAATGATTCACATACAGTATCCGCCTAAAACTGATTCAAACTCGACGCAGCGCTAAAGACGTAATCTAAATGTAATGCCAGCTCCATGTTTGGATCATTTCCAACCAAAAGATAAATGGAGCATACTTTAGTGGCCTGCTCGAGCATGTTCCCATGTCGGCGTGCGGTAGTTTTACCTGCTCCATAACTTCAGGAGCCATCCAGCATGGTGTCCCGACAAACGTCTTACGCACTTTATTCCTGGTGATGTCGCCGCCGGTGGATAAGAAGGCACTTACGCCGAAATCTGTGCAGAGAGAGAGAGAGAGAGAGAGAGAGAGAGAGAGAGAGAAAGAAGAAGAAGGAAAAAAAGAGACAAGGGTGTGGAAACTGCTTGCAGTCATAACAGGTCAACTCTGGATTATTAGATTAGCAATGGATCAAAACGGGTTTATGATATGGAGTAGACAACATGCGTTTGTGTCCTGGTTACGAGAAAACACAAGCGGTGGAGCGTGCGCTGGGTGAGAAATTCATCGGATAGACGTCCGACACATAGTGGAAACAAATCTACACACACACACACACACACACACACACACACACACACACACACAATGCTTGTATGTTCCAAAGTCTTTGATCTTCAAAGGGTTTTGTTTCAGCCTATTAAAAATCCCCTCCTGTTTTTGTAAAGTTTATTCAAACTACTGATGGGAATTTCTGCTTTATTCAGCGAGTCAGATCATTTGACTCTATTATGCCTCGTATACACCAACGGATCAAACCACATTTCTAAGCAGGCGTCGGATTAAATGACACCCCAAGAGAAACCCCAATGTCTACGTCTATCGCCTAATCAAGGTCGTAAAAAGAGCCGCTTAAAGTCGTTGAATCAGTTTGCTCGTATCGCAAATTCCCTGCAGGTGATTAAAACTATAGCTGCTGAAAATAAACCGGCAGATTCTCTGTCGACGTTTATCCGGTTTAATATATGTAAATTCTTTCTCTCGAGGCAGCTCATGAGATTAGAGGACAGCTTCGGGAACGCGGAGACATCAGAAAGGAAAGCGTTACAGATTCCCTCATTTTTCTTCAAACGTTCTTTAAACACAAAAAGACAGAATAGCTGCGTTTACACGGCCGATATTTCTTCAATCTGATTGTATTTCTTCGTTCTGACTAGATATTACATCTTAACTGTTTACACGGACGCTAAGCAGATAACATAAGATGTGCGAAACGTTTAATAGTTTATGCGCCCCCATGCTGTTGTACTGTTGAGCGGATCTGAAGGGAAATGCTGAATAAATTAGCTTTATATGACTGTAATAATGCTGAAGGTGAAATAGGTGAAATAAACTGTGCGCACGCGTGTTAAGCCCTGGACTGAAAATCGGTATATGTAATTTTAAGAAAGATATATATATAAAAAAATATATATAAAATGATATTTTATTAAATATATTAAATAAGATTAAATTTAATACATTGTAAAAAAATATTATAAGCAATTTAATTAATAAATTGAAAATTATAAATTAGTAAAAACTTTTTCTAAAAAAATCTAGATATTTATTTACTTTTTATTTCTATATTATTTTATTACTATTTCTAGCTTATCTGATGTACTGAGGACAGTTTTTTTATTTTATTTTATTTTTTTTTTTACGAGACAGTGTTGTTTATCATCATTGTCTGTTTTTATAGTCTGTAACTACTGCAGATATTTTCGGGACATCCAGCACTTTTGTTGATTTAAAATGTGTTTAATTTTAAATGTATTTAGAAATAAATTCAACTTGACTAAATCCCGCCTCCTGCGTGACGATTGGTTACAAGAGCCGAGTTTGATTCATGATTGTTTAGATGCTTTACTGTGTGTGAAATGTGACCAGGAACCAGTGGATGAGTAAAGACAGGTGCGTGTATGTGTGTGCGCGTGTGTGTGAGTGGGAGTGGGAGTTGCTTGTTCTCACCCGTCACGTCCTTTAACTTTAACGCGGGGCAAGCATGCGCAGAAAGAAAATATTTATTCCAACAAAGTGGAACGATCAGAATAAGTGTTTACACAGGAAATGTTTTACCTGTTGAACAGATTATTAAAGGTTTACACTGTGATCGGGTCAGCGAGTTCCGACTCGGGTGTTTACACGGGGGCGGGGCAAAGAACTCCCATTTCCTTTCCTGATCCATATCTCCTGTTTTTTCTGTAGTTAATCCCTATAATCGCCACAACCCCCCATCCACCCCCCCGCCCCCCACCCCCGCACACTACGACACCCCTGGTGGAATAATTAGGCACCAGATGTGTCTCTGAAGGTCACTGGAGCAAAACAATGTCTCTGATCTAAGCATAAAATAATCTTTAAAGTTTAAGCTTTCAAAGGTTAATCCTGTTGCCGTGATTCAGTCATGTGACTTGCGTTTCCAGACATCTGTACGTGACCAAGATTACGCAACTGAACCTTCGGCTTGGTTCTCCTGGTGATCTCAGTGAGAACACGGAGATTGTGTGTTTGATCCAAGCAAATCATTAAAATCTAGTGTGCTTTGAGCGCTGCTAAATGATGTGAAACCGACCGAAGAGCGGCAACCAGATTACTAAACCGAGTGACGTGGAATCATGGGAATGTGCAGGCTGTGTTACGTACCTGCGATCTGTACAGAGCCATCTTCCCCCAGCAGGATGTTTCCAGCCTTCAGATCCCTGACAACACACAAACACAAAGCAGACAAACAGTTCAACATGCATGCAATAGTTTTTTTTTTTTTTTTCCCAAGCACGATCATGGGGAAACATAAATCTTTCTGAGTAAACGATGATCGAAAACTCTGGCAAAATATATAAGCCTGAGTGTTTTATTCATTTTTACATGAGTGACATAGCAGCAGTCACATTTTTCATCACTGTTTAATCAACAATCCTCAGTGCTATAAAAGTGATATCGCATTCAAAAAGATGCCTAAAACGAAATATTTCAGTTTGACTATTGTACTGTACATCAAGGATTGAATTCTGTCGCTGTGGGGAAGCAGCACGTTCATCTAAGGACAGCTCTCCGAGTGTGTGTGCGCCAGAGTGTGTGGGTTCCTAGAACACAAAATGGACTGTCCTGCCAGCTGTAGTCATAGCGACAGACTCCCGAGCGAGGTTGTCACTGGAGGTCACCTCAGTTCACAGTAAAAGGAATCGTTTTGGAAAGAAAAGCACAACAAGCGAGTGATGGTGAAATGGCCTGCGTGTCTAGACGGACTGATGAACCCTCCAGCCAGCTAAAAAGTCAAATTCCTTTCAATTTACTCCCACGCTAAAGCGTTTACAGCTAATTTAAGACGTTCTGCCTCGGCGGGTGCTGTCCTTTTTTTTTCTTCCTTTGTCTTTCTACTATAATGGTGAAATGGTGCGGTTTATTCTTACCTGGAAGCTTTAATATTTTTAGTTCATGTGTTTGAGTGTTCAGGCTACAGGAATGCAAATTACCAAAATAACTCTTTAGAGCAGTGGTGAGCAGAAACGCGCGACATTACAAGACCACGTCAGGTTTCACTTCTGTCCGGACGTGGCAAGTACTGGAGTAGTTTTTTTCTCGTATCTGTGCTTTACCTCACTAAACCTGCTATATGTGACCATTTTTACTTCTACTCGATTCATTTTTTTATGGAAACCCCGTAGTTTTACTCTCTTCAATTTAAATTGAGACTTGTTACTATTTCAGTTGATGATCAGAATAATCTAGTCTTAGTAGTCAGTTTATCTATTTATATATTAGTCGAGACCCTGATCAGACCTATCTGGAGGCTTTAAATGTTCATTGTTCATGTTTATTAAGATATCTAAGATGTAAACATTCACGAGCTCCACGCATACCGGAAGAACGGGAACAAAACCATTTCACCAATCTTGGTTTGCAGAAACGATTGGCAGGTCAAGTGCTGATTGGTTAGCGAACCAAAGTGATTGGCGGTTGCCTGGGTAAGGTTTCCCGCCCACTTCGACTTCTTCTGTCTACTTTTTTAAGCACCTCAAACAGTTGTAATGGTCGATGTAACATTAGAAGCGAACTAGATAACTAGCTTGTATACTGAGCAAAAGAGTAAAGCATTTGGTTTGTGTTTCATGCCAATAACAATGTCGTCTTTTCTAACCAGTCTCTAAAGTTTTGGCACATCCATTGGCCATATTGGTTTCTGTAGGTGTGCTTACGTGGGTGGACCACTTACAGTATATTATTGCAGGGTTGCTAGCTAAGCTACCGTAGTAATGAATGAGGCTTGTTACTCGTTTAATTAATGATATCAATATCTACTTGACTTGCATATTCATATTATCAACAGCGTCCACATTAATTGTGTTTAAAATACTGTTTATTAGTAACTCGGTCAGACAGACAAGCAGAAAAATCTGTTTCTTAGTGGACTGCTTGTACTCGAGCTAAATTTTAGAGCATGTACTTAATGATTAGTAAATGAAGCTTAAATCTGAAGCGTGACTTCTACTCGTAGTCAAGTACATTCTCAGGCAAGTACTGTATTTGTGCTTTTTCTTGAGTATCGAGTCCAGGAGCCCGTGGATACACGGGGTGCAAATGCGCCAAACCTGGACAGTTAAAGTTTGCATCTTTTTTTCCTAAACCCGTGTTAAAAGTTCAGCAGTATTGTCACATAATTATAACAACAAATCCCACGACTAATTGAAGAAGGAAAAAAAGAATCTCAATACAGACCTATGACAAAAAAAGAAAAAGTCAGTACATTGATACTGATATATTAATCCAACACTCACTCCCCTTCACAACTCTGAAACATACCGAGTCCCACGTTTTCTCCTTGTAACAGAGCGATTAAATTTAGCTGCCTTTCAATCCAGCGGGATTTGCCTCCTGATTAATTGTCAGTGTTATTCAAGGATTGAATAGATGAATAAATTAGTCTTCGTGCGGATGTGGTCTTGCTTTCCTCGCCCCGGACTGTCCAAGTGGGGGCAGCACAGGAAATGTTTTCTCGACTTGTTTAGATGAGTCACGCAGGCCCGGCCATAACACAGACGATATCCGAGCACGAGTGGCTTCCAGTTCTGCTCTCCAGAGACACATAATTGTAAAATGTTTAGCCTTTACAAACACACACACACATCTGAGGAGCCAAATTAGAGAGTGGTGGAGCACAGAAACAGAATAACTCGCACTGAGTGCTTCTTTCTTCACAAACAGTACTGACGTTGGAAATAAACACGAACAATGAACATTTAAAGCCTCCAGATAAGTCTGATCAGGGTCTCTACTAATATATAAATAGATAAACTGACTACTAGGACTAGATGTAAAAGATTAAGAACAGACTGACAGACAGACACAGAATGCGGTAGAATTTGAAATGCAGAATTTGACAGATAAAACAGAAAGATTATCTGGATGAACAGACAAAGAAAACCACAAACAAACAGGTAAGGACAGCTTACAGGGAAGGATATGTAGGAGGAAAGACGAGGACGGATTATATGAATGGAAATTATGTATGGAAGAGATCGACGGACTGATGAGGAGGAACGATAGGGAAAGAAAGATCAAATGGACAAACAGACAGAAACAAGGATAGGGAGGGACAGGTTATACGGATGGACAGATGGATGGGGAGATAAATGAATGTAGAGGGGAGAATATATTATATGGATAGATGGATGGGCAAAAAGAAAGTCAGACAGAAATGTAAAGGGAAGGATAGAACAGACAGACAGACAAGGACAGGGAGATCTAGGGAAATAAGGATTATATGGATGGATGGAAGGAAAGGAACGAGGGCGACGGACAGACAACGAAAGGGGTGAATAGGTTATATGGATGGATGGATGGATGGACGGACAGGGAAGGATAGACTACTATGGATGGATAAAACTATGGATAATGAAGTACAGATTATATGGATGGATGAATAAGTGGAAATGGAAAGATGGCTTGATGGATGGATGAATGGTTAATAAAGTATAGACTACATGGATGGATGGATGGATAAATAAATTGATAGTTAAGGACAGACCATATGGATGGATGGAGGGATAAATAAATGGATGATATGGATAAATGGATGGATGGATAATGAAGCACAGATATGATATGGATGGATGGTTAGGTGGATAAACATACAGACAGACCATCTATATAGGGATCTATAAGCGCAGGCCGGTGGTGAGTCATGAGAGCTGGCACGGTACAGCAGGATATGCTGCATTCTGTAAATTGGACACATACTATTTGTGTCCATGATGTCATTAATCACATGATTTATCGCCTTATGAAAGTATCTACTGCAACTAACAAACAGAACCAAGGCAGGTCAGGAGGCTTTTCCTCCTTGGGAGGCTGTTCCTCCTTGGAGCTCTTGTTGTACGGACTGAAATGTAATGGCGTTTCTACTACAGGATCAAAGTGTGACAACTCGGTACATAAACCTGCATTGTGTGCAAACACAGATGGGAGAGACGGTGAGACGCTGGGCTGTACACTGAAAACTATTTTGTAGTCCAACGGTAAAGCCTTGACAGTAACACACATACAGATTTCAGGAGACAGAATAGTCCTCATCATCCACTATATACCGCCTGATGGTTCAGCACAGGCAATATAACTGGTCTGGACTGCTGTCTGAATCCCCGCTGTGTCAAACCCTGCAGTGCTTATATAACATGAGAACATATGCATACATGCTCTCTCTCTCTCACACACACACACACACACACACACACACACACACACACACACACACACACACACACACAGTGCATTAAGTCTGGCACTGAAGGCAATAAACAGATGAAACATCTCTAGAAGGTCTCTGGGGAAGCTTGTGCTGTACGCAGCCTAATGGAGCAGTCCATCTTGTTGAAGACACTCACACAGTTCCAGCTAGACCTCCATCAACTTCTCCATCGTAGATCTTCAGATCCTGTCAGAGCTCTTTAATGAGTTTAACACCCAGCTGTTCTCTTCTGATGCTTTCCCCCCACAAACTAACCGAGTCGAGTCTCCGCGTTGCGTTCTGTGAAATTTCTTCCCACTTTTATTCTGCCTTGGCGTTCTCATTAAACATCATGGGGGTATAGTTCACGAGAAAGGAAGAAGAAGAACGCTGAAACCTACTGCTCCTTTTTGCGGTCCAACAAAAATAGATTGCAGACCAACCAGAATAAAAAAAACAAGATAAAACAAACGCATCACACAAATGTTCTACTTTAAAAGTCACGTTATTAACCGGGCTAACCTTGGGCGTCTAAGGAGTAAAAAGATTAGCACAAGGATGGGATTTTTCCTGTATAAGGGATATTTAAGGAAGAGTTCTCAACACCTCATTGAATTTGGCCTGAGGGTTGCACATATCGTGTGCCTTCATTCCACTATAGCCCAATATGGTGGAAAACACTGGAACTTTAACCGGACCCAAACCCGAGCCTTGAGGCACACCTGCACTGAGAATGCATTACATTTGCCAGGTGGCTGCAGTATAACGTGTCCAGTCCTGTATTTGAACCATTCTACAGGGTGGGCCATTTATATGGATACACCTTAATAAAATGGGAATGGTTGGTAATATTAATGTCCTGTTTGTGGCACATTAGTATATGTGAGGGGACAAACTTTTCAAGATGGGTGGTGACCATGGTGGCCATTTGGAAGTCGGCCATCTTGGATCCAACTTTTGTTTTTTCAATAGGAAGAGGGTCATGTGACACATCAAACTTATTGGGAATTT
Source organism: Clarias magur (assembly GCA_013621035.1). NCBI lineage: Eukaryota > Metazoa > Chordata > Actinopteri > Siluriformes > Clariidae > Clarias > Clarias magur. The sequence continues at coordinate 1,517,268 of QNUK01000071.1, forward strand.
CACAAGAAAAACAATGGTGTGCTTGGTTTTAATGTAACTTTATTTTTTTCATGAGTTATTTACAAGTTTCTCTTGGTTCACAGCCATTGACATGTCGAAGAGGTTAACACGTGATGAGCGGATCGAAATTGTGTTGATATCTGGTGGACGCAGTAACCGGGTCATTGCAGCAGATTTCAATGCAAGACACCCTATGAGACCACCCATCTCCCATGCAACAGTTAGCAAACTGCTTGCTAAGTTTCGTGAAACTGGTTCAGTGTTGGATTTGCCAAAATGTGGACGCATGAAAACGGTCACTAATGAACAAACATCAGTGGCTGTCCTAGCTTCATTCAGCAAGAGCCCACAGCGTAGCACTCGCCGCATGTCACTGGAGAGTGGCATTAGTCGAACATCCCTTCGGCGGATATTAGCTACTCACAAATGGCACCCTTACAAACTCCGGCTACTGCAGCATCTCAACGAGGATGACCCAGATCGGCGCACACAATTTGCAGAATGGGCAAAACAAAAATTGGAACAGGACCCTCAGTTCACGCAGAAGATTTTGTTCAGTGATGAGGCAAACTTTTATGTGAATGGTGAAGTTAACAAACAAAACCACCGCTATTGGTCTGACACTAACCCACATTGGATAGATCCCTCCATGACTGTTGGAACAAAAAAAGTGATGGTATGGTGTGGTATATGGGGTACAAAGATTGTGGGGCCATTCTTCATCAATGGAAACCTCAAGGCCACTGGATATTTGAAATTGCTACATGATGATGTGTTTCCCTCTTTATGCACTGAAGCTGGCACGTTCCCTGAGTTTTTCCAGCAAGATGGTGCACCACCACATTATGGGTGTCAGGTCCTAGATTCCTAGATGAACAGTTTCCTGAAAAGTGGATTGGTCGTCGTGGGCCAGTTGAATGGCCCCCAAGGTCTCCCGATCTGACCCCCTTAGACTTTTATCTTTGGGGTCATCTGAAGGCAATTGTCTATGGTGTGAAGATACGAGATGTGCAGCACCTGAAACTCCGGATACTGGAAGCCTGTGCTGGCATTTCTCCTGCGGTGTTGCTATCAGTGTGTGAAGAGTGGGAGAAGAGGGTTGCATTGACAATCCATCACAATGGGCAGCACATTGAACACATTTTATAAGTGGTCAGAAACTTGTAAATAACTCATGAAAGAATAAAGTTACGTTAAAACCAAGCACAACATTGTTTTTCTTGTGAAATTCCCAATAAGTTTGATGTCACATGACCCTCTTCCTATTGAAAAAACAAAAGTTGGATCCAAGATGGCCGACTTCCAAATGGCCACCATGGTCACCACCCATCTTGAAAAGTTTGCCCCCTCACATATACTAATGTCCACAAACAGGACGTTAATATCACCAACCATTCCCATTTTATTAAGGTGTATCCATATAAATGGCCCACCCTGTACTGTATATTGCAGCTGTGTGATGCTGAATCACTACCTTCTTGGCTCAGTGTGTCACATTCTGACTGTGTATATCGTGCGTGTGTGTTTGTGTGCACCAGACCTGCAAACAGAACTTCGAAAAAGAGCACAGCCTAAAATTAGTCAGTCTCAATTAACAGTTAATGCCGTCTAAATTCAAGGGAACGCTAGTTGCCATGGGAGCACAGGAATTCAGAGACCTTTTCTTATTTACCAGAAAAAAAATACCTACTTAAAAAAAAAAAAAAGCAATCTAAAGGTGTCAGAAAGGTTTGCAGGCTAACAAATCCTCACGAGTCATGAAATACAGTGATGAGAAAGTATAAAGCAGGACGTTCAGGTGTTGCTATAATATTTCAAGACTTAATTTAAAGATTTTAAAGCTGCTTCAAAAGCAAAAAAAAATCATATATTATTAATATTTTAATTGTAATTAAAATATTCTTAAAAATCCTGCAACATTTACGAAAGGTTTAATGTTGCTGGGTTTTGTTTCTGGTGATACAAATACTAAGTAGTTGCTTATTACCAAGTGTACTCATGGAATAGCTGATTTACATTAGTAACGCCTCCGGGGTCTGGGTTTGATTCCTACGTCAGATCTGTTTGGATGGAGTTTGCATGTTCTCCATGTGCTTGCTGGGTTTCATCTGGATATTCTGGTTTCCTCCCAAGTCCAAAGACATGCCGATTAGACTAACTGGCATTCCCAAATTGTCCGTAGTGTGAATGTTGACCGGAGGTCATATCTTGGTCGCACAGACGGGAATAAATACAATGGTCCCCAATGGCCTCCATGGTCTCTTACTACAGAGGCTCTTGCATGAATGGATGGATGGATGGATGGATACTTTACAGTATAGTGGAATTGTTTCTTTGTATATCTAAAGCAGAAAGCTTGGGTCAGAACACAGGGCAAAGTTAAATCCTTACTCAAGGGCATAACAGCGACAAATTACTGGAGCTGGGGCTCAAACCAGAGCAACATTCTGATCAGTAACCCAGAGCCTTAACCTTAAAGAAGTTTATGAAATACTGTAAGTAAAACTCCAAATCATGAACAATCATAAAAGGCTAGCGAGTTCCCTCATCTTTAGAAGTCTAAGATGTTTATTTATATCTGCCTGGTGCACACATTCAAAGTGTTATTATGTTGTCATCCCCGTCTTCCCGGCTTAACGCCACCATCTGAGACTGTCCTGCTCTACAGAGGAATTACAAAGCATGTCCCTGAGATCATCGCATCAACATCATCCTCACAGAAGCATGAAAACTGAAATAGCTCAAAGCAAATCTCCGCCACAACGAGAGACGGCAAAGACAAGCGAAGCGATCTCTGAAAGCCATGATGAACTCGAGCCGTTTAACACCACCTGGTTGAGCAGGAGCAAAAAAAAAAAAAAACCCATCATGAAGCTGTGAAACATGTGGCAGTAATTAGTTGGCCTGTGAAGGCGCTATGCCCGAGGTGAGAGGCTTGTCAGGTAGCTGCTAGAGGGCAAAGAAAGGGGTGGTCATTTTGAAGCCCCTGCACAAAGGTGTAGCAAAGACGTTCTTTCTCCTTACACACACACACACACACACATACACACAATAAAACAAAACTGGCTCTAACTGCATTCTCCTGGATCAAGTCTGAGCATCATGTGATCCCTTCAAACCCCAGTTGTTCATATGATCCGGCTTAGAGGGCAAATACTGGACAAATTACAGTACATGTTTATATTTGCACTTTTAACTCGAGGCAGCAGTTCTCCTGAAGAGTGTGACACAACATCTTCGAACTCTTGATTCACTCCATCGCTTTGGAAATGTTGACTGTAACTCTATAGTCACCACGTTTCACTGCGCAGCAGGATAGACACACGTACAGGATTTAAAGGGACCTATTGCATTACGCAACACTCGCTATCTAGTCATGTTTTTTTTTTACATGAATTCAGAAAAAAAGAAAGAAAAGATTAGTAGGGTTTAACCGAACAAATGAGATTTTCTACATATTGTGACGTCATACACCACCCACCATGCTTAAAACATTTTTAAACATTAAGCTAGGCTAGCTCTTAATTAGGATTAGCTTAGGCGCTTGCGTTTAGCACTTGGCAGTTATCCTCTAATGGCTCACGTAGACGTGAAAAACTTTTTAGCTTGTACTTGTGTTTTTGAGGATGTCACTGTGAATAAGCCATCTTACGTATACATTTTTTTTTACTTTGTGTTTCGCCAAGTGACTGCAAGTTTAAAAAGCCTGAAAAGGGTGAAAGTGAGGTCTACTGGTGTGTGCAGATGCTTTCGTGATCTTTTCAACTCTTGGTTATTGCCGTGTTTCTCTAAACAGCAAAGAAAGTCAACAGAAAAGTTGTTTCTTCTTTAAAAAAAAAAAAAAAACTAATTCCAAAACTGACTATTTCGCCAACAACAAAAACGAGCCTTTATACTGACATTAAACTAAAGTGGATTTAAACGATTAGACCTGCTAGTAATTTTAAACCCTGTTTACAGTAAATACACACACCAAAAAAATGAATAAATTTTCATTCAAACCACCTTTAGCTTGGATTACAACACACGCGGTGGTCAGATCATGTGTGAAAATGATTCCAGAAACACATTATTACAACCCGAGTCAATGGAACATGTCCGTGCCATCAGGGGAGGAGAACTACACAGATGTGATGACCTGGTGATTCAGTACATTCAGGTCATCAGCTGACTTCATTTTATTGCGGCATAACGTTCCTGAGCGACTGAAGCGACCCCAGATCCTAACACTCCCTCCAGAGGCTTGTACAGTGGACACTATGCATGATGAGTGCATCGCTTAAAGCACTTTCCCTTCTTACCCTGATGAGCACATCGCTCTGGAACAGGCTCAATCTGAACTCATCGGATCACATGACCTCTCTCTACCGCTCCAAAGTTCTAGCATCTTAATGCTCGCTATCAAATTTAAATGCTGTTGGATTGTGCGTGTATGGAAATGTTCTTTTGCTATTAAACACTGCAATGGTTTTTACTGTTGATTCCTTCCTACCATGTGACTTCACCAAGTGGTCTCCATTTCTTCCAAAAAGTTGACCGTTCAGCCCAGTCCTCTCAGGGATCGATAATGTGTTAAAGCGTTCTTAACCATCTCCAGTAACTTAAACTCCACATTGCATCCACATTGCTCACGCCCAGCTAAATGACTCAATAACAATTCCACACTTTTGTTTGTTGTTGTTGTTGTTCTTTGCTCTTTAAGTCATGATACCGTGACGAAGAGCTGTTTCATGAGCCGCCCACTAGCGAGGTGCAGGTACTTAACCAAGTTAAAGAGCCGTGAATTATTGACGCCGGCTGATTTATCCGGCCTCGGAAAACAAGAAAGGGAAAGAGCAGGATTAATATTAATGAGGGACGAATTTAAATGAGGTTGAATTAGATGTTCTTCTCGTGGGAGTGTTTGGGGAAATCGCAACTGTGTAACAACAGACACGAAACCTGAGTCTCCTCATTCATGTCCTGAATAAAGTTCTCAGGATATAAATGTTCACAGATGTCTAAGATGAATTGCTTTAGCAGAGGAACCAAAAAAAAAAAAAAAAAGTATGTCTCCAGATGTAGCCTCTACACGCTTCATAAATCAAACCCTACAGACTGTAGTCTAATTAAAGATTTAACAAGAGTATTCTTACAATCTTGGTACATGAAGAAATATGGTTCACAGTGTGGTTCACGAGCACAATAAAATAAATCAATAAACACAATATTCATTTGTAATGCCAAAACAGTGACTCATGTAGGAATGACACCTCCAAGCATTTTAAAGTACAGGATATCTCTTATAATGGAAGCAGCATGGATATTCAGCCATAATTGTATGTATAGGATCTAAAGATGCCTTTCTGCTCATAGTGGCTGTACAGAGCAGTTGTCTGAATAAACAATCTCTTCCTGTTACCTTATTTTTGCAATGACTTGCAATCAAATCAAACTAAGCATGCTGAACTTCTGCTCTGCTGCACAGTCCTAGATTTTAGTTGGCGGGAAGCCAAAAAAAATGTTGTTGTTTTTTTAGTAGCTAATAGATTTTGCATATTTGATTCATTTTGACTTAAAAGCTCACATTTTCATTGTCTGTTTCGTCTCAAGCAAGTATATAGATTAACAAGTATTTAAAGAAAAAAAAATACTGAGATAAACATTGTATAATTTGTTCTGTGGCGATCGTCCGCTCCACACTCTCGTCCAGTAGGTGGCGGTGTTTCACCAACGGCCATAAACGCACAAGAAGAAGCGATAATCTCACAAAACAAAAGTATTTCGCCAAGTTTTTGTTAAAGATTGACGCATGTTTGAAATGTATTTCTGAAAAAGCTGTGTTTTGTTTTTTAAAGGATTTGTACATTTTGTGAGTTAAACTAAATTATTTATCTAAGAAATGTAAACAATACCCATGCTATATTTTTTCACATATTCTATACATATAAAATATACACATTCTACAGGGTGGGCCATTTATATGGATACACCTTAATAAAATGGGAATGGTTGGTGATATTAACGTCCTGTTTGTACCACATTAGTATATATTAGTATATGACCCCACATTATGGGTGTCAGGTCCGAGCATTCCTAGATGAACAGTTTCCTGAAAAGTGGATTGGTCATCGTGGGCCAGTTAAATGGCCCCCAAGGTCTCCCGATCTGACCCCCTTAGACTTTTATCTTTGGGGTCATCTGAAGGCAATTGTCTATGGTGTGAAGATACGAGATGTGCAGCACCTGAAACTCCGGATACTGGAAGCCTGTGCTGGCATTTCTCCTGCAATGTTGCTATCAGTGTGTGAAGAGTTAAACCAAGCACACCATTGTTTTTCTTGTGAAATTCCCAATAAGTTTGATGTGTCACATGACCCTCTTCCTATTGAAAAAACAAAGGTTGGATCCAAGATGGCTGACTTCCAAATGGCCACCATGGTCACCACCCATCTTGACAAGTTTGCCCCCTCACATATACTAATGTACCACAAACAGGACGTTAATATCACCAACTATTCCCATTTTATTAAGGTCTATCCATATAAATGGCCCACCCTGTAGATTTTCTTATACTTTTATACGTCACAGTTTACACCTTTGTTTTGTAAATTCTGTTCCCATCTAATTTAAATTTCTAGTTTAATTCTATTTTATTTTTCTATCTTCATTTCCAGCTTGAATTTATTCTTTAAATGTATTTTTAAAGCAATTTAAGTTTGAATGGTCATTTTTCTTTTTTTATGTCACACACGGTGACTGATAAGATTTTTATTTAACGTGCAAGTCGATTCATAATCAAAAATTGCACCATTGATTCAATACATTTTGTCGACCTATAAAATATCAATTTAATCTACGGCACAGCTCAATTAGCTAGCGAATGGTTTGAAGAAAATGATTAATAAGCAGCAAACAAGTGTAAATAAGTATTAGTGACCAATTCATTTTGACAAACAAGTTGTCAATGGCAAACATTCATGCTACAAGTGCCATAACGCATTCCCATCTGGTAAGCGTGTTTGTATTTTATATTTAAACGTTTTACTGAGCGGTAATGTGGAATGTTCCACCCTGATTGGTCAACGTTTTAGTTTGAGCGACAAATTGCAACAACCAGTGGCGAGGGGGAAAAAATGTCTCTTGACATTTTTGTGTAATTTACCAGTCAAAAGTTTGGACACACCTTCCAATTCACTCTTTTTTTGTTTTATGATTTATTTTTTTTTCTATAGTCTAGAACAAACTGGATTTTTTCCAAAACTGTGCAATAACACATTATGGCATTATGTAATTAAGTAACATTATCATCATACAGTAAGTAACAGTCAGTTGTTATTTTAAGACATGGAGGTCAGCTGTTCTGGAACAGTTCTTGCAAGAATAGTATTGTGTCAAGTGTATCTGCAAAACCCATCAGGCTCCATGATGACTGTCTCTCATGAAAATCTTCCCAGGAAAGACAAACCAAAACTTACCTCTGCTGCAGAGGAGAAGTTCATTTAGTCACCAGCCTCAGAAATCACCAATTAACAAACAGCATCTCAGATTAGAGCCGTCATGAGGCTTTATAGAGCGTAAGGAGCAGAAACATCTCAGTATAAACTGTTCTAACGAGTTTATTGCATATTCTGGACGCCTTCAGTATTGTTTTACAACAAGACCACAGAATTTGTTGTGTCTGAAATGTCCAGAATGTCTGCTTACCTGTGAATCTGCCCGTTTTTGTGCAGGTACTCGAGTCCTTGTAAAACCTCCTTGAGTATGGTGGCTATACTCGGCTCATCCAGCACCCCGGTTTTGTGCTCGCCCCGTGAGATGATGTGTTTGATGACGTCCAGAACGGAGCCTGGTGGGCACAAAAAAAAAAAAAAAAAAAAAAAGAAGCACAAACCATACAACGTTAAAAATAAAAACACTGAGAACAGCAGCTTAGTCGGAAAAGCATCAGTAGACATCCCTGTCGAACATCTGTACATCGTTACATAGCGTGATGTTCCACGTTTGCGTGTACTGATGCTATTCTCAGATGTAAAGAATGAAGGTTTGTTCATTCGCCGTTCTTTCAAAAACCTCATCCCTTCTTTTCAAGTTATGGAAGCACCCGCGCCAAGAGTGCACTGGGCTTTTTAATAACGTCAGTGCCACTATATATATATATATATATATATATATATATATATATATATATATATATATATATATATATATATATATCATTAATAACATTGACGTGTCCTGCTCAGGCTTCCGCCAACAAAGCAGGACGACAACTGTTGTCGTCCTTGAGTTTCGGTATGCAGAAGAGGACAGTTATTGAGTTGTCCTTTGATGTTGCGCTAAGCTAAAATTTGACACAAGGTCTCAGAGGAAGCGGACGCCAGCCAGCGTTCATCTTCACTGATTCTTAGAAAGACAGTGGACCTTACTCAAGGAAACCCAAAGTGGCAGATTGGAAATGCTGGGGCTTAAACTCATACTCTTCTGATTTTCTGAGCACTGATCGATCGCTGTACCGCTTCATGCTGACCAAAAACCGATTCACTTTCTCGCAGCCTTTTAGAGTTCACAGCTCGGTGTCAGGAACGTGTGAAGGAAGCAAACAAATTCCAGTTTTTCATCATGCATACAATCTACAAAAACAACTACAAAAAAAAAAAAAAACTTATCTGGCTTCTATCTGTGAAAGACTGAATGAAGCCAGGTCTTATTTAGATTGATTACAACAACAAAATCCGCTTCGTCTCAAGTTGAAAATCGCACAAACAGCAAACAACGTGAATGCGCGCTCCTAGGAAACACACGCGCCCCTGACTCCGTGACATTTTCCCATGACATTTAATGGGAAAGAAGCCAGAAACATTAAATGGTAAAAGAGCGCCTTTATTACTTAAGCGCAGCTTGAAGACGAGCCAGAACCCGGAGGGCGAGGACGGGCTTGGACTGGGAGGAGAGCGCTGTGACGAACGGGCTTAAGCTCTGACTGGAATGCTGGATCACTTCGTACCGTATAAATGATACTCTGATCAACAAAAGAAGCAAATCCCCAACAGCGGCATGTGTAATTTAGATCTGCGTCAACCTCCGGGGGAAACCCTTCCTACGCTTGCAGGTTTCTCTTCATCCATCTGCAGAGTAAATACGCATGATGTTTGGATTGAAACGTCTCGCCGAGTTTTGGGAGCCAGTTCCAATAAACAGCCTAGAGGCTGCTTTTGCCCTTTCAAATCATACGAAAGACTATTTTGTTTTTTTTCCCCTCCAACTTCAGATGGACATGCCGAACTTCATGAAGAATTTAAACACTTTATCTCGGTTCCACTGAGCTTATTATCCAGTTCTTTTTTTGTTTTTTTTGTCCGAGTGATAAAATCTTCAACGTGTCCACAGATTCAGGACGCAAGTCTCAGCCTGATCTCATCAACCCAACTGGGAAGACTCGGGGAAATTTGTACGTGCATCACAGGACAGAAAATAAAACTTGTTGAGAGCTTGCTGATGCTGGGAAACAGCTGTGAGAAATACTATATAATTTGCTCAGACCCGCACCGAGGACATATTTATTGGCGCTCTGCTTTAGTACTCTGCTCTCGATCTCCAGTCCGCTTTGTCCGATAACAGATAGATTTCAGAGCGCAGTGGGGTCAGGGAGGCATGGGAAGATCTCTCTCAGGATTAAGGAGTTCGACAAAAACTGAAACTGGTCCCTTCTCAAGGTAGCAGTGCTGGGGCTTCAACCCCTGACCTTCTGATCAATGACCCAGAACCGTGACTGTTGAGCCGGCACTCCAAATAAAAGTGTCATAACTATATATAAAGGGAATAAAAATAATGCATCCTCCAAGCATTTATATATATATCTTCCTGCTGAGCTGGCAGGCAGGTTGTAGCTAAAATAAGTTCCTATTTCACAGAATTTGCCTTGGCAACGTGAAGCACATGCTCAATTCAGCGATTCAGAGCCTTGTGCTTTTTCCAGGCTTTCTTGGAAATAGCTGTAACAGGAGCTCTCCCTAGACATCTCTCTCGCTCCGTGCCGAACGGAAAAGCAGGCCTCGCTGTCTGCGCTGCAGTTAACGCAGCTTCCAAGGCGGCCAAAAGGAGCTTTTGTCCCGAAAGTTGTTGGGACTGACATTTCTGGTTTCCTGTAAGCCGCGGTTTGGCACAGGAGGCACGTTAACACACGCCCACTAGGCCAAAGATCAGCGAGTCGTGCCAAGCCGGTGACGTGAGCAGGATCGGTGGACACGTGAAGGCGGGGTGAGGAATGTCTAATAAGCGTCTGTTTACACTTGTACAAGCCTACGAGCGCAATGCCACGTGCGGTTCTGCGCTTCTCGTCACTGACAAAAGTCCACCATAAAGATTAAATGTTAAAAGAAAAACATAAAATGAATACATTATCAGCTTCAAAGCTCTGTACTAACAATAGTTCAATAAAAGGAAGCGTGGCTTCTGTGCCTGCCTGTAATCGTGAACAGAGGCGTGGCTTCTGTGCCCGTCTGTCCTGGTAACAGGGAGGTGTGGCTTCTGTGCCTTTCAAGCTTAGTATAAGGAGGTGTGGCTTCTGTAGTCATCAATCTTACTGTAAGGAGGTGTGGCTTCTGTGCTTGTCAATCTTCCTATGTATGAGGAGGTGTGGCTTCTGTGCTTGTCAATCTTACTATGTATGAGGAGGTGTGGCTTCGGTGCCTGTCAATCTTACTATAATGACGTGTGGCTTCGGTGCCTGTCAATCTTACTATAAGGAGGTTTGGCTTCTGTGCCTGTCAATCTTACTATGAGGAGGTGTGGCTTCTGTGCTTGTCAATCTTACTATGTATGAGGAGGTGTGGCTTCTGTGCTTGTCAATCTTACTATGTATGAGGAGGTGTGGCTTCTGTGCCTGTCAATCTTACTATAATGAGGTGTGGCTTCTGTGCCTGTCAATCTTACTATGTATGAGGAGGTGTGGCTTCTGTGCCTGTCAATCTTACTATAATGAGGTGTGGCTTCTGTGCCTTTCAATCTTACTATAAGGAGGTGTGGCTTCTGTGCCTGTCAATCTTACTATGTATGAGGAGGTGTGGCTTCTGTGCCTTTCAATCTTACTATAAGGAGGTGTGGCTTCTGTGCCTGTCAATCTTACTATAAGGAGGTGTGGCTCCTGTGCCTGTCAATCTTACTATAAGGAGGTGTGGCTCCTGTGCCTGTCAATCTTACTATAAGGAGGTGTGGCTCCTGTGCCTGTCAATCTTACTATGAGGAGGTGTGGCTTCTGTGCCTTTCAATGTCAGTAAAAGGAGGTGTGGCTTCTGTAGCCATCAATCTCAGTAAAAGGAGGTGTGGCTTCTGCACCTGTCAATCTTAGAAGTTGGGGCTTCTGTGCCACAAGGAGGCGTGGCTTCTGTGTCTGTCTGTCCTAGTGAAATAAGGCATGGATTTTATGCATGTCTGTTTCAATGTCCTTTAGTCTTAGGTGGAAGAGGCGTGGCTTTTGTGTCAGTACCAGTAAAGTTGGCGTGGCTTCTGTGCCAGTCAGTCTTAAGAGAATGAGGCGTGGCTTCTGTGCCGGTCTGTCCATGTATCAAGCGGCGTGACTTCTGTGCTCGTCTTTCCTAGTAACAGGAGGTGTGGCTTCTGAGCCTTTCAATCTTATTAGAAAGAGGCGTGGCTTCAATGCCTGTTTGACCTAGTAACACGAGACAAGACGTAGTTCTGTGCCCGTCAATCTTAACACAAGGGGGTGTAGCTTTCCAAAACACATAAAAGGAGGTGTGGCCAGTGCACCAGTCAGACTGGCGTCCGAGACTGGCATCTGTGCCAATTATTCATCACTTCTGTGACAGTCAGTCATAGTAGAAGAGGTGTAACTTTAGGGTTTTCTTTTAAAGCATAAGCTGAAATTTAAGCTGCAACACAAATGCTGCATTCTCTGTACAGGCTGTGTGAAATATCCTGAGAGAAAAGAGAAGAAGAGCCTGTCTCTGCACACAGGCCGTGTGATTTTAAGTCTGCATCAGGGAAGCACGCTCCATCCCCCCTGTCGCAGCAGCCTATAATGCTCCTGTCTGCTGATTACACCAGATAAATCAAGACTGAACCGTCTCGACCGCTCTGCAGTCTGCACTGTACAGCCAGAGAGCGCGCGCGAGAGAGAGAACAGCAGCTGAGGGTTCGAAAATGCATCACCACGCTCCGTCTATAAAAATTCTTCTTCTACCATGACGATGCTAAACACTGCACAGAGATCTGCTCGCGATAAGTACTGCTTCCTTTTCCTGTCATCTCGCGCCGTGATGAGAGCGTGGCTGCTGCGGCAGTACAGAGTCGGTGCTGTTTATTGCCTCAGCCCTGTGATTAGCACAGCGAGAGAGAGAGAGAGAGAGAGAGAGAGAGAGAGAGAGAGCGCTTGGCAGACACAAACTAACAGTCATGGAGAACTGCTCCACACCCCCGCAAGATCACACTCGTTACCATCTGCATTGAATCAGCTGCTACGGTTACCTGGTTTTAGTAATGAGGCTTGAAATGCAAATGTACAGCGAGGTCTGCTGTGCGAGGAGAGTCCAGCAATACGTCATTAAACATTACCGGTTCCACTTTACAACATTAGCTGTCCGTTGTCCGATTATTCAGGTACTCCCGCCTCGCATCCCGTCCAGTGTTCCCAGTTCATCTCCACAACCGACTCTGACCAGAATAAAGTGTTTACTAAAGATGATGCGGATAAAAAAGAAAAAAATTGATCCGACATTCAAGGCCAGTTGAACAGCCTCACATTGGGGGCCTTTAATCATTTCCGAGTCACCTGACCCCAAAGACCGGCTCATTTCGATCAGTGAGAACACGATCGCTCCGGGCTCGAGAGAGAAGCTTTCAGTGTGAGTGTGCGACTTATTCCGCAGGTTTGTTTATCGCATTTCTCATTATTTTTGACTGCGTTTCACTCTGATTGGGAATTTTTTTTTCTTTCTCTCTGTACATTTCTGGGTCTTCATGAGCTTACAAGGTCTCGAGATCTAAATAAAACAAAACAAAACAAAAATTAAATTAAATAAGAGGTCCACTTACCACCGCTAAGAAGCTTCATCACCAGCCACAACTCGTCTTTCACTACGAAGGAGGTGTAGTACGAGACGATGTTAGGATGGTGGCACTGGCTCATGGCCTGAATCTCTTTCTGCAAAGAGAGAAAGACAAACACTACATCAACATCACTGCCACATCCAGCACGATGACTTCATTCCACCAGTATCTGTTTGTGTGCCGTCATGTAAGCACACACTCATCCTAGAGAGGCAGAGAAACATTCCTGGTTGTGTGCGTGTGTGTGTTCTCCCAGGGGAGAGGGATTCTGTCAGAGGGATTCTGTAATTTGCCAGGGACAAGACTGTTACATTGTTCATTAGGTTCAAAAAAGAGACTGGTTGAAATGAGTAATAGAAAAAAAAAAAGTCCAGAAGAAAGAAAACGTGCCAGAGTGCAGAGGTGGACAATATAAATAGAGTTCCCGAGTCAAAGGCTTTCTGTCTGACATGAGAGATGGCTGAGGTAATGTTGACTCTGCAGCCCAAACCATCGCCCAAATCATACACACACACCCCTCTGGTATCAGGATTGGGGATTATGCACAAATTAAAAAAAAAAAAAAAAAAAAAAACTCTGGATAAGGTAAAAAAAAATTTTTAAAAAAGCCTATAAATGCCATTTTTTGTTGATAGTTTAAATCTGCTCCAAAAACACTTTTCATTTCAACCTCAGAAAAAAAAAAGGTTTAAAGGTAAACTGCTGTCTCTCCTGTAGTGCTAGAATGTTAAACACAGATCTTACCCTTCCATATGTGCTGTAATTCATGAAAGCGTGTTTTCTTTGGTTTCGGTACACGCTGTCGTTTTCTTTGGTATCAGTACTGTAGAGTAAATACGGTAATAATTCACCATCAGAAACTCCACATTTTCCTCCACGGTTGCATTGTGTTCTCTTTACAGTAATAAAAAATGTATACGGTATTATTTTATATGGAAATTTAGCTGAATTTTTGTTAATATCTATGTTACAAAATTAATAAATTATATAATTCTTAATAGTTTAGTGTTAAACTGCATGAAAAATTATATACAGCACTGTCACAAAAAAGGCCAAAAAAAAGCAAAGCATATTTGTGAACGGATTCCGCGAAATTGCCGGGGGTTTCTTCCGACACTTGGTTGGATTCTAAGGAAAAATCCGCAAACGACTGAGACCGCGAACTCTGAACTGCAACTTTGCGGGCTTTGACTGTAACCCTTTCATTTAGAGCTGCACAATTTGATTTAATAAATGAATGAATTTAAAAAAAATTTAATATCTATCACATAGCAATTATTTTGACAAATTGCGACTGCGATACAAACGTGCAGCACTACTTTAATCACCAAAAGCGATCGCATGATGCAATCACAGTAGGGGTTTCATGGGAATGGGAACACCGAGAACAAATCACCGAGAACTGCGCAGGAGCAAAACCTGAACTTGCAGAAACATGAACAGAAATCAAGAGCAATCAAACCTCCTTGGAATGCAGGGTGTCTTGTAGAAATCTCTATCCTTGCTTCCTTGTTCATTTCCTACCCGAGAATGCGGAAGCAAGATTCTGAGCCGTTCACCTTTTGCACCGAGTCTTAATTATGGATCATTCGACAACAAAGTTCTGAAATCCATTGATCCAAAGGGACTAGGAACTTCACTGAAGCCATGTTTTCATGGAGTACGTACGGCATATTCTCCCGAGGGTTGGGTGGGTTTCATCCTAAAGCGTGATTGGCATTGATTGGCATTTTGGTGCGCTTGTGCCATGCCATGGGTTGGCGTCCCCTCCAGGGTGTGCCCTGATTTCCGTGGGACAGGCTCCAGGCCCCGCTGACAGAATCATTACTAATGCAAATGTCCGACACCAATCTGAGACAACACGCCTCCTGTAGCCAGACGATATCCGTTTGCAAATCCTGTTTTTGAAAAGCTGGAAGGTTTGTTTTTCCAGACTTAATGACTTGGCTTTGTAATTTCAACGTGATCTTGAATTCGACCAAACGTTAATGTATGTTTATGCAAATTTACTGCATGAACCTGTTGAGGAAGGGCTGCAGATGCTGAAGAACAGAAACCCGGCGGTTCCCATGCGCTTCTCTGACCCGCGTTTACCCGTTAGCTAATAACTAGCCTTTATGGAGTGCACTGCTGTTTAATAGCTCTTGTAAAGGCTGAGAGTAATCCCAAATGTACAACTTCAACCTGGCTTTTCGCCTCGTTCGGGGTTTGAGATCCTGCAAGTTTCGGCCTGCGTGGCGTCGCGAGCCTGAGGATAGGATTGTCTTGGGTGTTTGTTTATCTCAAACCGGTGTGTCATGAACGATCCTAGTAATCTACACACATCTTTCAGTGATGAAACACATCTTAAGGCGTAGCTTAGAAAGAGACCTTGTACTCAGGTTTTACAATACACGTACTTCGGGGTTGCAAGGTTGGGTAAAGTAATACTTAACGCTTTACGCCTCTTGCCTATTCACCACCTGACATTTAAGAGACAAGCAGGACAAAGGGACCTCCCGGAGGGCACTGCGCTAGTAATTATGCTTGTGGCACAGGAGAAGAAGAAAAAAAAGAAAGCAGAAAGAAAGCCTCCAACAAAGAGCCTAGAAGTCGGGGGTCTGATGGAAGATCTCTTTTGACACCACCTCTCTACTTGCCCGCTGTTTCTTTTTTGTGCAAAGTCAATATCATCTGGCCGGGTGGGGGGGGGACCCGCTGCTTCCCCGGACTTGGGAATGGACAGCACTGCAAGTCAGTGTGGGGTTTTTTTGGCCGAGGCCTCGCTCTAAGCCTTTGCAATATTTTTCTTTAAACTTTGGTGTCCAGGAGGGTGTGTGTGTGTGTGTGTGTGTATATGTGTGTGTGTGTGAAGCTCCAGGAGCTGACAGACTGGAACTGATTATACTGTTGCATAATTCAATCCAGTGTTAAGGTCCAAGAAGAGGAATGTGTCTGCAAGCTCGAGCTATAAAGCCTTTGTGTCTTGAAGATTTGCGACTCTCAGTTTTGGCACCACGAGCTGGCATTTGGTCGACGCCTTTACAGGCCAGTTCGAATGACATGAGTACATTGGTTCTGTTTGGTTCAAGTTTGGTTTTTATTCCCATGTTTGTTGCACCATCGGTCTTGGTTATACCTTTTTTCCTGCTCTTCGCACTGACTCTGAAGTTTGTCACTCAGGACGAGAATACAATGTGAGTCTTTGGGGCTGAAGCCCACAACCCTCGTTCCATGTGAAAATGCATTCCAAAAGTTCCGCTCTGAATTCTCGGATTGAGCTGGTATCTTTCAAATTGACGGTTTATTGAGTACAAATTTAGCTTAGTTTTGGAGTCTTGGTTCAACCTGAATTTAAAACAGTGGAAAACTGGTAAGAATTTCCTAAAAACACATAATGAACACATAAAGGAGGTACACACCTTTCTTTCGGTCTTAAACAACATACCCATGTCTTGCTATCCAAGTGCCCCAAGTTGTGCAATATTATCGTTTTTAAAACATTATTTGAATGAATTGCTATAGATGGCGGTTATTATTTGTGCACAAATTTGTGAACGCTTCTTTCTCTACAGAGTAAATACGGAGCATGTCGTCAAGACATGAGATGACACCACAACTCAGAAGTCTTTTTTCTGATTCGTTTACAATGACGTCAAGTCAACATGGAGCATCGTAAATAAATAAAGTAAAAGGTCCTACCTTAAAACGAGCTGAACTGAACATACGAGTGATGGATTATAATTACCAACAAACAGGCATATTCATTTATTAAATACGAAACACTGACTATAGAGTTGGCATTTTGAGAAGGAAACTATTAATTGCTCTTCCGAGATCGCTGCCTAGCTTACGGCTTACAAAACCCCAACACGTCAGTGTCCAATTTCTCACTTCAACTTTCGAAATCATCGTCAGAAATAACGTAATTATGAACAACTTATTCTCTCTTGTTACATAACGCAGCATTATATTTTTCAATAAACTTGTTTATCTCACCTTTTGAACTTGCACCAATTCCATGTCTTTGATGTAATATTAGAATATTTTGCTACATGTTGCCTGTTTATCTCGTTAAACATGGACAATAGACTTTTTTGGGGGGTGGGGTGGGGGATGTCCTTTGAAACCGATTCAGTTATTCATGTGGCAATTCACTCCAAAATAAATGTTTTAAAGTTAATTTGTAATTTGTATACGTTTGCTTTTGGGATGGTAAAATGCTATTGCTGTCTATAGAAATAAAATATATAAAAATAGATCAGAACTGCCTCTTTTTTTTTTTTTGTGGATTTTTTCCCCCGATTTTCTCCCTAATTTAGTCGAGTCCAATTCCTCCCCGTCACTAGGGGGCGCCCACATTAAGGCTACTACTACCACTCAGCCGAGAGGGCCGAAGACTATCATGTGTTTCCTCCGAAGATGCGACCGCATCTTTTCGAACTGCTCGCTCGCGCAGCGTTGGGGGCGGCGTAACACACTCGGAGGACAGCGCTATCCGCTCCCTCTGCTGCGCGAGTTCACAGACGCCCCTGACTGGCTGTAGAGCCGTGAGTAATGTCGGAGCACTATGTACCTCTCATCCCTCCCCTCTGAGAGAGCTCGGCCAATCAGCTCTCTCTAGACCTCCGGCTGCGAGAGGTTACAGCACTACCCGGGATTCGGACGAGCGATCTCCGGATGATAGGGCTAGCGCTTTAACCTCTG